>JAZAYU010000114.1:600000-1002701 GCA_038501625.1 Corbicula japonica
CGATGATTACATTGATAAGGCTAACTGACACATACACCTTGATTTATAATCTGTCCTGTCAAAATTATTCTGTTATCTTAAAAAAAAGGTGAAATATGCATATCAGGGATCGCCACATTCAGAAAAAACAGCCTTCCCACACATTCAAGAAGAAGAGAGAGGGAGAGAGCATGGATATTAAAATGATCAGTTTAAAAAAAGACACCACTAACAATAAACAAAAATGAGAACCCGAGGGGTTACCGCCTTGGATTAAATTGGTTTCTAGGTGGCATGCCAAAAGAATACAACCGGTAGTGATATTTAATTGACCATTTGATTGATAACAATCAAACCTTGTTTTCTTTCCTTTTCCGCCCACTGTTTTATGTCGGATTTGTATGCAATGTGCATGTGGCATCGGGAATATTCTGAAATATTTTATGAAACGTGTTTAGTATTAACTGTTTCCGTGATAATTAAATAAACATCAACACAAATTAACCATTTTCTTAGAAAGTAAACCGATAACATACATTGAAAACATTTTTAACTTCATTAACTCAGTCAACTCTGTTTCGAGTTTAATAATACATACAATAAGCCAGGTATCGCCTGTATAATGCTAGGTTGTACAACATGTTTCTTAAAATATTCGTTATAAGTATAATTCACGGAAAACAATGAAAAAACACTTACTGCGGTCAACAAATGCTCGTCTCTGACATGATACCAACTGCATGATTTTGACAGTGTTCTCAAATGAGTCGGTATTGTTCTCATATCCATTCTCCACAAAACTGTTTTTTATAACATCAACACTGTTCGAATTATGTTGTAAAACTGACTTATGTAACAATGCTTGAATGAACATTTTTACTTCTTCGTTTCTCTTTTCCAACGAATTCATACCAAGAGGTCTGACGTTCAAATCCACTTGGTATGATTTTTGTTTGTCTTCGAAATGAGCATCTTCCACTGTCTTATGAATATTTGGCAAGAGAACTTTGTCCGCAATCCGAATGCTTACTTTACTGAAAGCTTTCTTTTTAGTGAATGTCGGTGGAAGCTGATCAATGAGCAACATTATCTTCATACGTTCTTTTTCAGTATAAGGGGCCTTCTTTTTTAAAATGGTCATTGCATCGCTCAATAATTTCCATTCTCTAGTTGCTCGACAGTTTTCATCAGCGATCATATCTCTTTCCGCCAAGAATTGGTTTATTAATCTTTTCACGTGCATTTGGTCTAAGTTTCTATTTATTTCCCTTTCAATTTCCTTTACTTGTTGCTTAGATGCCACAACAAAATAGTCATTTGGAAAAAAACCTATCTTGTCTTCGATCACAGAATGGTCGCTGTCAACTAATCTGATAAAACTTGAAACTATGGACCGATTCAAATCATTGCATTCTTCTTCCCGATTTTCCAAGCTGTAAGAAGGTGTATCAGAAATAAAGTCCACATATCGATTTCTTAGAAACGACTCATTCACTAAATAACGTTCTTTTAAACGCAGTTCCTCAAGAGTCCACTTCCAAATGACCTGTTCGTTAACAAGCTGTGTTTTTAATTCATTTAATTTGATATAAAACTGATTTACAATTTTTTCATATCTATTACCGTTCGTTGCTCTAATCGCATGTTGGCAGATAGGACAACGCTTTATAGATAAACCCTCATCGACGTCCATGTATTCATCCATTTTATCGTATCGGATTATATGTCCACAGTCTTGCATCTGCACAAAACGTATGTCAGATCTAATTTCATTTTCAAAAGCATACTTTTCTATTTCTTGTTTATTACATATTCTGCATAGTATTGGACAGGGATCACCACACATGCCGATGCAATTGTGTCCACAGTCGAGTATTTTTCTACACTTTTTATTGCATCTTGTTCTGTCGCATACTTCGCCACAACCCTTACTACATTTTAAATGCTCACATTTCCATGCGCATTTGTTGGTACATTTTTTACATATTGCATCACAATTTTTATCACATATAATGTGACGGCATCGCCTGAGACACCTTTTCTGGCAGAGACTGAACATTCCACAAGTGCTTTTGGAGTAATCGCCACACACTAGATTGAAATCACATGATTTGGAACACCGTCTATGCCAGCGACCTTGATAACATGAACCACAAGTTCCTTGGCATTGGTGACCACACTTTAATATTTCATGACAAGAAATTTTACAAACAGATTCGTGTCCCGCTGGACAATGGGACTCTAGAGTTTCTTCTTGCAGACTAACTTCGTTAACAAATTTGCCACATATGTCCTGGCAGTGGTGACCGCAATCCATTATACGATCGCACTTACTTTTACACGAAATATTGTTTATATCTTCACAACAATATATGGTTTCCTCGTGTTCGCATTTCAGATGTTTAGCTAATATTTTATGTTTGCAAGGTCCACATTTTTCGCCGCAAATTTGTTCGCATTCATGGCCACATGGAAGAGATTTTCCACATTTCACGCGACATTTAAATTTTTTCGGATTTATTTGACAAGGAATATCATTTTCATGATTACACACCGGTACTCGCTTTTTGACAGGTATCATGCAAATACAATTATCGCAGCATTTTCTGGTACATCTATGACCACAAGGAAGGGTTTTTCGACACATTTGCTCACATTCAAACAAATCGAAATTGATGTTTTCAACCTGCTGACAACGCATCTGTATCTGATGACCACAGGGTGATAATAAAACAAGTATTTCCTCTTCACATTTGCAATCCTGAAAGCATTGCTTTTTGCAAGGATGACCAATATAGCAGTGTCGTATGCATGGCTTACGACAAACTATGTCTTTGTGTTCTCTGTCGAGAGTGTGGCATATCTTTTCACATGCATGCCCACATTTCATTATAGCCCCACAAATCTCACCACAGCCTCCAAATTTGGCTTTTGTGAAGTCTTCAGGTGAACTAATGGTAATAGCATTCAGAGGGTGGTTTTGACAGCGTAGAGTCAAAATGTCTGCGCAAAGTCCTTTGCTTTTCATGTTTGACACAATGGAGCGCCATAAGTTCGTATTTCCAACATGATTGCTTAGTTGATTGAAATTTCCTACAACGTAAAGTCCCTTTTTTGCTCTTGAAAGAGAAACACACACACGAGTATCTTGTGCAAGATAGCCAATGCGTCCTGTAGTGTTGCTTCTGACCAATGATAACAGAATGATCTCATTTTCTTCTCCTTGATAATTATCGACAGTAGTTGTTCTAACACCTTCAAAGTCGATGTGTCTACGTTTCAACTTATTTCTTAATGACAACAATTGTCCATTATAAGGTGTTAAAATAGTTATTTCAGATGGTTTATAACCTTGCATTAACAAGTACTGAAAAAGTGCTATGATGAAATTGATCTCGTATTCATTCACGTAACTTTTCAGCTCCGGGTCGTCTGTTTCTTCTTTTGAATGATTGATGAAGAATATATTATGCTCCATTCCTAAAACATTGTCATAAGTTTTGACCTTTTTATGGTCATAAAGAGTCTGGTATATTAATCTTATATTGTCCGCGATTTCTGGTCGCATCCTGTGTTGTTCTTGCAAACATTCGTACGGTAATTTGTTTAAAATCATGCGCTCAAACAATGATACAGCCATATTGTAATGTGTTTCCAACTTGTAAACATTCGGTTTTGGTTGAAGTTGCTTGTGGTCACCTATAAGTATAATCTGCTGGCAACCAGACGTCAGGTTCGATACAAGATGCGATTCAAACACTTCTGCAGCTTCTTCTACAATCATAATTGTAGGCTTTACTTCTCTCAAAACGTTGATATATTTCGCAGCGCCAGTAATTGTCATTCCAATGACATGCGCCTGCTTGAACAAAAATATGCTTTCCATCATCAAAGCCTCTTTGTGACGGGCGGAAGCTATTTCGTATTCTTTAATGCTTTTTTCGAATTGTGAATTTCTCTTTTCACACAGTGCTGTTACCCAATGCCAATACAATGCCCATCTTTCCGATAACGATAATAATGATAACTTCTTTATTTTCTGTATGTCTAAAACGTGCAAAGAAGATGATTGTTGTAACTTTGATTTTATTCTTTCTACGAACCTTTTCCTTTCGTCCCTCATGTTTTCTAATACATGCTTTGGAAACTCTTCAGAAGAGAACGTTTGAATCAAATCAAGGTCAAGAGCAAGATTTTCTCGTCTAAACTGTTCAAGAATTTTCAAAGATTCTGTATTAGATTTGTCTTCAAATGCTTCTACATCTATATCTATGGTTTCGTTCTCCTCTATTAAATCTGCACAATAGTCTTCGTTCGAATCTTTTTTGTCGTTGCGAACCCCCCGTTTAATTTCAATTGCCATTTCCTTTAACCCTAGCCATTCTACCATTAACGAATCACCAAGAAATTCAAGCCACTGCGGTCTCTTTTCTCTTCTCAACCACATAAACTGGTCTCGCAATGGACCCATTTCTTCGTACAATGTTTCTTCACTTACAATGTTGTGTTTTAATATCCTGGTCCCTTCCGCTATCAAATTCAAAGAATCTTTAAGTGTTTGTAATTTATAAACTGCCGAGGATCGTGCTTTTGTAACATCGAGTGGAAAAGCTCGAGCTTCTCGATATGATTTCCTGATTTCTGAAATTCTTCTTTTCATTAGAACTTCGCTCAAACTTCTGCTGCCTACTCTAAGTATATCACCTTCAAAAAACTTAACAATGCCTTCCAAGAACTGATCAAGCGCATGATTGGTGTAACATACGACCAAAAGTTGACCTCTCGATCCATCCTCACGACACCATGTCTTTCTGTTATGCAGCAGGACCTTTGCTATCAATAAACCAATATAGGTTTTTCCGCATCCGGGAGGTCCTTGCGTTATTGAGAACTCCTTTGTCAAAACATTCTGCAATGTTCTTAACTGTGATGGGTCAACATTTAACTTATCCTCTAAAGGCCATTTATTCGTGTGTAAAACATTAACTTTCCTTAAGGTCTCAATTTTGTCGTCGAATTCCTCTTTTATGCAGCATTTTTTCTTCCCGGGAGTTTCGAAATACGAACTTGCCGACACTTTCGATGTTGAATCTACTAGACATCTCAAATCTAAATCTGTATCATCTTTGACGTATGCTGGAGGGGAAACTTGGTTCTCACACTCGACTATATACCTTCTAAAAGGAAAATCTTCTTCCCGCAATCCCTGAAGACTCTGCAGGACAGGTCTGTAGGATTCAAAATAAGCTGTCGTTTCAACCATAGTAAGTTTCAATCCCATAAGCTGTTTAACTAACTGTGGATCATCATCAAATTTCACTTGAAGACGTCCCTCTATTCGATTCTGAACATCGCCGTCAACGATGATAGCAAAGAAGCAGGTGTTGAAAGTGTCCGAGGAAAGACATACCATTGATCCATATTTTAAGCGTTTGCCCGAGTTCCACCTGATATGTTTATATTTACTGGTATCAAAACTTAAAATATAATTAAGTCCTTCACCCAAAAATAAGGACTCGATCTGCACATGTTCGTAAACGTTAATTTCGTGAATTTTGTTGTCATTCGTTAGAGTTCTATCAGCAACATAGGATTTTATTCCTTTCCTAAGGGGTTGCATAAAGTCTTCTCTAAGCAAACGAAACTGCACATCTAGGTAGTCGTCAACACTTGTGTAAGCCCCAACAATAATGTTTGCTCTCAGTTTCGGGTCGATGCGTTCATGAACGTCTCCAGCGTCAGGAATGATCGAGATATCGCGGAAATTATCGACCGCTAATTTTGCCTGATGCAAAGAATTTTCCTTTCTTCTCTGCCGTAATTTTGTGTTTTTAATTCTCATTTTCGAGAATGCATTTAACAGGGCGTTGATCATATCTAAAGACTGTTGATTTTGAGATAGGTGTATGGGGTCAATTACATTCGTACTTTTTCTCGATATTTCTCTATTATGCGTATATTTTTCTTTGGATACCGCTATTGTTCCTTCCGAAGGACTGTTTGGATTTGTTAAATCTTCACTCAGGCAGTCTTGTTTCGTTGGTATGTCTTGCTTAGTCTTGAATCCCCCAGTCACTTGTTCGATCAAACTTGAAACTAAATCATACGTTTTATCCAGAAATGTTAAAGGACAAGGTTTTAAGGAACAAGTTTTGATCATCACTCTGATAATAGACATGATTGATTCCAAAACTATAGTTTCTGTCTGCCCACTATAGTCATCTCTATTCTCACTAAGATAAAGAAGAATTTGATTGATTGATTTTTCAATGAAACCGCTGATATCCATCATGTGAATAAAAGTCAGTAGCGATCCTGGTGTAGAACAACTTTTGAATGCTTTATTTAACATGTCTAGGAACACAACATTTATTTCAGTATTTTCTTTTGCAAGTTGGAGATATCTGTCGAACTTGTTTGTGTTTCCTACAAATATCATGACTATATCACACGGTTCTCTTTCACTGTGTCGACGGATCTCTTTTAGAATATTGTTGATGTACCTAGTTAATAATAAAAAACCAAAAAAACATTATGTTAAATTATCTGTTATGAAACATACAGTGTTGTGTGTTTGAAAACATTCGTTGTGCGAAAAAGTAGCTGTCTATATAAACACTGTACGGTTCTTTTTAAATAAGAACAAAATCTGAAAATGAAAAAAATAGTCCTCAAATTAAAAAAGATAGTAAAATATTCATTCCAAAAAGTTACATGCATAAAAATATATAAAATAATAGAAACGACATTACATACGTTTGATTCAGTATCATTAAATTTCGCGTAGAAGAATTTTCGCGCAAATATCATGAATGGTATATTCGCACAGGCATAAATTTGCACACTTGTATATTTCTATTAAGACGTAATCTTACACAGTGGTATTTCACAGGGATTAAAATTTGCGCATTTACCCTAGTGCGAAATTTAATGAAACCACGGTATACTAATTTGAAAAAAATAACCTTTGTTTGTTAAACTGCTTTGGTTTGCTTTTTTGTCTGGAAAACTTTCTTCGAGTTCTAGATCCTCTTGAAAATGTGTTTCTATTTCTCCACGTTTCGTTGTTCTTAAAGCTTACAGCTTTTTGACGGCTCTTACTTATTGTTGCTTTCTTGTTACTATTTTTTCGATCTGCATATTTACTTAATTTAGGAGTCGTTTCTGTATGTATGCCAGTATTGTGACTTTTGACCGAAGAATCACGTTTCTGCTTTTTAGAGCCGTAAGTGTCGCTTTTACAGTTATTTACATGCCTGGAAACGTGTTCGTGTTGTTTAGTTGAAGGTACAGAACTTCTGTATGCTCTTGGTGAAGATGGATCAAAATTTTGATTTCTAATGTTAGGGACATTACACTCGTACTTCGAAGAACCAGTTGTTTGTTCTTTTGCTCTGTGTTTTATCGGTTCGTCTTTCAGTTGTCTTTTATTCACGGTTTTCTCTCTTAAATCATCGTCTTCCTGTCGCCCGCTTGCTTCTATTTGACCGTGTTGATTCGTGGTGTTATATAAAGTGTGTTTATTGTTATCGGCTTCGTTTAGCATTTCCATTGTCGATTGCTTTGATAGTTTAGCATGTTTATGATGTTGTCGTTTGCTAGGATTTGTTTTTCTCTTTCTGTGTCTGTCTTCTGTAGTTGTTTCAGTGGAGCTCTTTGACTGCTTACGAACAAGACCATTTGAAACTGTTGCCTGATCACTCCGTTTATATGTCAATAAATCATGTTTTGGTACCTTGTATGGTTTACTTCTAGTGTTATTTTTCTTTTTCTTTGGATATTTTCCCATTGTTTCCTTTTTATACTTAGTATGACCTGTCCTGTCACTATAATTTTTATCTTTGTAAAGGGCTAACTTAAAGGTAAAGTTTACTATAATAGGTGGTCAATTTCCACGAACTTGAACCTTTGCTTCTTGTAGAAATCATTTAAACTGTATTATTTTGCGAGTATTTTGCTTTCATTCCTGTTATCTGAAAATGAATTAAGATTTTGATTAATCTTTATATTTTGTGTCATGACCTTGAAACGCTTTTGAAATGGTTTATTATATACTTACTGATAAAAGTCTTGGAGTGGTTTTATTTTTCAAATAAATTAAATGGATGTACCCGTTATAATGATTTATGGCTAATGTTTTATTTGCCTGCTTATTGCAAATGCACAATAATGTCACACTTGGGAAAATATGGCACTTACTAAATGCACTTCAATCTGTAGTGATTTTGTTTCACAACAGCAAACTTATCTTTTGAAATGCTAGTGTTTATTGAACCGAGAAACCGATGCTTCGTCTTCTGGATGTGGCTTTTCCTGATATGCGTATTCCATTTTTCCTATTATAAAGTAGCTTGGAATTGTGCCAAAGAATGTAAAAGGTCCAATGAAACGTACTTACTGTCTTTTTGTACCATATAATCTTGTAATATATACTGGTTCATTCATTTAACATTCCGTTTCATTTCTTAAAATATAATTCTTTTCTTCAGTTTATTTTATTATCAACATTTCTTCTGCAAGTTTTCCGTCCTCAATACTCAGATGAATAAACCAATAAGAAATTTTACTCGACACACAAGGATTTTTTTGCCCGAGGAATTGCAAAGTAACAATTTTTACATTTAATTTATTTTATTAAAAAAAAAACAAATTATAAAGGTAAGATTCACAAAGAATTAATTTAAAAATAACTTTTTAAATAAGTTTTCAAATTGCTATCACATCACGTAAAGTTTCTTGTTAATTTCTACAACGGATATTTTCTTTGACATATAACAAGTGAATACAAACTAAATAAAAACCAAAATTCAAAAACTTAGTATTTCAAATGTGTTTGAAAAAAAAATTGTCGCAAATTATGCATTTAAGGAAAAAAATCTTTCTAAATTAAGTGATTTCAAAATAAGAAAGAGGCCTCAACCAAAATAACCTAAACAATTATATTTTTGAAAGGACATGCTTATTCATGGTTAAGTTTGATTCTCTGATTCAAAGGGTAAAAATGGACTAAAGTTATGTAAACTATTCAATTTGAAATTACATCAAGCAAAGTATAATGGGATTTTTTTTCTATTTCTATTTTGATTTAACATTATCCAACTGATTTCAAAGCGATCGGTATAAAACTATTAGGGACTATTCATGTGTAAAAACGCATACAAAAATGAGAGGGCAATATAATATATAATATTATAAGAACCTGCTTTCATATTAGGCAGAAAGAAAGATGTATTTTAAATACGTCTTATGTTAGACTTAGGCCTCATTCCTAGTATCACTTGGGTAATAGTCTGCACATTTTATCATCGATGATTATAATAGATTTGAATTGTTGACATGTAAATCTTAAGTAAATAAGCCAAATGATTTCTGTTTATCAGTAGTAAATATCTATAATATATATATTGTGTGTGTCTCTGTCTATAGCACTAATGTGCATAAAAACTCCAAAAATAAAAAAGGAGGAAGCACGATGCTAATAGATGTGTATATGTAATTGTCCTACATGTTTGTATATGTATAAAAATAAGTGTATGTAAATGTCTAGGCAGTCAGAGGGTCATTTGTGGATAGTTATGGTTTATATGCGTTGCCGGAAAATTTCTCTATTGAGAACTTGGATGGCACGTCTATAACCATGTACAGCACTCTTGGCTAGGCGATGTCGCCGTGTCTGGTGCTTAGATCTGTTCCTTTATGTCTGAAGGTTTGTTCGTTGGTTACTTATCTCACCCATATATATATATATATTTATATGTATTTATTTAAGATATTAATTCGTTATTGGTGGTCATCCTGCAAACTGAAATATTATTTTTTACGAAATAGAAGATTAAGAATTGAAAAACAGTTTACAGCGGAAACGGTTTTGGTAATTTTGACAATGCGACCTGTTTTCAGACATAAAAAACAGCTTATCATGTCATTTGGGGCGCGTCACGGGGAAAGGTACCTTCGGACATTTGACGTCAGTCTTTGATATGACGTCATAAATTTGAGCAGACGACATTTCTTATTATGCATTGCGCGGTAAAAATACCTTTTTATTGTCAAAATGTGAAGCAAGATCACAATTTAGTTATAAGAAATTGATTAATAGTTGTAAGTTCATTCTAAATTTAGTAAAAACTAAATTATCACTAAAATGACCGAAGGTACCTTTTCCCGTGAAGTGATCCATTTCTAAACATAAAATATAGTTGAAAACTGATGTTTTATTGCTTGAGATGATAGACGATTGCTTTCAAAGTAAATAATTTAGACTTAATTTATTCTTTTTGTTTAGTATTTGTTGAAAAAATAGTTCAGCCGAAAATATCCTTTTGATTTGTTTGAATATGATCTTAAAGACGTTACAGCGGCGTTCCAGTGAAGTGAAGTTCATGCAGGGATTAGCAGATCTTGTCAAGTTTTTTTTTTTGTAACCTTGTTGGACTTTCGAACAACAATTTGAAACAACCTCATGTAGCAAGTTTAAAAAGACCAACAAAGGTGGGATGTTCGACATGTGAACGCGATTTGAAGGTTAAACAGTCAAAAATGACTGTTTATTTAACATAGAATTTAAAAACGGATGGGCATAGATACTGGAATTTGATGTTCTGTGGAACAGATACGTCGCCTAAAATGGCAGCTGAAAGGGGCAAAACTAAAAAAAAGTGAAAAAAGGAGTTGTTACCGAATAATTTGTTTATACAGATGAAACATTCCAAGTATGAGTAATAGTTTTAGGCAACATTTAGTTTCAGTTAAAAATTTCATATTTTAAAGGAAAAAAGGGAAACGGGAGTTATCATTCTTGTTGTTACCGATTGCTTTGTTTATACAGATGAAATATTCCAAGTATGAGTAATAGTTTTAGGCAACATTTAGTTTCAGTTAAAAATTTCATATTTTAAAGGAAAGAAGGGAAACGGGAGTTATTATTCTCGTTGTCATTAATTGCATTGATGATGCTGGTGATATATTCCAAATATAAAGTTAATAAAATAAGTTCTTTCAGGAACAAGGTTGAATGAGAACAAGTTTTGTGGTAAAGTTGAGGGACTACTGGACAATGCCGCCGCCTACGACCCCGACGCTGCCGAACAATAGGATCACTATTGTCTATCTGCTATCGCAGGCGAAACAAAAATCTATCTCAATGGCTTTTTTGCGACAGATGTAGACCGAAAAATAGCTAAAAATTATAAGTATCTTGCACGAGTGTGAGCTGAAGATAGAATAATCTGATCTGTCACCGAGGGTGAACAATATTTGCTGGAACGAGGCTGTGTCGTGTTCCTGCTTAAACAGTTCACCCGAGGTGAAAAAGTATCCTATACGAGACATTCAATTAAGATAGAAAAATCTGTCGGCAGATTCTCGTTCCCGCAAAAACGTTCACCCTCGGTGACAAACTTTTTCATATTTACCTCACACTAATCGAAAGATACTTATAATTCAGATATGAGAAATTTATCTTGACTTCATTCCATTGATATATTAAAGTGCATCTTGAGAACTCACATGTAAACCCTTCTGAAAGTTGATCTTACACCAACTACGGGTGAAATATATTTTACAAATAGTAAGTATTACAATGTAGATCTATATCTATTCTCGATATTTTAAACTTTAATGAATGAATTAATTATATATTTTTATCAAGTTGTAAACGTTTAAACTTACACTTTTTCTTTCATCTATATCCGAAATACCTGTATATCTATACTGAATGACATTGATATTTGCCTTTTATCTGCTGCGCATTTTTAATTTAATAAATTTTCCGAAAACGACAAGGAAGGACAAAGTTGTCATACATACAACCCGGTTAAGTACTTACGGAAATTAACACCTACCTCGGTTTGTAATGTTATCATTGAATAGTATGGCTGATAAAAATTAAAGAAACACCGTAGGTTGAATATCAAAAAAAGTGAAATTTTTGCCATCTGCAGACATTTAACGATGAACTATTCATATTATCGCTGGTTTTCCTTCTAAAATGAACCTATTAAGTAAAATCTTATGAGAAATACATTGAAATAACATTTAAAATCATTTTTTATTTAGAAACTCTTATTTGCTCAAGGTGTATGCCTAAGAACGTTTAAGAACTTTAGAGTCTGCAAAAAAACTGTAAAATGTTGACGTCAACGTCACTGCATGTCAATTTTCTTTGCGCCAATAATCGGACAGTTATAAGTTACATGTAATAAGTTATAGAACTAAATGTATAACAATTCAAAATAAAAAAGTTGTCAATAGACAAACGTTGAGTAAATTAAATGGAGAGTGAAAGAAATGTTTTTAAATTATGTTCACCCCTGATAGGATGTAAATAATACATTATTTAAATATGATTCCATTTATTGGTCCGAAAGCAAAAAAAGGGGAACTCGGTTATTTATTATAAACAAACATTTTTTTCTATGTAAAGCAGATTAAAAAGGCACACTAAAAGCAATCAAACACGACTATTATACCGAAATATTGCAGGATCGGGTCGATTGTTCATGTTCTTGAGCATTAATGAAAATGCATATTCCTACCCACGTCACCGAGACAATTAACCTTTAATGTAGTATTTACACCGTTCCATGATCAGCGCCATATAGTCTCCGTTAAAAAAAAAGAAGAAAATTTTCTCTTTAATATAAAACGTCCATCGTCTTATTTGTGGGACTAACTTGATACGTTTTTATTATCCCCGCCGATGAAATCGGAATAGGATACTGTTTTTGCGTTGTCCGTCCGTCCATCCGTACATCCGTTCGTCCGAATTTCGTTTCCGCACTCTTTCTCTGGCTTGCTGGATTTCAACGAAACTTTGTGGAAACCACAAATACCAAGAGGAGATGCGTATATCATAGTCTTGTTTCGGTCAAACCGTTTAATACAGAGTTATGGCCTTTGATAAGTTATGCAGTATTCATATTAGAGCAGTATTTATTTCCGCGCTATTTCTATGCAGTTGCTGGCAGAATTTTAGCAAAACTTTGTGGGAACCATTAATACCAAACGGAGATGCGCATATCATCATCTTGTTCTGGCCAGACCAACACAGGGTTATGGCCCTTGATAAATTATGTTTTATGCATGTAGAAAAATATTCTTTTCCGCACTATTTTTGCAACCCCTTTTTTGATTTCTACAAGACTTTAGGTCGTTTACGAGAACCATCAATATAAAAATGAGATTTGCATCTGATTGACATGTCCTGATCATACTATTTATCATTGAGTTATGACCCTGAATCGTTATAATGTACACAAAAACACAGTCTAGTATGCATATTTTTTGCAATAACCGACTGAATTTCAGCGTATTTCTGTATTATTCGTGAATTTTCTCATTAAAAGTACATATGAACACCCACTCACAGCCCAGTCGATATACTTGACCTAATCATAATCCAGATAACAAACCTGCAGACAATTACAATGCCAGCCTCTCGTTTCATTGCGGTAAAGCTCCGTGAATACAGACATATATGCAGTCAAAGTTAATTGTAACACTGGTAAAGACGTCTCATTGTTATATTATGGTGATCTGACAAACCCTTTTTAACTAATTGAAGTTTGTTTTACTGTTTATGCCATGATAACAATATAAATTAAGCCCTATGTCTCCAATTGTTGTGTTAGTAATAACCAGTACTCGGCGGTGATATAAAATCAACGAATTTGCTTGTAATACCAGTCATGTCAAACATTTATATTAAATGACCAAATAAGCATTACTTTAACAACCAAAATATCAAAGGTAAAAAACCAAGTGCCTGTCGAAAACGATAACATGTCCTATTATTCCAAGACTCGGAAATCAACAGCAGCTATATTTAAGCACATTTTAAATAAGGCATCTGTTAAGTGAGTCAGGGTTTTCATCTGATTCTCACCCACCCCAAACATAATTTATTGGTGAAAAAAAGAAAAGAACACCCTGGCACACATCATCCCTGAACCACTTGACATTTCTTATCAAAGTAACGCTATATTTAACTATATTAATTAATTCTAATTTGAAAGAGAGCCATAATTTAACAAAAAGAGAAGTTAGAGTTATGGTTCTTAGCATGCTTACTTGGGCTAAGATGGTGAACAATTTTATGATGTTTCAAAGCTGTAGTATACGTAGTATAAATGTTATGAGCTTGTATTAGCTTGCACGCAAACTTTAACCTTAAATTCTAAATTTTCGTCCAATCCTTGAAAACACTTTTTATATTTTTCTTCTACCAGTAATTCAAACATCTAATATCCTTTACATGTTTTGATATGTCTGTGAACCATACTTGAATGGAGTTCATGACATTTCAAGTTAGAACCAACTGATAAATGACATTCATGAACCTTACCTTTAATTTTTTTTCCCGTGTATCCTGGTTTCATGTGTCCTAGACAGTTGAATGTGGTGTTGGTTACTGATGCAATTACAATATTATTCTTGCCCATATGTTTGTGATTTATCAACTGAATGTCCACTTGCTATACATTTTCAACAAACAAAGAGGTCGAAAATTGCGACCTACTTTTCAGTTTCCAGAAAATTTCGTCAACTGTTCTCGAGCTATTTTTAGAAAAGAGGATTCCCACCGTGCAGCATATGCTTAAGGTATCGCAAACATTGTAAATGGCGAAAACAGGCTAAAATTTCAAAAAATGAATTTTGGGGGAAATACTTATTGCCACCTAGATTTTAGTTATTAAATGTATTAAGCTATGGATGTAGTAAATGTTTGCAAGCTCAATTTAGTCTAATTCATGTTCTAATTACCAAGCACATACTAAAACAAAAGAAAAACCATTTCCATGAGAACTCTGAAATTAATGAACAATATACCAAAGCAACTCATACGTGAAATAAGTATATGCTGGTCTACAATGTTAAGTGCCAATTCGTCAAAATAATGTTAGGGTTTTCAAGAAATTCAAGGAAATCTTACTTCCTGGTTCAAAGTGAAAGTAGAAAGTGAAAGTAAGAAGTAAGTTTTCATTGAATTTCTTGATAACCCTAACATTATTTTGACGGATTGGCACTTAACATTGTAGACCAGCATATACTTATTTCACGTATGAGTTGCTTTGGTATATTGTTCATTAATTTCAGAGTTCTCATGGAAATGGTTTTTCTTTTGTTTTAGTATGTGCTTGGTAATTAGAACATGAATTAGACTAAATTGAGCTTGCAAACATTTACTACATCCATAGCTTAATACATTTAATAACTAAAATCTAGGTGGCAATAAGTATTTCCCCCAAAATTCATTTTTTGAAATTTTAGCCTGTTTTCGCCATTTACAATGTTTGCGATACCTTAAGCATATGCTGCACGGTGGGAATCCTCTTTTCTAAAAATAGCTCGAGAACAGTTGACGAAATTTTCTGGAAACTGAAAAGTAGGTCGCAATTTTCGACCTCTTTGTTTGTTGAAAATGTATAGCAAGTGGACATTCAGTTGATAAATCACCACCTTGCACTTAGAATTGTTTTAATGATTTTAACTCAACCTACGAAGATTTACTAGAAAAAGTAAACATGCCTACATTGCATCTTGCTAGACTTAGAACTATAGCAATAGAAACATATAAATGCCTTTACCGTTTATCTCCCCATTATCTACACGATCTTGTTGAATTCAAACAATCAACCTATACTCTTAGAAGCAGTAATACCATTTTAGTCCCAAATGTCCGAAAAACAACATATGGTAAAAAATCGCTCAGGTTTGAGGCAGCTCGGGTCTGGAACAATCTACCAAATCATCTACGAACATGTGATAACTACAAGGAGTTTACCAGAATGATCCAGACCTGGACTGGTCAGACCTGTACATGTGTTATGTGTAAATGTATATAATTTTTATGTGACTTCATGTGCAACCTTTGTGATGTATTTTTTATGTTAGATCGTCAGTCTTATCAATGTTGTGTTTCATTTTCTAATGTAATTGTCGTAACTTTCTTTTTACAGGATTCGTTGTTTGTCTTCTTATGTCTTTGTGTTAAACGATCTCTGTTATGTGGGAAAATAGGTTATAGCTAATGTTTTTTTATTGTACAAAACCGACGTTAAATAAAGTTTCTTGTATCTTGTATCTAAACGAAACAGATGTCCATAGGATAACGGTATTGCTTGCATTCACAGCAAATCTTATTGGCGATTTATGCTTTAAAATCAAACTTTGACTGCACAAAATGAGTTTAATATAACAAACAAAAGATCAACAATTAAAGAGGATTAGGTTAACGGACTGTATGTTTTTCTGAGTAGAATATAACAAATAATATTATCTTTACGGGAAAGTCCATCTAGTGTAGTCTTAAATTCCAGTTAGAGCCAGTGAGTGATCGTTAGTGTTTTTTTCAGCATAATTATGGAGTAAACCGATGACAACGCATTTTACACTAGTTCTTTCTAGTGACTGTTGTTTGAATAACATTTTTGTTTCATTTAATCCAACAGTACAGTGATTTATTTTAGCACTCGTAAGTTAATTGTCTGTCTAACGTGGATGATTCAACCAGCATCGTATATGTTTGTCGTGTAGCTACATGACAGAGTTATGTGATTGAATTGCCAATAAATGGCTGCTGTGATTCTTTTGGCAACAAGCATCATTTCTAGGTCACTGCTTTTGTAGAATGAGTCACGTGAGTGACGTCATATATTCAAGTTAGTGACGTCATTTATAAAAAGGGTTTGCGTTAATGTCAATATTTCAGCATAAAGAAAAAAGGTTGTATAGGCCTACATACACAGAAATGTTATAAATAATAAAAGGAATGCAAGAAAAAGTATCTTGCATGAGACATTCGGTAAAGATAGAAAATCTGTCACCTCGGGTTAACTGTTTTGGCGGGAACTCGGCAGAGTCTCGTTCCCGCAAAAAAGTTAACCCTCGGTGACAGATTTTTCCATCTTCACCTCACACTCATGCATGATACTTTAAGTCAAACAACTTTGAATATATATGTCTGAAGAAATTTATTCATTTTATCAATCTGCCAACATGAATATGTATGGCTTTCTGTAGAACATTAGCGGGTTGCGTAATCCATTTGGTGGCAAACAATATATAAAGCTATCAGCAAAATATAACTCGGTTCTATAATCAAATTGATGTTAATCTTTTTTTTAATATGTCTGCGGAATCCAATTACATGAAATTGGAAAGTCGTTCTGGGATGAAAGATGTCTTTGAAAAAGGAAGGGCATTTTTAAAGATAATTGACAAACACAAAACAATTATTATATGACATTCATTTATTCGTTCATGTATAAGTAAAATACAGCACTTGTCAGATTGCAAGCTAGTGATATAAAAGCGTAATTATATTATTAATAACATACAGTACCTATATAACATTAGTTTTTATGACTGATTTGTCGTCACTTTCCTGGATTAGGCATTTCCTGATACAGACACAACTATCATAAAATTAACTGCCAAAATACAGATTTGTACTGATTTTTAAATAAAAATTTAATAATTTTGAAATATTTTACAAGGTCTAATCATAATTAATAAGATTGACGCTAAACAAATTTTAAATTTATTCTTTCACATTTTTCAATAACCAAGACATGATAAAGGACGTTATGTTACGTCATTAGTGTATTCGCGCGCGTGCGTGCCTATGTGTGTGGCGGTGCATACGTGCCTGCATGTGTGCGTGCATGTAGATACATGTATATGTGATCATGTGCTTGTGCATGAGTGTAGAAATGGTCAAAGAGGTTCTGTAGATGGATCCTATGTTTCTTAAATGTATGGGATAAACTGGAACCATACTCACTCTATCCACATATTATTTACAATTAAGTTCCAAGTTTACAATAACGTGCACATTTTCGGCTTAAATAATGTTTGAAGAGATTAAATTCCCCCTGTCATCTTGTAAGCGTATGTAAATTTGAACAAACAAGTGCCTGGCTAGAGTTAATTCCCTTAAAACAAAATAGCCTGCGTGTTATTTTGCAAAGTAGTTAACATAAAAAGGATAGTAATGATTCCGGTAAGTATATGTTGCATTTTATACATCCAGACTACTGGAAAAAAGCAAAAGTAAATATACTAAAACTGATATCAGTTTATGAAAAAATACTCTGCAGCAATAATAATAATAATAATAATAATAATAATAATAATAATAATAACAACAACAACAATCTATTGCTACTACTAATAGTGGAAATAATTTAATGTATATTATTAATAATAAAAGCTTACAGGGTATAATTTTACGATAAAATATTTCTTTCGAAAATGACAGTTCTGATTACATATATGTAATTGATTTGTTAAGATTTACATTTAACTTGATTTCGTGCAAATAAACAATAGTTCATAAATACATTGTAGCTACTATAGGTACATTCAATTCAATTCAATTATTTTATTAGAGTCTCATTCACATTACATATACACAACACAGTTTACATAATGAAATTACATAAACGTAATAGTACATGCATGTGACCAATCATGATTGATTTATAAGAGACTATTTGATACTAAAAATACAGTAGCTTTACATCTAAAACACTGAAAACATTCTATGATAAAACTAAGTAGTTGCACCTTAATTAAGACATATACATGTATGGATCTTAAAACAATAGTGTTCTCATAGTACGGCATATATCACTGCTGGCAAAATTATAAAACACTAAAAGAATTGTTGTATAATTAAATTATTCTTTTATACAGCTCTACATATTTACAGTTGTTATAAAACTGTCATTTATATAACGTAAAGTGTTTTCTTTCTTGGAGAATACTATAGCAGGTTTTGGCTGACAAATACTTCAAATTCTCTTACATGTGTGGCAGACATTTATTTTGTAATTGCGTTAGCAAGAGATAGCGAACTTCCTTTATATTAATTTAACATTCTTATTATACATAACAAAATGTTTGGTACTGAGTCAATGCATTTTAATTGTTCGGATCTGTTTTTGTATCAAGCGTGCAAACAACTAACGAGTGTAGAGTATATATAGACTATAATAATGGATAAGTACATGTAGACAATCATTTTGTGCTTTGTTTACATGACTTAACTTTTGATTTGAGAGAAGCAAATAGCAGGTTTCGCATTGGGTAAATTACGATATTAAATTGTAAGACTCTATACAGAAATTCCATGAAATTTAAATGTACGTGACTAACTTGTGTACAGCATGAGAATACGACTTCATATAATCTTACGATGCTTTAACTGATCTCTTTTGCAATTGCAATCAATACAGTTTAAAACCCAGAATGTACATTTGTGCACGAAGGCATTTTAATGTTTAACAGGTTGCAGCATCTACTGTGTACTTAGTTGAATTATTAAGTGGAACTTAAAAACAGATGCTTTTATCCCTTTCTGTACATTTCATTTACCCCAATTTAACATGATACGTAACTGTTCTAGACCAGCATATTATAATCAATTATTATATTTCATAAATGTATGAGCCAGTCTCTGAAAATTTGACTGATCTCATTTCTTGTCTTATTGTTTCATTGTTTGATATAAACATCGTATTTTTAGCTAGTGTGTTTGAATTTGTTCTCTCTTTTTCTTTAAATTAAACTTCTTCCGAACTTAAAGGAGTTAGTTTAAACTACTCCATATTGATACTCTTATTGCGTTGTTCACATTTTCTATTTTCTCAATCAAAAATTCAATAACAAAATTCGCAACATATAAACATGACGGTTAGGAATATCTATGACTTTATTGAATATCTACTTTTCATCATTTGGGCGCTACTTACAGACACTGGCTCATACCCTCGTTAAGCATTTATCATAACCAAACTACTCTTTGTTAGAACATATGATCCTACCCTAACCCAACACATATATGTGAACAACATCTTTAAACTACAATGTTAAATTTGTCAAGTACATGTATGTAATCTCACGCAAGAACAATTCAAACGGTTAAATATGTAATAACTAATTGTGAACAAGTTCATAGAACTATACAAAACCATACAATCAAATAAATACATCAGCTTATCGTCGACTGCCCAGACAAATAGACACGTTTCTCAAATAAATATTTTCAGGTTTGCTGACTATACAGCAAAGAACAATGTTGCATTTTAGAACATAACAAAACAAATACACAAACAAAGTTACAAAATCAACAAAACAGTCGACGATCAAGATAATCATTACAAATAATAGAGTTTAACTGAATCAAATATTTAGATTTTAAGATTAAGTTTAAATAGATTTTAGAAACTGAAAACTTATCAGATATTTAGACAATTATTTAAAAAGACCACGCTGAGGTAACCAAAATATATTTTGCAAATTCAGTATTCTTGATCAACTAAAAGAAAATAAAATACTACTTTAATTCATATTTGCGAAAAAAAGTTAAAAAAGGTTCCACGATCATGAAGTTAAAATATATCAACCATAAAACACTATTATATAGCAAACTTTAAATCAAGATGCAACTTGAAGTAAAACAAAAAAACAAACTCAAAATCCAAATAAAACGTTCAGCAATCAATGAAAACATAAGAAATAGCAAACATTATGTAATCTTTTCTACAGTCAATCTTTGTTTTCAATACATTTATCAATGTTAATTGAAAAGAAACATAACAACAGCACTACAAGATAAACATATTATATCCAAAGTAATTACTCAATGAGTAATGCTTGAAACAACACGAAACTGCATTCCCTTGCATGCTCTATCGTTGATATTGTGTTTTCATATTTTTCGGTATTTGGCAAATGTTTGATAGCCCAGTGTATAGGTGCACTGTGTAGTTCGGACATGAACACTGCTTGTACTCAGACCTATCTGTTAAACAACTACCCGTGTCTTGTTTGCGTACTTAATTTTATATCAATAATTTTTGCAAGCTGAAATGTATGGATTAAAAAAATCCTTTGTCAAAAGGATCTTCTTTAAAATCGCAAAAATCTTCATATTTCACTATCTCTCTAGATTCCTTCAAAGTCTTTGATGCATTTCTTTTGACAGAATCACTTTTTGTTGCAGTATCATTTTTCCAGCTCAGATTTGTAACACTGCAACTTGGAACTTCAGTTTGGTGATTTCTATTCAGTCGGACATTTGTTTCTCTGTTGTAGTGTTGTTGATAAGATTTCGACTTCTCCTCGTGTATTTTATGAGCATCTGAGTATGGTTTCGACAGTTTTTCTTTGTTCTGCAATTTGCTATTGTTCGAGGTTTTGTCTTTTTCCATATGGTTAGAATGTTTTACCAATTTACTTGTTTTCTTTTCCCTTTCGTAGTCCGCTGGTATGTCCATCTGTCTTTTTCTTGATTGCATCGGTGAGAAACCTTTGCCACTACTTACTACTTAATTGAGAAAATGAAATTAAAATATGTTGATATTTATAACAGTAGAATTACTGGAAACAACTAATTGCAGTCATCCTTCCTTTGAAGATCTTGTTCATACGATATTCGTATATTTGTGTTATTCTGTGACATATTATTGCCATTTTATCAATACTAAATTGTATAAGACTTCAGAACAGCAGATAACAAACTTAGTTTTTAATTAAGAAACAAAAAAGCTACAAAACACTATAACTGACTATATCAAAATCTTATAGCCCCACTTTAAAATATTTACTAGCATAAACAATACAGGTTATCGATTTTTATCATTTATCGACTTAATATTTAATATTCAATGCGAATATGATAAGTAATTATCTTTTTTAATCAAAGATATGATATTTACCTTTAGCATGCAAGTCTGTCTTCGAACTTTTGTTGCTACATGTACGAGTCCTTATCTTTTCACGAGGAAATTTTGACTCTTCTGTTATACGAAATAAGCATTCAATTTTAAATTAGTATTTTTGAATGAAAATTGAACTGTTTTAAAGAAAAACGACATTCGATACTGTTAACAATTTTATCAATAGTAAATATGCTACAAACTAAATACTCATATTTTGCAATTTTAAAACATTATAATTTGAATTTCGGTTTTTGTGATTATACATCACGTCAATATCTACATTTATTTCCAGGTTTAATTAAGTTAATTTCTGACAGTTTATACATAATCATTAATTTTACAAATAAAGAAGATATCACAATTACTTTACAAAGTCTGGTTAGTAAATACACTGATTTTAATGTATGGTTTATTTTAAAATCAGAAGATTACTCCAAAGAGTTTTGTGTAAAAGAAACTTACCGCATTCATAATATGGTTTTCTACGCCAGGTTACCATGTTGATCACGTATTCAATATTTTCTTCCCTCAACGGTTCGTTCGTTACTTCGTCCGGTTCTGTCGATGTTGTTTCGCAGTTCGTTTCTATATTTGCATTTCTTGCATCATTTGAGTCTTCAACATCCGCGCTGAAATGACTTTTAACATCATTGTTTACCAGATCACGATGCATTTTATGAGTTGCAAGATCCTTCATTTCCTTTTCTTCATACGGATAAGTTTTGTTTGGTGTCTTTTTTATGGAATACCACATCCTACTGTTTGGTTCCCTTGAAGACAGTTCGGGTATTTTGGTATTTGCAGAGGAGTCGCTCAGACAGCTACAAAATCTTTTTACGCTGCCACACCCGCAGTATGTACCTTTTGATCTATCCATTTGGGTACTGAAGCTTATCATATTATCTTTGCTTCCTGGCTTTATAGAAATTTTGATTAGTGTTTTGGTGCCCTTTACGTTTGAAAGTTGATCTATGCACTTCTGCAACTTGAAACGCTCATTGTCCCCGTACGCAGTTTTCTTATCCAAGATTGAAAATGCTTCTACGAAAACAATCCATTCGCTGGTTTTTGATAAGTTATGTGAATCATCCACGCTTAACATAAAATTGTCATGAAGCTTTTCCAAAAGGCATTTGTCTAAATAGCGCCTAACCTCATTTTCGATTTCTTGTGCATGTTGAGCAGTTGCCATAACAACTTCATGTTGAGGGAACAAATCTGCTTTGTGTCCAGGCCACTCATTTTGTCGGATCATGTTTTTAATAAAAACTATCACTGCAGACTGATTCAAAATGTTAATATGTTTAAGCAAGTCAAATCCAAAACAACAAGTCGGCAGACATCCAAAATAAGTCGGCAGCAACTTTCCTTCATTGGTTCTTCTCCAGTCGTTTTTGAAGATTTGAAGAACGGAATCTGATACGTTTAGCATATGTGTTTTCAGTGCGTTGAGTCGTTTAAAGAACTCATTCAATACCTTTTCATATCGATTGCCTTTTGATGTTCTTATTGGTTCACGACAGATTGGACAACGCTTTATGCTAAATCCTTCATCAAGATCCATATATTCATCCATAATGTCGTATCTAATTATATGTCCACAATCCTGTAATTGTACAAAACGTGTTTCTTTCTCATCCTCTTTTCCGAAAATCAGTTTCTTTACGTCTTGAGAATCACATTTTCTGCATAACATTGGGCAAGGATCGCCACACATTCCAATACAATAGTGATTGCAGCTCAAAAGTTTTCTGCAGGCTTTGTTACATCGGTCTCTGTTGCAAGATTCTCCACATCTCTTTGTACATTTATAATGTTCACACTCCCAAGCGCATGGAAATGGACATGTAAAGCACGGTATACTGCACAGCCTAGGACAAATACCATGAGAACACCGTCTCTGACAGGGCATCTCACACGGCTTACATAACTCACAAGTGCCATTGCAGGTATGACCGCAGACTAAACTGCAGTTACAAGGCTCAGAACATTTGTTGTGCCATCGCCCTTGATAACACAGCGTACAATTTCCCTCGCACACATGACCGCATTTAAGTCGCTTCTTACAATCAACAACACAATTTGTCACATGCCCTGCAGCACACCGGGAGCCAATTATATTATTCTGAAAATTATAGGATTTATCATCCTTGCATTTCTGTGGGCATGGATGCCCACAATCCATTTCCCTGTTGCATGTTTTCTTGCAAGCATTTTTTACAAGATCTTCTCCACACCACATGTTTACCCTATGTCCGCAATCAGAATATTCACGTTCAACAACTGTCGTGCATGGCTCACATTTTTCGCCACATTTTCGTAAACAGCGGTGACCGCATGGTAGTAATTTCTCACACTGTTTATAACATTTCTTCCGATTTACCGAACACGGAATTTCTGTTTCATGGTTGCAAGGTTGCAGTCGCTTTATTACAGGAATCATACAAACACATGGTTCGCCGCATTTCCGGTTGCAAGTATGGCCACAAGGAAGTGGAATATTGCAGACTTCTAAACACATATATGTTGCCTCATCAAACGTTTCAAACCTTGTACATTTCATTGTTATTCGATGGCCACATCGTTGCAATAACACAGACACATCGATATCACAGGAACACTCTTGAAAACATTGCCTTTGACAACCGTGTCCGTAAAAACACGATTTTAAGCAAGGCTTGTGACATTCAATATTGTAATGTTGTTTATTTAAAGTATGGCAAATCTTTCCACACGTATGTCCGCAATCGAGTCTTATGTCGCACATTTTCCCGCACCCTCCTTCTGGTGCTTTATGGAAGTCCTGAGGGGATCGTATCTCAATTCCTTCGTCGTTCGGATGATTCTGACACATAAGTGTCAATATGTCCCCACATAAATTCTTGTTTCTCATTCCTAAAATTATTTTTCGCCATAAATCTGATGTTTCAAAAAGTTTGTCAAAGTTTCCAATCACGTACATACCTTTCTTAGCTCTAGACAATGCAACACAAATACGGTTCTCTCTCGCCAAGTATCCTATCCGTCCCTCTGGGTTGCTCCGAACCAAAGACAGCAAAATGATGTCATTTTCCTCTCCCTGATAATTATCAACAGTGGATATTCTGACGTCTTTTAAGTTCACAAAGTCACTCATCAAAACTTTTTTCAAAAGAAAAAGTTGACCTTTGTACGTGGTTAGAATAGTAATTTTAGATGGAAGATAACCTTGCAGCAGTAAGTAACTACACAAAGCCATTAGAAAGTCTATTTCATACCGGTTGGTATAACTCTTTAGCTCTGAATCGTTATGTTCATTGCCAGAGTGGTTAATGAAAAATGCGTTGTGTTTCATTCCTTGTATATTTTCATACGACTTTACACATTCATGGTCATATAGTGTACTGTAGATGTGACGAATATTATCTGCGATATCAGATCGCATTCTATGTTGGACCTGCAAGCAATCGTAGGGTAATCCATTACGAATCATTCTTTCAAACAAGGAAATGGCCATATTGTATTCCGTTTCTAGTTTATAGACATTTGGCTTTGGTTTTAACTGCTTGTGATCCCCAATTAAAATAAGCTGTTGACATCCAGAGGTAAGATTTGATACAAGATGTGATTCCAAGACTTCGGCAGCTTCTTCAACAATCATTATTGTTGGCTTTACTTCTCGGAGAAGAGCTTTATATTTGGCCGCACCGGTAGTTGTCATTCCTATAACGTGCGCGTTTTTGAGCAAGTGCCTGTCTTCCATTAATAAAGCCTCTTTTCGACTTTCAGAAGCTTGTTTAAATGACTCTAGGTCGACTTTCTTATTTCGTTTTTCGCATTTTCTGATCACCCAGTGCCGGTAAAGTGCCCATCTTGTATCAAGTGGTATTCGATGAATGTTAGTTTGTTCCTCTTGAACTGGTGGAATTTGTGCAGCTGATGCTTTAAATAAACAGTGATTTATCTGTTCAACGAGTAGTAGTCTTTCTAGCTTCACCTTTTTTAATTTATTGTGAGGTGCCTTAACGTTGTCACAAGTTTGTATGGCTTCAAGGTCAAGTGCCAAGTATTTTGATTTAAATTGTGCGAGTTTTTCTTTGAAATCTTCTTCGTTTATTTCTGTTTGATCTTCCTCTTCCGTGTTGTTTATTTTCTCGCGTTCTTCCAAAATTATCGTGTCATCAATATCATTGTCGCTTCGTACTCTTAATTCTCTTTTGTTGAAATGTACGTCTTTTTGGATTTTCGTTGCCATCTCATCAATTTTAAGCCATTCCACTATCAATGAATCACCAAGAAACTTAAGCCATGGAAGCTTTGGCTTTCTTTGAATCCACATGAACTTGAATTGGTCACGAAAACTTCCCATCTCGTCAAATAAAAATTCCTCTCTGACTATGTTTTGTTTCAATATTTTAATTTTCTCAGCTATAAGGTTCATAGATATTTTTATCTCTTCAAGATTGTAAGAAGCTAACATTCGTCCGTTGTATATTGACTTAGGGAATGCTTTTTCCTTTCGAAATTTATTCCTTATTCTGGCAATAGAACAATCCATTACATTTTCATTCGAACTCCTGCTTCCAACTCTCAAAATATCTCCTTTAAAAAAGGTTTGGATTCCTTCAATAAATTGATCAAGTGCATGGTTTGTGTAACAAACAACCAAGAGCTGAGATCTAGAAAATATATCACTGCACCATTTTCTTCTGTTCTGAAGCAAAGCCTTCGCTATTTGAAGCCCTACAAATGTTTTACCACAACCTGGAGGTCCTTGAATAATAGAAAATTCTCGTGTCAATGCAGACTTAAGCGCGCGAAGTTGTGAGTGGTCAAGGCTCAATTTGTCTTCAATCGTCCAGGTTTTGTCGAATATGCTCACATATTTGAAAGGATTTAAATCTTCGGCATAATTGTTTTGTTCCTTCGGAACGACCTGTCCGGGGATTTTAAAGTATGTCTCCGCCTCCACTTTGGAATCTGAATCAACAAGACATCGTAAATCAAAAACTACAGCCATCGTCTGCTTGCTCAAGTAATGTGGCGGACTAACGGTATTTTCGCATTTAAGTATATATTTTCCTAAAGGAAGATCCTCGTCTACGGTCTCTTGAAGACACTTAAGCACTGGTCTATATGCTTCGAAATAGGCTGTTGTTTCAATCATCACATATGTTACGCCAAATAACGTGGTCGTTAACTCCGGATCAATGGCAAATCGGACATGCAGACGGCCTTTCCTCAAATGTTTAGCGTCTCCATTCACAATCACTGCAAAATAACAAGTCTGGAAAGAATCTGAGGACAAGACCACCAAAGAGCCGTATTTTAAACGTTTTGTCATATTCCATCTAATATGCCGGAGTTTGCTTATATCAAAACTCAACACATGGTTAAGTCCATCACCGTAAAACACTGATTCTAGTTGCACATTTTCGTATATTTTAACTTCCTGAATTTTCTTTTTTGTTTTTTTCGTACTCGTTCCAACAAACGCCCGTATACCGTCCCGGAGAGGCTGCACAAAATCCTCTCGTAGCAAACGGAACTGCACGTCAAGATAATCATCGATATTCAAGTACTCTCCTTTTGCTTTTATTGGTCTCAGCATTGGGTCGGTTTCACCATGTAAATCTTCAATGGTAGGAATTACTGACATTTTGCGAAAGTTTGTAAGTTTATCTTCTGAAATCTCTAGATTGTCCGTTTGATCGCCTGATTTAACAATACGTTCTCTTCTGGATAAGTTAGCTAATCTGTGGTCGGAAAACTCATTAAAGAGGCGTTCTATCGATTCGTATGTGTCGTTTATCTTAGCACAATCATCAGAATGATCTCTAGAGCTACTTGTAGTAGCTTCAATGCTTTCAACTTGTGTAATTTCAGTTTCCTCTTCCAGCATGTCCAGTTCAATATCTGTGACTTTGTTTTGTATAGTTTTCTGTGATTCTAGAATCTTGTTCATTAAACGTTCAATAAAAGAATTTGAACCTTCGACAAACGTGTAAGAGCTGGGCTTTAATTTACAGATCCTGATCATTATTCGCAAAATACAGGACACAGCGTCAAGAAAATTATCCTCCTCTTTGCCAAAAAATTCTACAGATTTGTTTTTTAGAACATTTTCCAACTGATTCACTGAATTTGTGATCAGACCACTATCTTCTATCGTCATAATTAAATTTAACATGTTCGTTGGGATCAAGTCATTTGCGAAGGCTTTGTCTAGAAGACATAAGAGAGCGAAAGTTATAGCGGTATTGTTCTTTGAAAGCTCAATGGTGTCCTCAAATAGGTGTTTATCAGTGCCAAGAATCATAACGATTTCGCACGATTCTTTTTTACTATACTCCCGAAGAGTTTTCAAATATTCATTTGACGACCTGTTTAAAAAAAGTAAATTGACACACTAAACTAATATTTAATTACAATTCAAGCTGTATGCTGATATAATTATTGTTGTTGAAGTAAGAAGGAATGCAAGAATCATTTTTTAATAATTTCATGTTCAAAATATGTTTAAGCTTTAAAACATATATATACATGTAATTAAATTCATTGTTTCATTTTTATATAACATAAAATCTGTGTAACAAATTGCGTCATTTCTAAATGATGTGATAATATTCCGGTTATATTTGATATTTAAAATGGGAATATTATTATTACTCGAAAATAAGATTATTCTCTCCAAGTGTTGGACAGACATAAGCTCAGTCAACGGTGAAAGTTACAAGAATAAATAAATATGTAATTTTCCAAAAGTCTTGCTCAATGCCTAATGTTAAGATTAAGTATATCTCCTTGATTGCTCTGAAATAAGCTAACAAATACAAGCTGCATCTTAAAATCGGAATAGTCAGCTAATCAGCTGTTAAAATGTTCAGTTATGTATATTGTTACAACAGTGTCTCATAACATCATGTATTTTTCCTATTAAGTAGTTTTCGATCTGTGCTTCTAACAAGCTTAGTTTTAAAAACAATAAAATATTGGAAATACTGGTAATTCTTTCGATTCTTAAGCTAGTGTTGTGGTTCGTAAGTACCGCGCATATTCACAGAGCCTATCATAGAGCCTAATATTTTAATTTCTTAGAGTTTTTGTTTAGATTTTTGACCCGGATTTAAAACTTAGGAAAATAATTCTGCATATAGTCAAAGTAAAAGTGCATATATATTTAACATTTTAAGGTAAAACAAAGCTTCATTTTGTTCTTAAAGCAGTTTTTAATACAATCCGAACACGATTTTATACAATAAAACATGGTTATCCTAGTTAAGATCAAAGTAAAAATTAAATGCATACTACTTATCTTTTTAAATTGCCTTGTAACATTTTTTAAAGATTCGTTTATATTAGAAATATCCTCCGGATAAATATATTTCGCAAGAACGAATAAATGAACGGACAGACAGACAGACCGACTTTTTAAAAGAATAAAAAGTAACTGGTATCATTCATATATGTAATATTTTGCTTATACGTAGGCAATTCATTTACAGGGTTTATTGCAAACAACTTGATGAAACCAGTGACAATTAAATATGCATATCCACTGACCGTTTCAATGTATTAATCACTCTGGTTATCATATTGTATCTTGTTTGTGATGAGAATTTTGAACTGACCACTTGATAAAATTATGCTCCTTTTCTCTCTAAAATTGTGTCTGTTTTGAACGACTGTGCTTTCTGAATGTGATTATTTCTGATATGCCTTTTTACCGTTTTATCACAGACGGAGACATTTTAAATGATATTATCGCGTCGTTCTGGTTCGGATCCCAGTAGGAGACAGACTGAGTATTGATTCAAAGTTTATTAAAAAGTTTACCTTTGTCTTTGCCGGCCATGTCTTAGATGGTGGGCCGAATGGTTTCCTCTTTGTCTCCATGGCGACCTGGACGCCTGTCGCGCTCTATAGTTTCCACTGCTTCTGCCGTCTTTAGGTATTGTTCTCGCTAATGGGCTTACATTCTGGGATCGCCCTCGTCTGTAATGTTTTGTGTATTCGTTTCGAATAGACGTTCGGCCTCTTGATATGTTAGAATGTAATGATCTTGCAAAGCCCTGTTTCTGAGAATTATGTTCTACTCGTCTGCGCTTTCTGTCTGTATCTCTCTCTGAATATTCCGTATTCTGTTTATGTTGTGAAGATGCTTCTTTTACGTTCCATTTTGACCTTCTGTATGTGTCTTCTGTTGATGCAAAAGCTTCATCTGCGCTACGTTTGTAATTCCTCTGAGTGCCATAATTAGAAAAGGTTACATGTTTAGTGCGATGAAAATTTCCTTTGTCACTTGGCACTTTTTCATGTTGTAAATCTGATTTCTTTCTGCTCCGAAACTCATTTGTTTCATCATCATGGTTAATCACTTCATTTTGATTCTGTTGAAATTCAAAATCATTAGAAGATGGTTTTTCGGGAGAATGCATTCTTCTACGGTTTTGACCATGTGCTTGAGTAGTGTGAGGACTACGGCAGATTCTGCTGGGCTCAATGACGATCGCGTTCTTTATCTGTGATCATGACCCCTTTTGGTAAGGAATAGCGGTTTTTCTTATTCATATTTACTGGTCCAAAATGACTTTTAGGTGTTCTTGTTTCACAATAATTTGAAATACCTGGTTATGTGACTGTATAGTCATTTTATAGAGTTTAAAAGCAGTTAAAAAGATTTGAAGTTCTATTTCGCTCTCGGACTGGCGTATTATACCAATCGTATTTAATTATCTTTCTGTCATCTGAAAAGTTGAGAAAATTTAAATTTACGATATTGTGAGATTAAGGTCACTACAACTTGCTCTTAATAAATAAAAAAAAAAGAAATGGCATTTAGATCAATAAATGACATAATTCCACGATTATTTAAATATCACTCAGTGTACTAATTCGATGACAGATGGTCTGAAATTGTTGCAGTGAATGACTTGTTATCTTTGGACTGCGCTCCTTTAAAAATATTGAAACGATGAAGTTACTTAATATAAACGGAGAAATTTTCTCATCATTTATGACAAGTCTAGCACTTACTCTCAAAGTGTTTGAGTATTGACAAAATTCTGCACTTTCTATAACTTTGCTTTGCTTGTTTATTTAATTTCGCATTTTCACTTCCTTCTTTTGATTTTAATTTTAATTATATATATCATTATATATAACGTTTTGAAGTTTTGTCAAACTACGTGTTGTTACATGTGTTAATTTTACAACACATTACAGCATGATTTATGCTAAGGTTTAAGTATGCGTCATTTGAATTCAAGTATTTTTACATGAACTTGTTATTGATAAAATGTTTTCATTAGATAAAACGGAAATTGACCTAAAATAAATCCGACTAAATTTAATAAGGAATTACAAGCCAAATACATGTTTTAAACATCAATTTAATGTAAGAAACGGAAAAAAAAATTGGTTCGTGTGTAATAGTTCAGCAATTTAAATAACAATGACTTCGTATAATTAAAACCAAATGAACAAAGCGAACAGTATAAATAAACAAAAACACCGTTGACTATGAATCTAATTTTACAAGAAAATGTTAAATTTTGATTTCGGGACAACCCGCAGCTATTAACAGAAGCCACTAAAAAATTGACATGACAAACATGAATAATATTTGATACAAATACTTATGATTGAGGAGTCGCAGACATTCCAATAGCTATTTAATACATTCACCTTCAAAATTTCAATTTCTACATAATTATTAAGCCAATTCTTTTTTTCTAAACGAAAATTGCATGTTTCTTTTTACGAAAACCATATCCTTTAATAAGTCTTGACTCTTTTCCTGAGCTTGCCAGATGAAAAGGGAACTTTAAAAGCCACAGCACACTACACATATGAAAATATTGCAGGTTCGGTATGATTGAGGCTATTTCATGGGCAGTGATGAAATGCATACCTCTTGAGCGCATATGGATACCGCTTAAACGCATATCAATATTTACACTCGTAAAAAGTGCAATTTTGATTTATTCTAAACGATGGTGTACACTACCTATCTTAAAATAGATGAAAATGGAACTTTGAAGGCCACTGAAAACTACAAATATGAACATATTGCAGGCTCGCTTTGATTGAGTCTGTTCATAGGCAGTAATAGCATAGCACATCACTGCCCACTCCGCCTAGCCCCGGGTTGAGCACAACTCAATATTTACACCAATATATAGTGCAATTTTGATACATTCCATGCGATGTTATGCATATGGCGGTGAATATGGAACCTTAAATGCGTTTTGTTTTATTCAGATTAATACCATTCCATGTTCAGCGACACATGCTCCCCAAATAAAAGAATGGGATTTAAGCTGGCCGAAATATTCAATATATGTAATTTAAGAAGTACCATTCAAATTAAAGACTTCATCATAAACAACAAATCATAGAATGAATATACATAAATCTTTATTAGAATAGAATGACTTGTGTTCCCAAATGAATAATGATATAAGTATTTACTACACGTAATTAAATATACATTAGCAATTACTACATGTAATGAAATATATATAAGCATTTACTACATGTAATTAAAACTAGGCGAACAAGACAAGTCAATCTACTGGTTAAGACCCAGAAATAAATTACCCCCAACAGGTATTTTCTACTATTCATTTTATCAAACCACATGATTATATCAAGTATAAAGAAATCATGCAATTGACAACGACATTTACATTTAAAACAACTCATGTTACATGAAAAACAATTCACTGATTCACAACAACCTTACAATATTAATCAGATGACAATCATTTTATATATATTTTTCTAGATATAAAAACAACAAATACATGTAATACAGGGAGGGAGGGTGGGTAAATGCTGGCAACACAAGCAGTGAATTAACAACCCCGCGGAACCCCAATATAAGAAAAGTACCAGCCAATCAGAATTAGTTTTAGTTTCAACCAATCCAAAGTTTCTAGACGATTGAAAACCGAAATAACTTAAGATGAAATACCTTGAACGAAAAATATTTTAAGAGATATACTCTTCGGCGCATTAATTAAATATTTTAATAATATTAATCATTAAAATAATCCCATAAACAAGTATAGTTCTTAACGACTTTCAAATCCCGTAACTGATAGCAGCACTGATTGAATGCACAGGAAAAATTGTTACCCGAAACACGTAACAAACAACACTACAGCGATCTTCAAATTATGAGGAAGGGGCTTATGAAAACCATTAAAACACAACAAATATGAAACTTCTGCAGGCTCGGTCTGTAATCAATTTTAGTTTTACCATTAACATACATGTACATACAGCATCGTGCTCAAGAACTTACGGAAAAGGTAAAATATTATTGAAAGTTTTATACATGAAATAATCGACCTTGGACCCTGTTACCTTATTTCAAATATTATAACAACAATGTTATGCAATTCAGTCAAATTCAACGATATTTTATTTAGTTTTCAGGGAGTTGACGATGACGGGGAAAGCTGAATATCTCCCATATTCTTCGAGTAGTTGTGCGTTAAAGAAATGTGTTTGCTTAAAATGTAAATAAATTATAACTTAACTTAATAGTTTAAAACATATATACAATGAAGTGCATGTTATTAGACGTTTTTTTTCAGAAAATGCCTAGGAGTATTGATTACTAAATATTGATCACTCGTTGATTTAGGCCTACTTATCACTGCAAACTGCAAATAAAGAGCGCAATTTCAGAAATTAAAATTATTGCAAGATTCAATATTACCTTTCATTTTGTCTATATGTCTTTGCTTAGTTTGTTTCAAACGTTAATGACACAAATGACTGGCAATAATTATGACTGGCTCAAACATAAAAAAACGCATGCCAGGTGGTAACTTTTAATGATATTTTCAAAGAATGCAAATAATATATATAATTTAAATAAATATTAATCAACTAATTAAATAAATTTCATCGGCTTGAGAACCATTTAACGTTGAAGAATATTTCATTCTTACCATACATATTCATAATTCAGCAGTCAAACTCTCGAGAATTAGTAACTGTACCAATCGGAAAATGTTGAATTCTCATACACCTTTAGATAAGAAATATGATGAAAATGACAATAAATACAACCGGCAAAATATTTTATTGAAATCCAGCTTCTTTATACATTCCACATATACCTACTCATAATTCACGCAGGTGGGGGTAGGGAAATAGGGGAAAATATCAGTGACTAAGTGCCAAGAGGCCATGAGCATTTTAACGCGCTTTAACATTGAGGAACAATATGGTTATGTTTATGACAGTCATGTAAAAGTAGACAGATTAAGATATTTAAAACAAAATATAATAACAATTTTAAAAGAAAAATTAAATGTGAATAACTTACCAATACGTTGGTGAAATATATGCCATTCATGATATTAAACGAATAAACATATGGACGCTTTTAAAACAACTTTTGATATCGATTTGCAACTCAAGGATAGGTTTTCAGAAAATAGCTGGATATATCTACCACACAGGGTTGCAAAAACGAAAGTACTGAACTCTTTAATTATTTGGTTTGCTATGTGTTTTTAGAAGTGTGAATCGCCAAGCAAACACATCAGCTGCAACAACATCATGTTTCCTTGGAAACTAGATTTAAATCTTGCAAATATTAACAACGTAACCAAACTCAAATCACGTGGTTTGTAGCTTTAAATAAACTTTATTTTTCAAAAATGATACAATCATATCTAATATTAGACACATGGTTTATACAGTTACAAGTTTTAGCTTTCCAAAAAGCTAGTCGGTCATTAGCAAAACCTTTATAACAAGACGGCAGAAAAGTTTGAATTTAAAGCCAATTTTATTGGATGCCATACAAAAATGTAAGTTTACTTATAGGTATTTCCTCATTCGAATGAGATGAAGCTGGTGATAAATCTAACCCTGTTTGCGAACAAGTTAATAATTTACTTGGAAGTAAACCAAAAGATAAAAGTTTGTCAAACAATATTTTTGTGTCAGAAAGTGTTAGAAAGAAACGATTATCAAGCTGTAAATATATATCGAAAGCTACAGAATATGTTAAAAAAACAAAGTTTTTTCACAGTCATAGGGTGGGAGAGAAAAACGTGAACAGTCTGTCAGGGACTCATAGGTATGATAAAATTGTTCGTTCTGATCTAGAACAATATCGTTAGAATTTTAGTATTCACTTAGTATGTCTCAAGACTTCGAATAACAACCTAACGCATTGAATTAAAATACTCAAATTCAAGCATGCACTACAGCGCCGTCTTTTTTTGTTAAAAGGTTATGTTTTTTGTATTGTCTATTATTGACAAATTCATGACCCGATTTTATACTACTGCAAAAGTATGTGTGTTCGCATGTTCCAAAGATTATTTTGTTGATTCAAAACCAAATTACAACTAAGTAATTCTTAAACTTGTAGTGTCTATTATTTTCAGTTTCATTACCCGATTTAAGATTTCTGCAAAACTGTGTGTTCTGGTGTTCCAAAAATAATTTTTACATTTAAAACCTTATAAAACTTTAGCAACCATTTGATTAGTGGCAAAATGCAAGATAACAGTTAAGCAAAATAATCAAGAAATTACCGACGGATGTATCCATATCGAGCTAGCTAAACCATGTAAAACATTCTCTGGGATACCTCTGATCCACGAGTTTCACAAAATGCTGAACAAGTTCGTAGATTCATGGTCAGCAAAATAAGTAGCTAATCTCTGTTCAGTGTTCTCTACACATTTTATTTGCTTTGGTTTAATAAATTCATAAGCTGTACATCTTTTGTTTATCATACACAGTGTACATTTACTAGACAAAAACGTGTACATGTATATGTTTATTGTTCGTTGTCGGAAATATCTTGATGAGTAATAAGCCTAGCTGATAAGAAGCAGGAGAGAGGATTTAAGAATAGGTACAGACTCCAAATGTGACGTCCTTCAACAGCCAATAAGAGGACTCCAAGTTTTTATAGATAACGACTGAGTAAGAGTCTATCCATAAATAACGGTTTCTGGTCAACTCGTACCTGAGTCAACTCGTACCTTAGTCAGCTCGTAACCTTTTTTTGGTCAACTCGTACCTTAGTCAACTCGTACCCACTTTTTAAAAATATATTCGACTGAGTCGGTAATAAAATAAAAAGGTAATCAGATTAAAAATTTAATGCAACTGAGAATGTACAGTGAACATATAAGTATAAAAAGCATAATATAACAAGTGTAACAAGTAAGATTTTTCATCATAAATACAAAACTTTGATTAGAACACACACACGCAAATTTATATACACATATACAAAATATACAATGTCGAGCTGTGGCAGAGGTACAAGAGTGGGGAGTTTGAAGTATGTTAATCTGATCATCTGATTCTAAATGTGTTATAACTGAAAACTCAGCGTACAGCTGGTTTGTATAAATTAAATTCAATTGGGACATTTTGGCGTCGTAATATTTTCGCAATTTTGGCACAAGCTGTTTATTATTTGCTGTCCTAATATACATGTTCAAAAGTAAAGCTTCACATGCAGAAATACAAAATACATACAAATTAAGTCACGTGTCTCAACTGCAGGAAAAAAACATTTAATTTATGTTTATCATTCCGGTAAACTATTTGAATGTGCTAATCCTTCCATAAGCTTGAATTTTTTATATTTAGTAATAAGGATGAAATATTTCAAATTTATTCCCAACATGACAATCTAAATGAATTGTAAGTAAGTTTTAAATGAATTGAAACTAATTAAAATGTAAATTAAAATCACGAGCTATATTGAGCAGCTTTGATAAGCGATAAATAGCGTAAACGTAGCTGAAGACTTCAAGTGTGAAAACACGCTGCGTAATGACCGTCTACAATCATTGCACGTTCATCAATAACAAGAAAATTACCATAATCTCTTTAACCGCAAGTGCAGTTCAATAGAACTTTGCACAAATACATGCTATTAATGCATCTTTATTTCGCATATATTAAAATAGATGAAAAGGAAACTTTAAAAGCCACGTTCAAACAGTTTGTGACGGTAGTTTGTCAATATACCACTTTGCATTTTTGCAGCAAGCATCATCACTTCCGCGGCTCCAATGTTAAAATTGCTCCTACGTGCCTGGCTCCTCTGTAATAATAACGGCTATTGTTTTCATTTTAATTATTTATATACCTGTATTCAAAGTAATTTACTCTTGTTTTACGATCTGTCTATTGTTCATTGGTCGATCCGTATACGTTCCGTGATAACGTCGATTTATGTCAAAAAGGGTACGAGTTGACTTGGGTAGGTACGAGTTGACCAAAGATCAGGTACGAGTTGACCAAAAAAGGGTACGAGTTGACTAAGGTACGAGTTAACTTAGTTATGAGTTGACCAGATACCTATATGACGACTGAGTAAGAGTCTAATTATCTATTCCGTCTGGAACGTGATCTTTGCTTTACATCACTGTTAACCGGTGTTCAGGTAGAAAGTTCAAGTTTGGTCCATTATAATATGTCGGTCATCAGGATGACCGACAATTAGGTCTGTCCAACATAAAGGACAACTAGGTCGTTTAAGTGCGTCATAAGGGGATTGTGAAGAAGAAGATCCGAGGTCTGCGTGTGTTAAATCTGATGCGGAAAGCTTGATACTCAAAAGACAACCTTGTTTATTTCGATACACGTTTAAGATTAAATTACAAGCTGGCGTGCTAACAGATTTATATGATAAAAATAATTCCAGCAATGATTAGGTTACTGCTAAGAAAAAGTCATAGATATTTTTCATTTACATGCCATACTAAGCTGTTTTTAACCAGGTTTTCTTTAGAAAAATCCTGGTTATTAGATTGGGGTATGTCGTTGGGCGGGCGGGCGGGGTTCAACATTTTGTTAACGTTTTTGTGAAAGTTGCGTTTTTCTCAGTAACCGTTCAAGGTACATCTTTGAAACGTAACATAAGGGTTTGACATCACAATACCAATTATCAGGACAAGTTTCATAATCCCTGTCTGTATTTTGACAAAGTTATGCGCCTTTTTCACTTAGAAATTTTGTTAAGTTTTTTGTGAAAGTTGTATTTTTCTCGTTAACCGTTTAACGTACAACTTTGAAACTTAATATAGTTGTCTGACATCACAATACCAGTTATCAGGACAAGTTTCATAATCCCTGACTGTATTCTGATAAATTATGCCTCTTTTTACTTAGAAATTTTGTGCTTTTTCGCGAAAGTTGTCTTTTTCTCAGTTACCATTCAATGTATAGCTTTGAAACTTAACATCATTTGACATCACAGTACCAATTATCGGGACAAGTTTTATAACCCCTGAATGTGTTTTGCCAAAGTTATGCGCCTTTTTTGACTTAGATTTTTTGTTAAGTATTTCGTGTATGTAACCTGTTGATGCCAAATTGCCTGTTAAAACTTAGCTTGGGTTGTGGGTAGCTTATATCAAGAGGCAGCTTGGGATTGCTACCCAGGTGTCAGTGATAAAGGTCAAAGTCACTGTTGCTTAAAATAGAAATTCAGTTTCCCCTCAATAACTTGAGTTTGCTTTGGCCTATTGATGCCAAACTTGGTATATGGGTAGCTTTTATCAAGAGACAGCTTAGGATTGCTACAAAGGTGTCTGTGATAAACGTCAAAGTCACTTAAACTTTCTAAAAATAGAAATTCAGTTTCTCCTCAATAACTTGAGTTTGCTTTGGTCTATTGATGCCAAACTTAGTGTTGGTAGCTTATTTCAAAAGGCAGCTTGTTGATTTCTATCCAGGTGTCTATTGTAAACATCAAGGTCACGTTGCTAAAAATAGAAATTCAGTTTCGGCACAATAACTTGAGTTTGCTTTGGCCTATTGACACCAGTTTCTTCATACTAACTTAAGTTAGCTGTGACTTATTGCTATCAAGACCCAACTCGGGATTGGTTCCAAAGATGTCCGTGATCAAGGTCAAGACACTGTTGCTAAAAGAAGAATTCAGTTTTCTCTCAATATGACTTTAGTTTGCTTTGACCTCTTGAGGCCAAACTTGCTGTTCGTGTGAAGCTTATGTGAGATGCAACTTGGAATTGCTTCTCATGTGTCTGTGATCAAGGTCAAGACCACCATTGCTAAAAATAGAAATTCAGTTTCTGCTACCTAGATGTCTCTGATCAAGGTAGTGCCCCCCACCAGTCCTCCAGCCCACAATTTTTTAACGTTTTACTTTTTACATGTCTGATCTCAAAACAAGACAAATTTCTTCAAGGGCTGGTGGTCGGGGTTGATGATTTTATCCCACCTCTGCTCCCCTCAAAACAAGATTGTACATTGTAACTAAAAATTTATTTTTCTTTCTGTCAGTTTTAGCAGTTATAAACCAGATATTTTCTTTACAAAATATAAGTATTAAATGAAAACCTGGTTTTCGGGGCATGGCGACGTTTTTTCTTGTCTTATCTTTTATCACTGAATTGATCGCATTTCCCAAATGGAACACATAGTATTAAACGTGATGTATATAATATAGTTATTGAGGCGATAATAGTTCTGTCATACCAATTTAAGTAAATAAGTATCTGTTATTCAACCCTTACACGTGTTTACATTCTATTTATCAACAAAACATGGCCAACCTATCTACAAAACGTTGCCCTGTCCAACAATGTATAAATGGGGCAAGTGAGAGGTTTGTGTATCGCTGAGTCAGGGTTTCTGAGGTTGCATATTTCACTTTTTTTTCTTAGATACATGAATGTGAATACATTCAGAGTCTATCTTTTTAATAGACTACATAACTGTGATACTTCGAAGTCTACATGTTAAACATACATTCTATGGTTTCATGGGGTCCATTCATACTGGCTCGCGCACATCATGCTAGGGATACTTGTTGTTGGACGGTGTCTATACAACTTTTCACGAACTTTAAACTATCATTATAATAATTGCAACAGTAATTATAACTTAATGCTTCATACTTATCACTGCACTCATTGTATTCTTATAAAAAAAGCTATGCGTTTAGAAGGTAAAAATATGTTACGAGTATAACAACCAGTATACACCTATTCAGATTCTTTACTTCATACACAGTTTCTCTTTTGCAAACAAGTAGTCACTTGAATTATTTTAATATCTTATAATCTACATAGTCAGCGAAATGTTGTCATAATGATTTGTTGTGGTACTATTTGCCCCTTTCTTGTACTTGAACTTGAAGTACTTTTACCATCCTTGCCTTGTCCTGTGACAGATCATAATCACCCTGACTCACAAACAGTATGTCACCAGACACAGCCTGACAGATCGCCATTGGCTTTTCTACACTCCCACTGAAAACAGTTCTTTGTGCCTCGCCATCATTATAAATTTCAACAAGAGCGTTGCTTTCCCAGTCGTTCACAATTACACATCCATTGTAAATGAGAACACCCGTAGGAACCAGTTTAGCTTTGTTTGTAGGTTTAAAATGCCAGAGGGGCAAACCTTGGAAAGTCATACACGCTACTCCTTTTTCTCCAGAAACAACGACCTGTTCTTTCTCTGCATTGATGCCGAAGTACTTGAGAGTATTAACTGGCATGCCCGTTTTGATTTTACCATATTCCCGACCTTTCAAATCAAGGATATGTATATCACTTTCAATGCACAAAGCATAAATTCGATATTCATGAAACTTAACATCATACACGAGGGAAGCGTTACATTTTAGCGTGATTTCCTTTTCATTTAGCCTCTCAAGTGATGTTGCTGCTTGTACAAGAATTATTTTGTGTTCGTAGTGAAGCGAAACAGCTACGGCGGAATCCGAAACAGCTGTCACGCCCCAGGGGTGGGGGCAATTCATCTCTGACACAGATTTTGTCTCGGGATTATAAAGCTGTAACGAATCATGGAGAGTGTCGCACAGCACGATCGACCCATTTTTCAAAGCGGCAATCCCGGTGATGTAGCAACCGTTTGCATGTTTCTTTGTCTCCAGGACTTCTCTATAGCTTATATTTAAAGATGATTTCTCTTCTTTTTTCTTGTCTACAAAAGCACTGTCCTTATCTGAAGTAAGGTTAATAAAGGGCGCTGATTTTGATCTCGCAGCAAGTGTTGCTCTTAGTCCTGCGACAGTTCTGTACTGGCCTTCGTCATCGTATTCTGTGATGTTTGTCTCTTCCTTAATGGTTACAGCATTTCTCTTCGAGCGTGTTATTAATTTGGACTTCTTTACTTGAGTATTGGATTGTTTATTGCCCACTGTTATATCTGCCTTAGAGTTTTGTCTAGAAATCGTGCTGTTCCTTCGATTGTCTTTTACGTCAATTTGTGAGTTCCGCCTCGACAGAACTGATTTCTCTTTGTTGCCTGGTATTTTTATCAGTTTAGACGAGTTTGAACGCATGAACGATGTTCTGAGTGGATCCTTCGATAGTTCACGAATTGGCCCAACATTTTCCTGAAAGTACTCGTTTTCTTCATTACCGTTGGTTTCATCAGATGTCGGTATCACTGGCATAACGACCGTGTTCCCTAGAGCAAATGTCTCCATCTGTTCTAAGATTTGTGCGAGTAAAGGATGAAGTACAAATTTAGCACACTTCCGACCGATTCCAGTTTTGTATGCAACGAGTCTTTCTCGTGTGTATTCGCACTTTTCTTTTCCAACTTTTAGCGGTTTGAGATTCGTGTTTGAAGTTTTATCCTTCACATAGTCTTCCATTTCTTCAAGACTATAATAAAAAAACATATAAAACATAAACATTTCAAAAAGCATTCTTATCGAGTGCGTATAATAGGTATTTTAGTATTCTATTCAAGGATATCTAAGATCCATGTTTAGAAGGATGTTGTTGATAACAGTTTCTCAATTCTATTCCACAAAAAACCAAATCCTTCACTTATGAAATTATTTTTAAAATTGATTACAAAAGTAATGTGATAGAATTAAGAAAATTACCTTTTGTATTGATCTTCTAAAAATATTATCTCGTCATTGAGTTTCTCCGTCTCTCCATTAACCACCTGAGATGTCGTAAATCTTGCATTGTCGTAAATAGTGTTGAGTAACTGCTGTAACTTTTTAACAATCATCTGCATATCTTCCTTCACATCGTTCTCCGACTGACTGAGGATAGCTTTCCTCATTGAGGCATCCATGATCAAGGTCTGGCACTCATGTTTTACAGAAACGATGTCTGCGAGCACATCCTTTTTAGCTCTTTTTGCGTCGCTAAACATTGCGCACATCTTAAAGACTTATATTATTTCTTTCTTTAATTGAAATTCTGCAAGCCCTGCAAAACATAATATCCGTATATCTGCAGTATTTATTTCATTGTAAGTAAAGTATACCTTAAATGTAAAATTATTAAGCATAAGAAAGTTAACAAAACAAATAATTAAATATTTTATTTTTTTCAATTGTGTTCATTGTTCCAAAGCGACAACTGGACAACTGTGATTTTTAACAAAGTACGAGTAAATCAATAAGGACTATAATAAGTAAGGGAGGGAAATCCGTTTGATATGATTTGTATTCGGAATCGATATTTATGAGAGAAGTTAACCTTCTTTGGTGACAAAATAAACCGGAAGATATCAGTTTCCTGTCTTCGTTTTGTTATATTTGGAAATCATAAGTGGTTTAAAGCGACAATTGTAAAGTGACAGTTGTAAAGCGAAACTAGAAACATTTAAACGCTACATGTGTGAAATTGAAACGCATCAGTGGGATTGTTTACATTTAAGTCTTCTCTATACTATATTGGAATGTATTACCTGAAAAATAAATAATGCATTTGGTTGACAAAGATTTACTACCTTCTAAAATGACTGGATTTATATAGACTACATGTGTATGTTATGAAGAAATGTTCATAATCAGTTTCCATGTATTTAAAACTTTACAAACAGTATTTTTGATTGGATTGTTTCCTGATATAAATACAGGTTTGTACACATTATTATCGTCTTAAATTGTATTTGATCATTGTACGCTTGTTTAACTATAGTATTTTAACATTCAATACATATACATGATCAATTCATATCTGTTTAAAGATGTTTACGTAATAGAAAAATAATATTACTTATATTTTGACACAAGTTTATCGTGTATATAGGTCGAACTGAAATCTATTAATATCTGCTATTAATTAATTATCTTTATTTTAATACTAGGTCGTTATTAAGACATCTTATAACTTAAACGTGGTTTAAAACGCATTTTAATGGCTTCCGTATTGTTAATGAAACTCAGGTTTATAATGGAAAACGGATATTGAGCTGTCAGAAACGAAGTTAATCAATAATTGTAATCGTGCTAAATTAGAATTCAAGGTCAGAAGTAATTACCTTTAAATCAATAAGATGTAATTACCGTAAAATCAATAAAAAAGAAAACAGATTTGAACGGAGTTTACTCTTATCACAGGTGGAAATGTCGGTTGTTTAGTTGTTTAAAATGCGGACAGGGTAAAATCCCTGTTAAAGGAATTCAAGGAAATTACGTGTATTACCCGATTCCGCTGTACTTCACCGCTGTCTTAGCCTTATCAGCAGTGGGGTTACTCGTCCATTGTCTTTCTTGAGTGATTATGTTAGTGATTATATACGTACTTTAGTGATGTCCTTGGAGAACACTATTAATACTCTTTCCGATAACTTACTATGTTATCGATATTCATTTTAAATGGACTTTTTTTGGATATTTGTATTATCAAACACACATAATTTAGCAGGTGTATTTTGAATATTATTGTTTGGTCTGCATGATATAACTATATTCGGGAAGAATGAAACTATATTCAGAAGGAAGAAGATTCTTATTGAGGAAAGCCACCGCAAATAATTTCCTTGCAAATTTAAAGTGTTGTTATTACCTTGACATCATACTATTCTATTGTTTTAAAAATGGGATCAGAAGTCATTCTTCTGTGGCATGAGTAGAGAGATAACTTCCGTCTATGGATGAGACCTTAGCAACGCTAAATCTGTTTTATACGTTCAAATAGAGGTTATTTTTTTGTCCTTGTAAGAAAGAAAAAGTATACAGTTAAGCCTAAACTTGACACAAAGAGCACATAGAGTGCACTTCGTGTTTAGACAGGGAGTAAACCCCAGATATACTTGACCCTAACCCTCGAGTCTACATAAAGTTCACCTGTATGCTTTATTGTTAATGTTCATGGTTTAAAGGTATCCATTAAATTATCTAAGAAGTGTTTTTTCTGCTTATAATGTGTGTATATTTCAAAGAGTGAGCTCCTTAATTCTTATTTCACGAGTGGACGAGTGGCATTTCACGAGTGGACGAGTGAAATAATTTTTCACCATTCACTGGCGCTTTTAAAAATAAAATTTCTGATAAGTTTATGGTTTCAACGACGGTATAATTTGCATTTGCTTGATTTTGATTGAAACATTGCAGTCTTTATGGCTCCACAAAAATTGTTTATGCCATAACGTCAAATACCCAAACTTGAACCCGTTTTCTTAACGTTTCCGCTGGGAATAATACGTTCTTGTGGGTACAAACGTGAAAAAAACAGTGAAAGAAAAGATACTCCACAGTGTCTTCAAGCAAATTCAATAAAAATAATTAAAATATATGGAACGAGTCTTCGTATTTCGAACTAGATTCTACTAAAAATGAATCGGACTTAAGAAGTTTCAACAATTCTGTTCACAGAATGGAAACTTGCACGAGTCTCGCTATAAACTGCTACCAATAGCAAGTGAACCTGTCAACAACAGATTAAGATCTTTCAACATTTTTTTAAGATTGACAATTAATTGAATGTATATTTAAAAATCGTACGGCTCAAACAGAGACACCAACAGCGCCCTGTCTGTATCGCTTGGCATCACCAACATGTAAAGATTCATTTGTATCAACATTTAGCGCCCGATTGTGAATATAGCACCTGCTCGGGAACCATACCAAAAATAATTCAGAAAAAAATGGTTTGATATACTAAGGAAGAGTTTTAGATATTATTGAAAACAATTACAGTTGATGTACGACTAGAAAATGAGTAGATTTTTTTTATTTGTAGTTGAGGTACGGTTGAACAATGGACCTTCTGAGAACCAAGGACGGGTGGAGGTGAGGAAAAACGACAAGGAGCTTTGGGGAACAGTGTGTGACCGGAACTTCGGGGATAAGGAAACGGCCGTCGTTTGTCGACAACTTGGTTATAAGTAAGTTTCTGTTCGTTTGTTGACAACTTGGCTATAAGTAAGTTTCCGTTCGTTTGTCGACAACTTGGCTATAAGTAAGTTTCTGTTCGTTTGTCGACAACTTGGTTATAACTAAGTTTCCGTTAGTTTGTCGACAACTTGGTTATAAGTAAGTTTCTGTTCGTTTGTCGACAACTTGGTTATAAGTAAGTTTCTGTTCGTTTGTCGACAACTTGGTAATAACTAAGTTTCTGTTCGTTTGTCGACAACTTGGTTATAAGTAAAGTTCTGTTCGTTTGTCGACAACTTGGTTATATGTAAGTTTCTGTTCGTTTGTCGACAACTTGGTTATAAATAAGTTTCTGTTCGTTTGAAGACAACTTGGCTATAAGTAAGTTTCGGTTCGTTTGTCGACAACTTGGTTATAAGTAAGTTACCGTTCGTTTGTCGACAACCTGGCTCTAAGTAAGTTTCCGTTCGTTTGTCGACATCTTGGCTATAAGTAAGTTTCTGTTCGTTTGTCGACAACTTGGCTAAAAGTAAGTTTCCGTTCGTTTGTCGACAACTTGGTTATAAGTAAGTTTCCGTTTGTCGACCACTTGGTTATAAGTAAGTTTCCGTTTGTCGACAACTTGGCTATAAGTAAGTTTCCGTTCGTTTGTCGACAACTTGGTTATAACTAAGTTTCTGTTCGTTTGTCGACAACTTGGTTATAAGTAAAGTTCTGTTCGTTTGTCGACAACTTGGTTATATGTAAGTTTCTGTTCGTTTGTCGACAACTTGGTTATAAATAAGTTTCTGTTCGTTTGTCGACAACTTGGCTATAAATAAGTTTCGGTTCGTTTGTCGACAACTTGGTTATAAGTAAGTTTCCGTTCGTTTGTCGACAACTTGGCTATAAGTAAGTTTCCGTTCGTTTGTCGACAACTTGGTTATAACTAAGTTTCCGTTCGTTTGTCGACAACTTGGTTATAACTAAGTTTCTGTTCGTTTGTCGACAACTTGGTTATAAGTAAAGTTCTGTTCGTTTGTCGACAACTTGGTTATATGTAAGTTTCTGTTCGTTTGTCGACAATTTGGTTATAAATAAGTTTCTGTTCGTTTGTCGACAACTTGGCTATAAGTAAGTTTCGGTTCGTTTGTCGACAACTTGGTTATAAGTAAGTTACCGTTCGTTTGTCGACAACTTGGCTATAAGTAAGTTTCCGTTCGTTTGTCGACATCTTGGCTATAAGTAAGTTTCTGTTCGTTTGTCGACAACTTGGCTATAAGTAAGTTTCCGTTCGTTTGTCGACAACTTGGTTATAAGTAAGTTTCCGTTTGTCGACCACTTGGTTATAAGTAAGTTTCCGTTTGTTGACAACTTGGCTATAAGTAAGTTTCCGTTCGTTTGTCGACAACTTGGTTATAAATAAGTTTCTGTTCGTTTGTCGACAACTTGGTTATAAGTAAGTTTCTGTTCGTTTGTCGACAACTTGGCCATAAGTAAGTTTGTGTTCGTTTTTTCGACCACTTGGCTATAAGTAAGTTTTCGTTCGGTTGTCGACAACTTGGCTATAAGTAAGTTTCTGTTCGTTTGTCGACAACTTGGTTATAAGTAAGTTTCCGTTCGTTTGTCGACAACTTGGCTATAAGTAAGTTTCCGTTCGTTTGTCGACAACTTGGCTTTCTGTTCGTTTGTCGACAACTTGGTTTAAAGTAAGTTTCCGTTCGTTTGTCGACAACTTGGTTATAAGTAAGTTTCCGTTCGTTTGTCGACAACTTGGTTATAAGTAAGTTTCCGTTCGTTTGTCGACAACTTGGTTATAAGTAAGTTTCTGTTCGTTTGTCGACAACTCGGTTATGAGTACAGTAAGTTTCCGTTCGTTTGTCGACAACTTGGTTTTAAGTAAGTTTCCGTTCATTTGTCGACAACTTTGCTTTAAGTAAGTTTCCGTTCGTTTGTCGACAACTTGGTTATAAGTAAGTTTCCGTTCGTTTGTCGACAACATGGTTATAAGTAAGTTTCTGTTCGTTTGTCGACAACTTGGCTATAAGTAAGTTTCTGTTCGTTTGTCGACAACTTGGTTATAAGTACGTCCCGTTTTGTTTGTCGACAACTTGGCTATAAGTAAGTTTCAGTTCGTTTGTCGACAACTTGGTTATAAGTAAGTTTCTGTTCGTTTGTCGACAACTTGGTTATAAGTAAGTTTCCGTTTATCGACAACTTGGTTATAGGTTAGTAACCGTTCGTTTGTCGACAATTTAGATATAAGTATGTCTTCGTTTGCCGACAACTTTGCCAGTGTATACTGTACTAAGTAAAAATATGAATGAATATTATTTTAAGTGCAAGTAAATAAGGAAACAAAACGAAATTCTTTCTTTAAAGAACACATAAAAGTCAGCAAGGAAGCATTTATATATTGAACAATTATTTATATGCAACTGCATAATTACTCTTTCCTTAAATCATTTTTAGTGCTGTAGTCCTAAATCAAAGACTATACAACATACTATGGAACACACAATACGTCTAATTCAATATTGCCAGAGTATTCTCTGGTAAACTATACATACGTTTAGCTTACTTCTTGTCTTTAGTGTTCACATTTTAGTTCAATAACATAAGATCTATTCATGTAACTGGACTGATTCAAACTGAAAAAGACAGAACTGCGAAATAAAACGGCGGATATTGACATCAAAGTTTGCAGCATTAAACGGCATAACAACCGTAAATTATACTTAGAATACATGTGTCAAATCAACAGTCTTTTTGTGTCATGGACCATCGTCAGATCGTCCTGGGACCAGCGAATCATTTATGGTTAATTAGGACCTGTACTGAAAAGTAACTGAAAGTGATTGGTATAACATACCGTTTTGAAAATATATGGTTAAATTTTTAATGTACAGATTTTTTCAGTTTAAAGGAGACTGTATTCTTGACAGAATGCAAACTAAATGTCCGCTACGGTATTGTTTGATACTGATTACAGATGGTGACACTGTGATCTAAGTTTGTATTATTTAGAATATGAGTTAATTGATGAATTTGACTAAAAATAGGAATCAGAAATTGATAACATCAACGGCAGCCGTTAAACTTTTTTCTTTTACTTTTCTGTGTACTTGCTTACATTTTCAGATACTCACGAACGGATAGTAAAATTTACCATGTGAGATTACCAGATTATGTTCTTGAGAACGTAAATTGTAACGGGAACGAGGCTAATATTGGGGAGTGTATTCACGGAGCTTGGAAGAAGGCATCGGGACAGTGCGGCACCAGTTCGGATAGTTATGCCAGTGTCTGTTGCTCCAACTCACCTGAGTTCGGAGGTATGCTATTTTAAAATGAGATAAGTGGACTCATTAAATTTCTTGGGATGAATCAAAATTATATTGGTTGATGGTGTAAATATTGAGCTGCGCTCAACCCGGGGCTAGGCGGCGTGGGCAATAATATGCAACCCATTACTGCCCATGAACAGGCTCAATCAAACCGAGCCTACAATATTTTAATATTTGTCGTGTTCGGTGGCTTTCAAAGTTCTCCATTCATCTATTTAGACAATTTCCAACTTACTGCGAATGTAAACGGAAGCAAAGCAAATTAATGCACATTTCATTCCGGGCGGGCGAGTTGCGTCTCTTTCCCACATTAAGTTTTATTATGATGCACCACCGATCACGAACAGATCTGTTAAATGTGATTTTATGAACCGTTATGTAATCAACACTTGAATGAATCTATTTGCTGTTTTGGATTAAGGTATGTTAATTATGTTTATCACTTACAGAAATAAGGGATAATATATTTGTCAGTCACTGTGCTGATAAATGGATCGAAGCGGAAGAAACTTGCGAGAGAAACAAAGGAACACTAGAAAGTCTTGAAGGATATGCCAACATCATCGGAACAGTGGGTGAGACTTCCAACCCAGAGGGCAAGGGATTCTGGACTAAAAGCTTCTTTACACCTTGGATATGGTCAAATGGTAATGACACGAACAGTTCACACATGCTCTTGTTAAAAACTCTTTCTTCAACTGTGTTCAACTTCGCACATAATAATAGTGAAACAAGCAACTCATCTGATTTGTTAAATCGAATATATATTGGTGACCGCACGGTAGGACAGAGGCGGATCCGGAGGGTCTTGAGAAGGGTTGCTGGAACACACATTGTGGGTAGCAGTTTTTAATTCATGGGGAAATTGGCAAGAAAGTTGAAATTATCATGTAAGGTCTAAGACTGATCCAAAAATAAAACCTACCATTGTATCCGATTCTGTTGGAGATCTTAGTCTATAAACAGACGACAAAACTATGATATTTGTTTATAAATATGTGCATTTCCAGATTGCCTTCAATTCAAAATTAATTGAGTGAAAATCATTTGCAGTTGATTTTTGTTACATTACCATCAAATAAAGTTATAATTTAGTTGCGGTTGATACTACGTTTAAACTTTAGTTTATTTTACGTCTACCTTTTTAAGTTATAGATGCATTCCTCAAAACTTAAAACAAAATGTTGTAATCTTTGCACGAAGGTTTATGCTGCCATCTTCGATGTATTAATTATACAATTAATTCTTATTACTTCTTCAAGTTAAATATCTATCAAGTATTTGGTTCCATATCATGATTCATAAAGTGATTATTTAAGTCCAGTCGCCGGCATGTCATCTGATTATACTATCTTGATTTGTTGAATCATTTATCCTTTAAATGAAATGATTTTAACGTTACTGTTTACAGGTTGCTTTCAGTTTGCAGATGGTGCATTTTCTCAGCTCGAATTTAATATAGTAAATAATTCAGTGCAGACATGCTTACAGCTATGTAGCATAGGATCTCGTCCTTCATCGTTTGTTCTCTCAGTAAGTAATAGTCCTAACTTTCTAATAAAATGCTTTAGAGTAAACAAACACACCCGGCATTTTTTACTTTTCTCAAAAGAAAGTAAGCGCAACTTTTCCGATCAAACCGGCGGAAGTGTTCTCACCGTTGCTACGCGATTGAAACTATTTTTTATCAATTTAAAATAAAGGGAAATATTCTGAAAGATAACAAGGCTTGTTAAGAGTATGTTGATCAGAATGAATTCGAATTCATCTAATGTTATATTATTTCGATAGCTTCTTTATCTTAAAATTAATTTTTGTCTATGTAGCTTGGTTGGTATTCGACGAATAAATTGTTCATATGTATCTATCCGCCGGTTTGATTCAGGGTCTCGTAGAAACTCGCTGATAAAACAAGAAGCTGCGATTGATTTGAACAAAACAGACACTCTTTAAAAATAAGTGCGTGCGTGTGATTATTCCTTTTATTTATGAATTATGTCGTTGCATGACACTGTATTTCATTTAAAATGTTCTCAAAGTGAACCTTTTTTAACTGGATATACATGTAACAAAATCCACTTAAAACAAAGTGTGCGGGCATGAATTTTCCTTTATTATCTATTAAGGGCATTTGTTCTTTCATTTTTCGAATACTATTTCTATAAAGTGAAACACGCGGTGTAATTTCATTTTTTCAGTATTTATGTTTTTCCCTATGTTTGGTATAATTTAAAAAATGACGAATTGCAATGTTCTGTTCTAGGAGAGCTTTTGTCGTTGTATAACGGAAGATTCTGCGAAGCCAGTACTAACTGAAGTCGTGCCGGGAAAGTGCAGTACAAAGTGCTCAGGAGATTCCTCATTTTATTGTGGTTCCGGTGCGGGCAGATACTGGAGCTTATATTCTTTAGGTAGGTCACGTGATTTAAGGCTGGTTGTTTCGTTAAGATTATGCACAAAAAACTAGCTGTGGAAATAAGGTGTCTTTCTCTAAACTTCAATCAAGATTTGCCATTCAAGCAAACTTATTGCTACATATTGAGCTCACAATATTCTACATGGTTGTAAGTTATGTTTTAACTTTGTTCGGCCAGTCACAGGAAAATGTACCTTCGGACTTGGAAGTGACGTTTAAAATGAAGTTGAGCAGACGACATTTCTTAATGTTAACACTTCAACTTGATCCTCTACGATGAAGTCTCATTCAACTACATGTAACGAATCATAACGGACGATACACAGTTTGACGTGGCGACAGAAGAGGCCGCTTACAATTTATAAGATGGTGCACACTGTTTTTGACATGTGACGTCAACGAGCAGGCACATTTTGCAGAGTTGCTTCGAAAAAGCCAATCTCTATCCAGAGTTGTCGCTCCTTAACTCGCTTTAAGAGACTGCCAGGAGCGACAACACTGGGTGAAGATTGCGAAAATGCGTGCCGCTATTGTCTATGGCGTCAACGTGACTGCTATTTCAGCCATTAGAAAAAGCCGTAATATCATGAAGTCTCTGTTATTAATCAGAGTATTTATATAAACTTTAGACAACCCAACTTTTTCCATACCCTAATGAAAACCATGAAATATCGAAGCTTTTCATGGTAAATTCAAAATTAAATAGTTAAAGGGTGTATCAAGATAACTTACTGTGTTACGGCTTCGCTCATGAAGTTTCATTTCTGTTGGTAGCTTTCCTTCTCAAGCTATGTCCTGACTATGTTACAAGTTAACTCTTTTTTAAATGACTATTATTTTTCATCTTTCCTTTTGGAACCACGGTTTAACTCTGTAATACAACTTAGCTTCTAAAACAATGGACTGATTCTCAAGTTGTCTGTTGCTTCTAACTTATAACTTCACGCATTTCCTCTGTGTTATAGCTTCCGAAGACACCTTCTACAAGATTTCAGACCCAGAACAGCATGATCGTAGACAATGTGCTGTTCTGATCGACAGCAGAAAGCTAGCCACAGAGGGTTGCTACAGAAGATGTGGATACATATGTGGTCAAGGTAATGTGAGAAACTTGATACTTGATAAAGTTAGCTGTGGTTTAGAACGCCCGGTATCTTGGTCCGGAAGGTAAAGGTTCGAGGTTTAAGCGTCTTCGATCGTTGTCGACACCCCGTTCGATAATTACATGTTTTAATAAAAGTTTTACAGTGGACCTAGGACAAGCCTTGTTATGTTTGCGTCGATTGTTAAAAAGTTAGAATATGCGAGAATAGAAAAATGCATTAAAGCATGCCAAATAGAAAATTAAATATAACGCTATGTCATAGAAACAGCAAAAAAAAATCAGAATGCTAAAACTATCGTCAAAGGCGCATTTTCGCGGCTGATTTATTAAATGTTTTATATGAGATAAAGTGCATTTCATTACTATAATGTTCTTTTTTCGATTAAATTACCAGACGAATACAAATTCACGATCTCTGTACAATATATTAAAGTCTAATTTTCCTATTTTAGTTGTCGAAGGGGAAAACTATCTGGAGCCCAGGTTACTATTTTTCAAATTAAATACTTACTACGAGGTGGTAATGCTAGAAGCTCGGGCAAAATGCAGCAGTAGTGACAAGACTATGCGGCTCATAGGACAGACCATTCTCGATCAAGATGGCATGTTCTCTGAATATGGAAATCTCTGGGTAGATGTGACCAGGCAGCTAACCGATGTGTACACTATCTACTGGGAGCCAGCGAACCGAGAAGGTGAGTTTTTTTTTGGGGGGGGGGGAGGTGGGGGGTGGGGGAAGTTGACATATACGTTAAATAAAATTGAGTGTTTTGACATGTTTAATAGGACAATCCAAGGCTTATTCAACAAAGATGAAGATAGGTCTTTATTTTTATAGTTTCGTATAGCACGTAGCCTTAAAGCATGTAACGAGTATTATTTATATCAGTTTACATGTTACACTTTTTCAAACTTTTTTCCTTAGTGAGATGATATTACTGTAAACTATCAGTGGCGTAGCTACTATAAGGCCATGTAGGCCCGGGCCTACAAGTTTGACAGGAAAATAACGCTTTCCAAAGTCCCCAAAATACAATAAAAACAACGGGGTGGTATGGTAGCAGGTTCAAGCCTTTTTTGTCGAATCAGATATGTCTTTGGCTTTGATTTGCCTTCCGGGGAAAATGATTATTTTATTTGCCAGATGTAAATGCAGACCTTCGTTCCAAATCTCTGTGTTGTCACGCTTTCTTTGCATTTTGCTATATAAAATCTCCACATGTTTAATGCCTCTTCGGAAGGGGGGGGGGGGCAACCGCCACTAGGAACCCCTTATATGTGCCTACAACTTATAAAAAGCTGGCTACGCCCCTGACTATGTTTATTTTCTTTAAACAGATGTGAGTTTATGGAGATTTCTAAGACCAACGTGGTGTTTGGCGACACGATTACGGAATGGGGCATACATAGATGAAATAACTTCATGTCAGACAATGTTTAGATATGTCTGCGCCCTAAGTAAGTAATAAAGTGTTAATAAAACAAATCAACATGTGTTAGTATATTAAGAGGATTCCTTCAACAACGTAATGCATTCACCAGATTCCTAATAATATTTAAATGTGCAGACGTCTTTGTTAACGAATCAGGTTACAGTTTATAATTTGACGACGTTGTTTATAAATAGGTATAACTTTTTGTATTAACATTTCAAAATTGAAATATGCATATCGGGAATGGCCAAATACAGAAGACACAGCCTCCCCACACAGCCGACAAATAGAGAGGATAAAAGGGCACGAGCTCTTAGGGGCGACATACAGGGATCCATTTATCATTAAACCTAACGTTGGCTATAACTGCCATTTCTTAATATTTCTTCATCAAACCATCAAATTGAATTGCTTAATTATATAGTATTTATATGACATTTTCATTGGTAAACAGCATTTCAATTTACAATAAACATTTCCAGTGGTACACCTGTGGTACAACGTCGACATGTAACATAAATATTCCTGAGCTCTGGTAATGTCACATATAAACGCTAAATATGAGGCCGATGCCTTCATCAATAAATGGCACTGATTGAAAATTTATCATATTTGGGTTTTCATACAATTTTCACGATTAATTGAGGACACTGTACGCTTCCAGCGGATTATTTCAGGTGAAGAATTAGATGTTGACTATATAATAAGCATCCCGATGACTATTCCTCAGTTTCAAATTTGTGATGCTAATATACGACAGACTTTAAAAATACATCTATAATTGAAAACAAATCAACTTGTAAATTCATCACTTATAGACGTAGATTAACCAGTACTCGTGAATGAGAAGAAAATAATTTTTTACTAACGTATAATACATCGACACCATATTCAGCTATTCGGGCAAGTAGGAAGCATTTATAATTAATATACTAAAGTAATTCAAAACAACGAAAATTCAGAATAATATTTCACCTTCGAAAGAAACTACATGCGAAAGTTCAAAATAAACGGGAAAACCATTAACCCTACAAGTGATAAATAGACCTGCTATATACCCCGTATAGCGAAACTATGCCAATAGTTAAATTATAAATTATTTTGTGTACTAGTACAAACTAGCTGCTGTTGGTCACTATTTGGCAACTATCGAAATTTGAAACAAACAAAAATATAAAAAATAAATCTTTGCTCGAAAAAGAATAAGACTGCAACGATAAAATAAAAACGTTTTGGGAGAACCAACCTAAGACCTGTTGGTGTCAAGTCCTTATATCTACAGTGAAAATTCAAAGTGTGTGCCGCATTATAAAGTGGCAGTGCATTGTATTATGTAGTGGATAGTACCGACATTACTTATCACTTACATGTACGAGTAATAAGCTAATGTTACTGACGGTGTGTTTTAGAACCAAAGGTTTAATAATAATATTAAAAATACATGTATATAAAATTTTATTGGACTCAATAATCATGGCGATTTTACTCTAACCCACCAGCTTGAAATGTCGTTTTATATACTATTTCATGTTAGATGGAATTGATATTATCTTTTGTTGTATTCTAGACCAAAGGAGTCAAACATCGATGACGTCCGACAGGTATTTGCAACCCTTACTTTTTGTTTCCCCTTTTATTCAGGCGTAGACTCCTTTCACTAGATCTGACAAATTTTATACTGCTTGGCTTGATTATAAAGAATACCTTTGTTTGTTTTAAACGTGTTTTTCTAAATTGTGTCCTTTTGCTTACTTCAAACTCTGTAAAACTTTGGTGGATGCCTTTGGGTTTCGCTTAAAAACTGGCTGACATAACTTCCTTTCATAAAGCAAACACAAATTCTGTTCTATAGCTGGTTCGTGCATTTCTATAAGCAGAAAAATGAACCCTCGTTTTACTGGTTGCATCTAGCATTTGCGTATATTTTTTTTGTAAGATAAGCTTTTAATATGATTATATCTATCGATCTATTTCGAATGCCATCTTCTGTATGAATGTGAATTCACTTTCTTATTTTACAATTTCTCTGCTGACTGAATATTTGAATGCATGTATATTATTTACAAATCGTTTCAACACTGGTGATTTTTTCTCTTGCAGCTCAGCGAATACAACAGTGCCAGGTAGTCTTATTATTACAGGGTATAGCAATGTGACCGACTTCAACAATGAGGTGCTCGAGAGGGTACTTGGTGAAAACAGTAACGATTTTATTGTATTTGGGAATACTCTGAAATTGAAGAAGTATACCTTTTTGTGTCGCCTGCGATAGCAGGTAGACACATAGGGATCCTATTGTCCGTCGTCGTCGTCGTCGTCGGTGCCGTCGTCCGGTAGTCCCCCAACTTTAATCTGAAACTTAATGTTGCCTATAACTTTGAAAGTACTTGTCCTATTCACTTCATACTTGGAATATATCATTAGCATGAACAATGCCATCTGTGACAACAAGAATGATAACTCCAGTTTCAATATTTTTTGAGTTATGCCCCTTTCTAATGCAACTTTAAGCTGAAACTTAATGTTGCCTATAACTTTTCACTTCATACTTGGAATATATCATCAACACGAACAATGCCATCTGTGACGTCAAGAATGATAACTCCAGTTTCAATATTTTATGAGTTATGTCCCTTTCAAATGCAACTTTAACATGAAACTTAGTGTTGCCTCCAAAATGGATAGTACTTGTTCAATTAATTCACTTAATACTTCGAAGAACTCATCTGCATTTACAAACTAATTTTTGAAGATGATAACTCAGGTTTCACCATTATTTTAGTTATTCCCCTTTTAAATGCAATTTAGATGACACATGTGTTCTGTGGTGTAGTATTGAAATCAACTTAAATAAAATATTTTTATTATATATGATTAAACATAGGCCCACATTTCAACTTTTTCCATGCCGGCGACACATGTGTTCCGCGGAACACAACATTATAGTTATTGTATGACATGTAGTTTAAGGTCGTCATTGACAACATGTTGAAACTGGTTTAATGAGATCTGAGATCCTTTATGTTACTTTTATTTTTCAAACAGTACGACAGTGAGTTCACTTTTGTCATTTAATTGTGTTTTAATCAGTTTGGTCACTGTTAAATCTGATTATATTATCCCATCGACTCCAGCTTGGAAATTGTTCAGGCATCCTTCCGATATGCTTTCTTTTTGAAATTAGCCTTTCGTTGCGAGAATGGAATTCATGTCCAAGCTCATCGAGTCTGCAATAATGTGTTATTTGTTGTGTACGATTTCTTTATAATTTCTCTGTGGGTTTTTAGCCATTTCACATCAGTTGTACTTGGTTTTGCCTGTAACTGGTAAATTACGATAACGGTGGTTGACCAGCAGTATTTATATTCAAACTACGGAAAAAGGAAATATGATGTTCCGACATCTTATTGCAAAACGAAGCTGACCAAAATAATTTGTCTTCAGGTCTATTCTAAGTTATATAAATCATGAAGGCACTGAGCTACTTATTTTGTTACATAAATACATGTAAGTGAACAAATCATATTATTTAATATTGTTCATTTCTTTTAAAAAAAATTCAAATTTATTTAAATTAATGAAAATTACCTTGATTTTTTTATTACGTATGAATCGCTTGAAATTTACTATTTTCTTTACTTACTTTAGGTAATGTGACGACTATAGTGATTGCTGTGATATGTAGTGTAGTGCTGGTGGCCATAACGGTCATTGTTGTTTGTTACATTAGAAGGTATGTTATAACACATTGTGAAGTGTAGTGCTGGTGGCCATAACGGTCATTATTGTTTGTTACATTAGAAGGTATGTAATAACACATTGTGAAGTGTAGTGCTGGTGGCCATAACGGTCATTGTTGTTTGTTACATTAGAAGGTATGTTATTACACATTGTGAAGTGTAGTGCTGGTGGCCATAACAGTCATTGTTGTTTGTTACATTAGAAGGTACGTTATAACACATTGTGAAGTGTAGTGCTGGTGGCCATAACGGTCATTGTTGTTTGTTACATTAGAAGGTATGTTATAACACATTGTGAAGTGTAGTGCTGGTGGCCATAACGGTCATTGTTGTTTGTTACATTAGAAGGTATGTTATAACACATTGTGAAGTATAGTGCTGGTGGCCATAACGGTCATTGTTGTTTGTTACATCAGAAGGTATGTTATTACACATTGTGAAGTGTAGTGCTGGTGGCCATAACGGCCGTTGTTGTTTGTTACATTAGAAGGTATGTTGTTACACATTGTGAAGTGTAGTCCTGGTTGTACATGTTGATCCTCCGTTCAACCGCTGCAAACGGTCATGTGAACAGTATTACGAACAGACACATTCAGTCATAAAACGCTAATGTTTCGTTCTACCATAATGAACTACAACGATATAACGATATTAAGTTGATTTTAGATTATTACGGTAATGACGTGCTTTTTTACTAAAGTACCGATATTTAAACAACATTTGTGCAGTAAAGATTTATATGAAGTATTTCAAAACTATATTATTAATTGAGTTATTATTGAAACATTGCTTGTTCCATAAATAATGTTTTAACTTTCGTAATGAAACCTAATTATTGAGTTTCACGTTGTTTCTAAAACACGACGCAAGAATTGTTCACTATCTTTTTCATCTGCAAACTATACATATTTTTATGAAAATATAAGCTCATTTGTATTAGTTAAAATAAGTTAATATCAGGTTATAAAGGTTTATTTTTAATTTTGTTCTATTTTATACACTGTTATAAAATTTTGCATTTATAGGGTATCAAAAAGATCTGGAAACTTCAGTTGTTCATGCTGCCAGAAACCGTCAGTGCCGAAACCAGTTCCACGTCCACTTATTATGTACGACGCGTGCAATGCAAATTGCACAAGCGACGATACGGCTGAACATATCTATTCAGAGATCAAAGATCCGGAGGGTAATATTTATAATGAAGCTGATGAACTCTTAGAACAATCTCGAGATCGCCAAGCCAACACTAACGACCCTAGTGTTGTTATAGAAGATGTCGCTAAGGAATCAGGGGCAGTCGTTGACGGCCCTAACACTGATATCAAAGAAAGTTTAAAGGAACCAGTCACGATAAAAAGGAGTTATTCTAGTCCTAAAGACATAGCGGAATTGACAGATTGTAAAAGTTCTGAAGATTCTCAAGACCCAAAATATATTTATCCTTATGACAATTTCATTAGATCTGAACCAAATGCTCAAGACTCAAATGATACATCGGAAAGTCTAATAAAAGACCATGATAATAGTTTTGTGACTGTGGGTAACAATACATACGTATGATAAAAACTACGACTTGCATACATGCTTAACAAAACTGTAAGACAGCTAAAAGCGTGATCAGGCAACGACAGAAGTAGTTGGTTAAAATATGATTTTTCTTGCATATATTGTAACCGCCGTAATCGCATTTTAGTTTTTTATTAAATGAATTTAACGGCTGTAGAAAGAAAACGTTTATCTTGAAAAATCCGTATGTTAAACAGGTGCATTTAGACAAGTGCTTTTTTGTTATTGAGGTTTTTGAATCCCAGACAAAATGTATTTACCCATTATCCACTCAATAAAAAAAATCGACTCCTATATTTTTTTTCAATAATAACCACTTTATTCTCTGTGTGTTTGTAGAAAATTATCGAGTGTTAAGGCTTTTCAGACTGTAAATCTAGGTCAACATTGTTCGCGGATGTAAGCTGAATACTGCATGGTGAGTGACACAGGAACATGTTTGTCATCCGGGCAATGAAAAATGGACCGTTAACAAATAACGCAAAATGAGAAATACAAGAAATTTCTTTGACTGCCCGTTTACTATTGATCATTATAGTGTTTTAGTATTCATTTGTTTCGAATGTCGAGTTTTTGCACGGTAACCTTCTTTCATGTAGTATATGAATATCTGACTTGCAAACTATTGGAATCTTTGTTACTTAATTAACTTGCAAATAAAAAAGAACATAACTTGCATGCTACAGTTTATTATAACAGGGTAGAAAACTAATAATGATGCACTGCACCGAATCAAGAATAAAAACAGGAAGAAAAAATGTATACATAACAATAAAAGTGGACGGAAATTAACAATTATCTCGTGATTGTGATTCAAGTAACTTAATATCAGTTAGTCATCTATCACAGAATAAGTATCACATAGTAAAATGTGTAAATAAATAACTTCTGTATCTCTTCAATTGAAAATTATATAATCGCCAAAAATCGGTTCCTACATAAAACGTAAATTATTGTTTTAGGATAAAAAGAAGACGAAGTTGTACTGACTAATATTTCTAAACATGATGCACAATTTGTGATAGAAGTGATACGCAAGAAGATTTTTTTTTCAAAATGTAGAAAAATCTATACTATCATGTTAAGGCACACAGTTAGCACAAAAAACTATTGTAAAAACATATACTTTTTGTCCGGTCAGGATATCGTCTCATAAATTGTATACAGATCTTATATTACAAGTCACAAACTTTCTTTTAGTATTTGTCTCTGTAAAATTATTATATTGCAGATTGTCATATAGCATAGCCTTTCAACTACGTCTTAAATGTTCGAAAAATAACAGAACTGCCATTTAAAGTCACACAGTTTGTTTTGATTGTGTCATTATGATTGTTTTCAATGGTGCAAACGTTTCTGAATGTTCTTTTAGTGGCCGGTTGGGGTTATACTTCGATCCTCATTGTCGGGGGGTAGTGGGGACTTTCGCACATGCAAGTATCCTGGACTCTCGTCGTACAGGGTTGTGATGGGCGCAGCACTCTCTGGGCGCAGACTTGTGGTCACCGTTTGCTTGTAGAATATATCTTGAATGTTCTTGTTGGGTCCGGGAAGGAACACTGTTCTTCCGTTATCTGTTTAAGCATAAAGAGGTCAAAAGGTTAAAAAATAAATACGATAAGTAAATTATTCATTTGGTCAACATTTATTTATATAAAGTTTTAAAACTTTTAGAGTGATAATTCTTATACACTATACAAAGTGAATCTGTAGCTAACCTACATATTAATAAATATTCAATGCAATTATATCACAAATAAAAACTTAGCAACTATTCCATAGATTGATTAAAAAAACTAACAGATGCAACCGACTTGTGAAAGAAATAGAAGACTAAAATATATATGAAAGTGCATACATGTTCGTATTTTTGCAAAAGTAAAGGTAAAAGTGAAGGGATAACTTTTGCTTATAAATCAGACAATAGTTAGGAACGGGACTACATTAATACAGTGCCCCCGGCAGTGTGCGGTCTCTATTCACTGCAGTACATCGTATAGCCTATCATAAACATCGTGAGAACAGATTTTAAAAGCTGATTTTACTCCAGGTGCTCAGGTCTCGTAAATAAGTCAAATATGCATATCAAAGATATTAAACGGCCACCTCCAGAAGACACAGCATCCCCACACAGCAAAGATTATAGAGGAAAAACTAGCCGAGTCTATACAATGATAAAAAGTAAGGTCATTGAGAACCCTCCTATTTTGCTTGACAATGCTCTTATCATTTATGTTTTATATGTTTTTGTGCTTTTGCAAACAGTATTATCAAATTGATGTGTTGTTATGAGCTAAATGTTCATGACATCGTGTACTTGATTTGTAGCTATGAAAATTGGGCATGTGTGAGGTCAGTGCACACTCGAGCCTGATACTCATTCCCGGTGACAAATTGTTTTGCCACTGACCGATCCATTGAAACCCCAGTATGTGGCACACAAGTTCTCATTTTCGTTAATTGTTGTGGTGGTTTTTTTTAGATTTATCAATTTATAAATTGATAAGTTTTGCCACTGACCGATCCATGGTAACCCGAGTAGCACACAAGTTCTCATTTTCGTTAATTGTTTGTGGTGTTTTCTTTGAGATTCTGTGTTTGGCTGTGTGCGGGGATTCGTTTTCCGAGTGTGGCTTTTTTCTGATATGATCATTCCACGTTTTTAAATAACATCGAACACTCCTACTTGAAAATTCTTTTTTCAACGCAATCTCTTAATATTTGATTTTTAAAAAACCTAGTGTAAAGTTCTACAAAGAACAAATTTAAAGTAATCAAAATTTTTCCGAGTTATTAAATCCGTAAGATGTTGTTTTTTTATTCCTAGAACCCTGGTTATGGCTACAACTGCAAGACGATTAATTTACTGCTAATGCAGATATTTATACCAAACTTTAAGTATATCTCCGTATTTGTTTCCATTTAAAAATGTGGTATAACACAGTTTTAAATAATTCAAAATATTAATAAAATGAGTGAAATAACTATAATGTTGTGTAATTCAAAATGATAAAATAAAAACGTAACCAGGACCTACAACTAAAGTCCTTGGAACTACATCAACAGGTAATCAATTTCACAAACTCAGATATTAAACTGTGAGCAAATAGGAATTAATATGTCCCCCGTGCACCACGACTCGATGATTTCAACACGCTCAATTGGATCTATACTCTAACATGTTCTAAATAATAAATCTTGAATATAAAGATTACATGCAAATATAATATGCAATTTTAATATGCAACTTCAAATTTAAGAATTATATTAATGTAAGCGTTTACTAATCAACGCGTCCAAAATATTTTACGTACAAGTATTTTAACACAGAAACGCGTCAAACAGTTTTGAAAGTTAGCAAAATTTGGGCTGCTGGAAAAAATTATTTAAATCCCAGAAGCAAATTTTAAATATACTGAGCCAAAATGAAAACTTGACAAAAATAACATGGAAAATTCCTATTACATTAATGATGCCAGTAAATGCAAATATCCGGAGAAAATTGATCAGAAATATGTTTATCTTGAAAGTTTTCCGGTTCAGTATCTATCGGTTTAAAAAAAAAAAGAAAACAAACAGAAAAACCAATACGTGGTTGTGAAAAATTCAGCGTTAAACTTTGTTCTTAATTATATTAAAAGGGGGGTAATTTGCAAAAATGGATATTTAAGTAACTGTTTCTTATTTCTTTGCTTCAATGGGCTTTACAGATTGTGATTTTCCTTCTCTACATGCCATAAACTGCTAAATTTGAATGTCAAATAATCTGTTTGAGACTTGTATGTTAAAACTATCGAGCTCATCATTATTTAGTAAAGAGGAGATAACCTTGATCTCTGTGAAAAAACGACAACAACTTCCCGCTTTATCAAATATTCAGATATGTGCAAATACCACAAATTAAATAAAAAATAAACTATAGCACCACTGAAGAAAATTATTGAATTTAAAAAGTGGTAAGTTTTCATTTTTGCTCGGTATATTAAGACTATGAATGAACAAATGCCCGTTCCTTAAATAGATCTATGCACATACACATTTACAACATGTACTATGCTACTATGTAAATAGGTATTTAAATACGGGATACATAACACAACACGCATGCAATATAAAAAATGTGTGTTTTTGATAACCTATATAATAAAACCCTCCTCCGTTTCCGAACGTTCGGTGAGCGTGTTCTTCACAGCATTTAATATCTAAACGGAAATAGAACAATCAACACACTATTAGTTAGTAAAGAAAATATAAAAAAACACATTGACTACTGGAAGAGTGAAGATTGAAATCATAGATTAGTTAGTAACCTCTTTTTCGCAAACTCTGTCACAAAAACATGTTAGAACTCGGGATGAAAGAATGAATAACTGTACAGAAAAATTATTATTAATATAGACAACAAAATTTGAAAGTAGTTGACCAAAATCTATTCGAAACGACAAAAGCTTTAATTAATACTGTAGTAACATAACAGTATTTTTTCAATTAAGTTCTTAAAGTTTCGAAAAGCTTCATACACTGAAATAAATGGGAGGTTGTTTACGTCCAAGCTTTCTAGTTCACGAGAAAACCTGGTCTTGATTACATGACAATGCCAATAAAATAAAAGAAATATCCGATAAGTGTTTTATGTTCTCTTTGTAATAAAACACCAAACATTGTGCTACTTTTATCGAATGTGAGGTAATTTAAAATTAATAAATATCAGCTATAATTTTACGATTTCAAACGAAATTGAATTAAAGAAAATTTGAGAATTTTTAATGAAAATTGTATAAATGGACAGAATGGAATTGTTAAAAAGATATTGACGAAATAAGTATCACATGAACTGTTTTTATGTGTGGCACTAATTGGGATGGCAGCTAAAATGACAGTAAAACGATCCAATCGCGTAAGCCTACATGTTCCTATTCCTTTCGCATTTTACGTATATTTAATTGTATGAACTATTATTAACATTGGAAGCATTGTAAATAAAAAAATGTATTGTAAACATAGACAGGTGTGCATAATTCTGTAAATAAAAAGTTAATCAAGTCGCGAACCGGCCAGATTTGTCTATCACGTTTTATGGTCTAGTTTCGAAAACAACTGCACAGCTAATTTTTATGTCAAAGTATTTTTGATAGTCACGATTCAGTCTTTCTATTTTCTAGACAGACTGATTAAAGGTTACCATAAGCTTTCAACCCAAACTTATTAGAAACTTTTCGCAGAGGCTAGTAGATTTCAAAAAGAAAAGAGAATGAAGGACTAACAGCTAAGCCATTAAACTGTGGCAAGCTGAAAGATTTAAGCAAAAATGGTTCAACAAGCTCGAGCTAAGAAATAAAGCAGATAAAGATGGGGAAAAGTTCACGCATTTCGCTACTTCAAACTGTTATCTAGAAGAGAAGATATTTCGTACCCGGATATCCAATAATGCTAAATCTCCTCACCCCTACAATCATTACAAATGAAATAACACTGCATCACATTGTGTATATCTAATGATGGATTTTATTGGCCTTAACATTGAAATTCAATAAATATGTTTTCGTACCAAAGTATCGTGTAAGGCTGAATCTCCTTACCCCTGTAATAAGTGTAAGTCAAATGACACAGTTAAATTACGGCATATCACGCATTTGTATGTAATTAATCCGGTAAAAGAAAAATGCTGTTGAAACGTATAAAATGTGTCTGAAACTGACAGTTTTATTATTGTTTTTATTTAGTACTAATTAAATATCACAACAAAACTACATTTTGATTATAAACGGGAGTTATTTTTTCACGTTTAGTTAATAAAACAATAACATCTCCGCCTTTGACGTATATCCTTACCTTCTAAGCTACACTCGTATTGTTCTATACATGAAAGACAAAATCTTATATATACAAATAATTGTTTAACTTTGATTTGTGAATGTTAAAACACTTAATTCAAATTTGTTTGAATTGTCACATGTTTTGTTAAAATAACAAAATATTCACAAATTTCTAAATAATGCCGAAATGTAAAGTAGTGAAAATTCAATCACTTTTGGCATCTTTTTCTTTGAACATACTTTCTATAAACGTGCAACGTTTATAAACAACGATAAACATCAGTTGAAAGGTGCTTCTGCAGTTATCGTTCACTAGTTTAACTAACTGATATATACTTAAAGAAATTAGAAACGCAACTTCTTTAAACACAAAATATGTTTCGTGATTAAAGAAGTTGCGTTTTTAATTTCTTTTACTTTATAATATGTATTTGTAGAAATTAGAAACGCAACTTATTTAAACGTGAAATGTTTTGTTTTTGTTTTCTGAAAAGTTGCGTTTCTAATTTCTTTAAGTATATATTAAAAATTAAAATCTTAATCGAAGAACCTGCATTGCACTCTCGAAGTCAATTTTCCCGGTTAACCTTATTGGTTTCATCTGCAACTGACGTACAAACATCATACTAATACATTATTTAGATATTGTTCAATTAACTGTTTTCCTAAATATATGACAATAAATGGGATGTTTGACTTAGACATTAACTTAACCAATATTGAAAATGCTTAGACTTTTAGTTTTCTTTGTAATACCACATCAGCGCAAAATATTCATACACATCTGGAAAATTGTTTTTCATGTTAGCTCATTTCAAAATTATATAACACCTGCAGAAATAAAAAACGACTTTAATAACAAAATTTTGATTCAAAAAGTTTTATATAATATATACGTTTTAGAAAAAATGTCAACACAATTCGAAGTCGAAAGTAGTATAAAATATTTGAAAAACAATATCAATGCAAATTAAAATTCAAAAAGATTTGAAAAGCGAATCGATGACTTCATCGTCGACATCATTTATGGTGATTTTCCTATAGCCTGACCCATTTAATTTGTCTTGAGAAAATTCAGCAGTCTTCGACTAAGGAAAAGAGCATGTAACTGTGACACTGAAAACCAAAAATCACGAATACCTGGGATACGAACAGTCACAAATCCTACATAGTTTTTTTAAACATTTCCCTATTTTAATAAAACAGATTTTTGTCGTGATTGCAGTTTCTCGTATAACAGAATTTTAAAAAGTATTATACAATAATTATCAGTGACGTTTATGACTGAATTCGAGCCATTCTTATGAATGATATATTAATTAACGATAATTTAATTGTTCGAACAAATGCATCGCGAAGATAAAGACAACGAATACGCTGCAAAATACTCACCATGGGTCTTGGACTTGGGTTTGATTTTTAGCTTGTACACGACAGCAAAGATTACAATCGCTACAAGCAGGACAGCCAGAACGACGATCAGGGCGATGTAGCCAGGATGAAGACCATTTTCGTCGTCCTCCTACAAGACAAATATAGGATACTTTTTTTCAGTGAAAAAAAAACAGTTTTAATTCAGAAGTTGAATACCAAAATTGATGAAATCTCTCGGTGTTTCAGAGAAATGTCGATTTTTTGGTGCACCACAACAATAAAACTCGATATAACTTGTTGTTTAAGTTCATTCTCGTTTATTTATGTACAAAGTGATTACCACAACAGATGAAATCACTAGTTTCATTGAAATATCATTCGTCAAAACCAAACTTTTCATTTTAGACATTTCGAATAAATGTGTTGTATTGTTTCGAATACTACATTCCTCCATGAAAGCATATAAACAAAGCAAAAACTGAAAAGTACACTTTTGCATTTTCTGTGAAACAGAGAAACTACAATTATGTAGAATTATGTAGAGGGTTGTCTTCCCACTAATATTTCAAAGCATAACAAAATTATATTACTGCAACATCTTTGAATGTCATCAATGTTCCAGATACTGGAATTTATCCTATACACAATCGAGAGCTATTACACACATTTTTATATATTAAACTGAGATTCCAAAGATTTTAGCAGCCAGTTGTTAAACTGGTATTTAATTTCAAGTTTGAGAATACAGACCTCAAATGTAGAGCAGCTGAACGAGACTCAGCCTCCAAACTTATCTTTAAACAGCAATAGTTTCAGGTTTGTCTTCAGAGTCTGCTTAATTATATTTGAAATCGAGATTGCTTACCGTCTTCCCACAGTTAGCATAATAGTCCGAACCATCTACTGTCATGTAACCATCAAGGGTCAAGGTCTGCAAGCCAACTGTAACCTTTAAGCCATCGGAAATCTCGCTGCAGATAGTATTCAAAGCTGATGTTACGTTGGTACTTCCTCCTTCCATGGTAAAGGTTATTTTTATACTCCCTTTAAAGATAAGATTTCTTCACTTAATAGGTAGAGCTTTGAATCAGTATGTTGAAATACATAATAGCAGCAAAGTGATAGTATTGAATAATAATAATTATGTTGATATTGTTAAGGTAACTTTTTGCATCACTGTTATAACAGGTACGGAATTTATTGAAATAGAACAACCGTACACAGAGACATTTTTAAAACAGACATTTTAATCGAGTCCTTTTATAAAGATGCTGGATAACGCGTATGTTGTTGAAGGCACTGAACAACGCTTGGCGAGTCCGTTAATCGGAGGACTGGAAAAAGCATGTAAGAAGTCTGTATCGCCAATTTGACACCACATTTCTTGACTAAATTAATGAGGATACGAAACAACGCTTCGAGTCCCATATTTATAAACACCACGTAAAGCGACAAAAATATTTACCAACCAAATCTTACCTTTCGAGATTGTTGACGTTCTGATGATGACGTACATATACTTAGAGATGAAGTGTTCCAGGGTCGCTTGGTGTAACTGTGCTGCAGCGGCCTCTGTTGGCAGGATCGTGTCGTAGTCCAGGTTGTAGCGCAGAACAACATTCTGCGAGGCCTCTGATGGAATGTTGGCTTGATGTGTGCCAATCACAAACACTTTTGTGAACGAATAGAACTCGTATTCCGCTGGCGCTGAAATAGTAAATTGGACGGTGTCGTCAAGCAGAGGTGACAGTTGAAGATTTACGACTGTAACTTCCTACAGTAATATCATTCTTGGCATTTCCAAAGCGAAATCAGTTTTCCAATAAAGGTAAAATAAGTCAATTTTAATGAACTGGATATCGGGTTGAATAAAACTGAGAACATGGTGACCGCCTTGAAATAAGAATTCAATTTTGCCATAAGTTTCTAGCTCTCTAACGGTTTAATATCTCTTAGCTAACTGAAAATCATAAAGGGCATTTCGAAGTTACAAGCTTACAGCTTGTCAAACTAGAATCAAAAGAAGCACTGATGCATTGTTATGCTCGTTTTAATGGAGTCTGCTACGAATATTATTAAAGCAGGTTAAACGCATTCAGAATTTAATATCGATGTTAGAGTAAGATAATAAAATGAACGAAAACTCAACTTATTTTCATTTTTAAATATTTAGAGGGTGGAATATGTAATAGGAGAGAATGCAATATCTTCAAACCATTGGAGAAAAACTTGTTATAAATGTTGTACAGGCCAGAAAACATGAGACATCTGATCAAGAAGCTGACCTTAGAAAATCTGATCTGTTGCATGATATAGATAAAGGATTGGAAATATGTATATATGGTGTTGCTACATTATATATTGCATTATAAGTCATAATACAAGTATTTTCACAGGGGTTACGGAAGATATTAGTAAATGAAATAGATTTTTGGTCAATGTGTCTATCTGTTTCTGAAGATCTGTTTCGTTCATTCGGCCTGTATTCTAAAAATTCTGTTCATATCCCGTTTGTTATTTTTATATAAAATTAAACAAGCATAGTCTTAAGGTATATTTTATATATTACAGATTTAAATATGTTTTCGAAATAAAGGTTAACATGTATTTTGTGACGTTAAAAACTTGATTCTCGGTACTGGTCGTTTGAACTATAAACAGTATCTAAAAAGATAACAAGATATAATTTATTTTTCTCATGTTTCTTATTTATCTTTATTCAAACCTTAAAATGTTTGCAAATAGCACATTGTTTAAAGAAATGAAGCACTATTAGGCTGCAAGAATACCTTTGGCTATTTCAATATTCCACCGGTAAGTATACTTACTGGAAGACACCAGACAGGAAATGTAAATCAGACCATAACCACTGTAAGACAAGGTGAATGCGGCACGTCCGGTGCTCATATCAAACGACTGACTGAGCGATCCGGTCAAGTTTCCGGTCTGTGAGCTGACAACTAGTCCACATGTTGCATCAAAAGCTGTATGACCCTTAATGGAAGAAATGTAAGTTTTACTTTAAAACCGTCCAGCAGCTTTAGATTAAGAATTGCTAGATGAGACTTTAAAACTTGTATTCATCAAAATTATACAGTGATCCTAGAAACCTGTTTACAATCTCAAACAACCTATTGGTTTTTTAAACTAACAAATCACATTATCTTAAAAGGAATAGTCTTGGGAAATTAGGAAATTAATTGCACTTTTTGTCCACGCCGTAAACCATAAAAGAGACTCGCTACTATGAAGACTTCTTTTACCCAATCCCACATGGCTTAATAGTTATATAGTTTATAGTCTTATAAATGTTTCACTGTACCAAAAGAATTCAATAATAAATATACATTAAATGGAGAGACCATCTACCAAAGTTTATACTGTGCATACTTATATCATAACTATTTCAAAAAGCAGAATACTAACTCTCCAAGTTATATCTGGTATTGGTTGATTGGTGGAGCTATCTCGGAGGTCAAGGGTCAGGGCGAACGTCGCGCCTTGTTGTATGTCACCGGAAGTCATTGAGTATATTCCAGTTGTCATTGGAAGTGCATCAACAGAGAACGGCGCAGTTTCTAATGTTAAATTCATTGCTGAAGAGAACGAAACACAAGTCTGACATTAAAACAACGAATCAGGTATCTTCAAGTACTGATAACTAGTAGAATTTGTAACTGTAGAAATTTAGGCAAAACAAGTTTATTAAATAATTTACTTTATCACAAATGTGCACTTTCAAACCTATTGTCTTAATATTCATATGAAACAGATCACCGTGCCCTTCAAAACTTCAAAAATTAATTTGACAGTCAGCTAATTTGTTTAAATGTCTTGTTATTTCATTCGCTTTGATTCGGAAAAAAATCTTTAATCGATCCAAGAACTAAATATAATTGAATCGACAGTTGCAAATGTTTTCTGGCATCGGACAGAAGAAATGCCGCCGATGCATGAAATTAAAGTTCTCCCTGACTGAAGAACCAGTCCGCTTATACTTACACGTTGCCGATGAAGGGGATGTTATTTCAAAATCAATTATGTATCCTTCTCCTTTATGGGATATCTGCAAATCGGTAAAGTTGAACCATCCGTTCGCAGATGTGACTGTTAAAGTTCCAGTTAGCATTGCGTTCGCATGACCACAGCCCGGACAAGACCGTAGGGTGGCGGTTATCTGCCACGGACTTTCTTGAATACCCAAGTTGGCGATCACAACACCCTGTGGAAGCATAATCCGAACATGTGTTTAATTATTATTTAAAGAGAGTACTACAGCGATTTATTATATGAAAATAATTTAAAAACCCGGGTTCTTTTTGGTTGCCGTACCTTTCAGTGTCGCCTCTGGTCAAACCAAAATATATGAAGCAATTTACAATGACTTAAGCAGCAGTATAAATACTAAAGAGAGACATTTATTTTTAAAATTGTCAATTTTTGTGGGGCAAAATAAGTTACAAGTTGATGTTCGTTTAAAATATTATTTCAGTGTTTGTACTTCTGTCAATAAAAAAGATAAAAAAGGGAACTTTAAAAGCCACCAAGCATGACAAATATGAAAATATTGCAGGCTCGATTTGAAAGCGCTCAAAAGCTCCTTACATTGGTATCATACGCCCTTATCTTTGGCTGGACAGAGAATGGCACTCCTTCATGTTCTGGTGTCAACTGCTGTTCAAAACGCAGCTCGTCTGGTTGTGCTGGGGTGTAAGTTGTTAGATCGACTATCACTTCATCACAAGTAGCACCCGTTGTTCCTTAATATAGAAATATTTCAGTAACCTTCATTTTCTATTACTAAAATGTCAAACTGCAATTCTTTAGTTTATTTCTCCGACTTTTTTTAGCAAGCGGTATTTACGGTATACATTCAAATTCTTTCTTAGCATGTGTTAACGAGGTGAATAAACCAAGTAATAATCATAATTGAAGGTGATTATTATACTACTTGCTTCTGTCTATTTTAAAAAGTCTAGGTTAACAAAACATACATGTATTATAGCTAGAGAAGCAGATGAGAATGTATTAATGTCAAGGTCAAACGATGATGTCACTTGGATTCCTTAAAACCTTTCGAACCTATAAAATTTAAGCATTGGAAAACATACTAGTACTACGATAGGACTTGAGAACTTGGGCAGTTAATAGATAACACGGTTATAATATCATTAAACACTTCCTTTTCTTTTCATTCATAAACAATAATACCTAAGTTATTGTTAATTGTTCCAGACTGGCAGCTGTCCATGACTTGTGAAGCATAGTCTGTCACAGCCCCTGTGCTCTCGCTAGCCGCTGTAATCAAACAAGGAATGATACAAGATTAACACAGAAGCAATCTCTTTAATAGTCAAAATATGTGCAGTAATATATATGTGTGATGTTGAAGAATGGAAACCTAGACTGACCTGTGCATTGTAGTAAACGAATGCAAGAGCGAACTGTTTATTTTAACTTTTAACTAAAGGCAGAGAGAGAGATATACATCTTGTTTACTTAAGTTTTTTTAAAGCTTTCATGAGTAAAAATCTTTCGTAAACGACAAATGAGATTTATAAAACATGCAGTTCTGTGAATTTAAAAAATTTAGAGGATTCAAAAATTATTACGACGAGGAAATAACATTTCGAAAAATACAAATCTTATGTCCTGAAATAACATTGTATAAATTCAAACTTAGTTTATTGGTTTTCTTATAGACTCATAATTATTTATTTTTTTTTAATAAAAAAATTCTTTTATCGTTTTAGCTTGAAAACAAAAGAAATAATGAAACACAGAGAAATTGAAAACATAAACCAGTATTAACCATATCAAAATAAAGGTCACACCATTGCAAACTTTGGCATGTACGAAAACGATAATGGAAAAGAAATACAATAAAATTAACAACGTGATCCTGTTAGACAAAGCGGGACGATAATCAGATAAATTTTTACAAATAACGAAAATGGTTTCAAACTCGTACACCAACAAATAAAACTTTTGTAAGCAACTTTATGTTTAATTACAATTTGCTGAAAATTAATGCAATAAAATAAACGGTGCAACTGACTTTTTTAATAAGCACAACATAAAAGAACAACATGAACGAACCTGGCGTTGGATCGACAGCTTATATCATCAAGGGAAGATAAGGATTAAATCGATATAATTATAATAAAAAATTCCCTTAGAAAGGTGACAAAATTTATTTTAATTAATTTTGGTCAGAATACGTTAACATGCATTGTTCCGAGTCTAATATTTTCTGTTATATTTTTATATATTTAAAGAATAATTTCATTAAACGTGTTGTGTGTAACACTTTATCCTTAAAGGATGTAATGCCTAACGCTCATTAATCTGCTACCAGCATTGCGTGTGTTACATTGTATTTGCGTTGTATACGCGTTAAAAGTCTGCATGATATGTATCATTAAAACGTAGCAGATCTTTAAAATATCAAAAAGTTTTTGTTTCCAGAAAACAAGTTCATCGTGATATTATTTCAACCAATCAGATCGCCGAGATTGGAGATTCGTCTCCATGCTCAGTTTCATATTCAGTCAATAATATACTTACTTGCAGTTGGTTCGTCACCAATCTCTAGGACAGCAGTTGTACCAGTTGATCGTCGTCTTCTGGTTGCCGAACCCGCCACAATTTTCACCACCCTCACCTTATTGAGAGGCACGTTCAACATAGCAGCTAGATTTTCAAGGATATTGGAACCAAAGAACTCTTCTTCCGTCATTGTAGGTAAACCAAAAGAGACAATAACGACATTCGCGCGTTTGAGCACAATTTTGTCAGAACCTTTTATGACAAAGAAAAGCAGACGAGCATCTCGGTCGATGAAGTTTGAGCCGTGTGGATCAGCGCATGTTGGATGATAGTCCACTCCTGGTTCGTTTAGAAGTTTAAACACCGTGCCTGTTGCCTCTGCGTTCTTTGGTCTGACGTTGACCGCGCCGTCATTTGTGTAGACGTCAATACGGTTGGGATTTAGGTAGTAGAATGAAACAACAATGCACTTATCGTTGGCGGCATTGAGCATGAAGTAGCGTAACAGGTCGGGCTGAGTACTACTCAGGTAAACGTCAACTTGCTTGCCTAAAATACATTTATCAAACTTTATGAGCACATGATTGGGTTTATTTTGTATTGTTATAATTGTTCTGTTTTTCATTAAATAGTTTAATATTTTAGTTATATGCTGCTGCATTGAAATTGCATGTTCTGTCAATAGTTTTATCAAATAATTGACAATCTTGCTGTCACTAGTTTTGAGAACAATTAAATATCTAAGAGCCCGATGTCTAAAAACACAAAAACGACTCTGGTTTTGGATAAAAACAATCTTGCAGAGGAAAAATACCTTAACTGTGAACTTTATTTTAATCGTAGAGTATTAATTTTCTTTAATTTCATGGGTCAGCCGATCAATTACTAACCGATATATTATATAATATATTTGCGAGGGAAAACGAATTCAGTGATAAAAGTGAGTATACAAAAATACAGAAACAAATATTGGAGAAGTAAAAACGTGTCTGCCACATCCTTTTCACCACCTCACCTGGAAGAACCAGAGCATGGAATGTCGACAGTCTCTTCTGGCAGGTGTAGCCGCTGCACCACCCGTGGTCCTGGGGTCCGTTGATTAAATCTAAATATCCATCACTGGCAATAGCGACTGGGGACAAGCGGCGTGTCTCGGTGTCAGCATCCAGACTTTCTATAGCCAACATCTCATAGGCCAGATTAGGACACCAGTAATAGGCAAAGTTGGTGAAGGATTTAAATACACACGACGCAGATCGGACGATTCCTAAAATCAAACAACATTACTGCAAAAGGGTAGAAACAAATGGTTGCTTTTCTAATTAAATGTTCGTTCGTTGGTTTGTAAACAAGAATCAATGTTGACATTAATAGAGGATAATATACAAGTTCGAGACAAAAAAATAGTTCACCAACTGAGTTCCGGAATTCATATTTTTTACGTTTGTGTTCTGCATATTTCATGCTTTCACACACATAAATTGGCGTCACAAATGATTGTTAACGGCGTTTCGTCATGACGTCAAAAAACAATTTGAACCAGTTTTCTTAACAATCTCATTGAGATTGCATTAAACGCGTTTCAAACAACAGAGGCACTGAGTTTGAATGAATATTTTCGTATGCAGTAGGAATATGAAAAATAACCGACACCAAGCTCCTTGTTTATTGTAACTAAAGTACATTGTTCAGGCCATGTAATAAAAAGGATGACTTTGATTATCTTGTCTTTATTGTATTAATAACTTTTGCTTATACTTTTATAGACAAGTGGCTTTTTAATTGATCTGACCTCAAAGAATAAAAGCAATTGGTCAGTTCATACAAAATACCTTTCCCGTTTGGTGCCAGTTGAGAAACTGTTATCACCGATCCGTCCAAGCGGGTCAGCATGTCTTTGGGAACTCTTGCATCAGACAATCCTGGAATGAATATCAAAATAGTCAATTCTTCATTGGACCATTTACACACAATAGAGAGCCAATTTTACACAAATATGGAATCTGTACACACTGAATGGTTTTTTGTTAGACTAAGTGAACCTTCCCATAAAATTTCATTAAATTCGATGTCAGTGGTTGATGCGGAAGAGACCGTTAAAAACGGGTCTGACTGACGGACGACTAAGCTGTAACTATATGCATAGCAATCAATCCTAAAAATTGCAACAAAATAATAAAATATCACTAAGAAATCTAATATATAATAATATAAAATTTATATTTACCTCTCCTGGGGTCACCTCCCCACTCCCATTCTGAGTGCGGTATTACCGAGCCAATCACGCCCATGAAGCTTCCGTCTAAGTCTTTAAACAAGGCCTTCTTAAGGGCGTCACAGTCCATGTCTACACAATCTGCCGGGTTTATTTTTCTGCGTAGAGCGAAAAAAAGCTATGCGATAACATCGTTTTAGTTAATCGGAATTAATTTTTTTGTTAACCCTCATACTAATGTCATCTAAACAATTCGCCTCTTGCTAACATCTCGGCAATAATATTCACTTCATAGTCATTTTATATTTAAGGACTCATTAAACTAATTTTACGACTCATAACTTTATAAATCTCTTTTATTCAAAGAACAAATTTATATTGAACTGCAAATTGTAAATATATTAATTTTAGTAGGACTACATTTTAGTTATTTAGTACGTGTTGGAAGACAGAAAATAATTCAGCAAAAAACAGGGCTAGGCTTATTTCTACACAGTACTAAAACAAGTGTTTTCAAAAAAGTAAAATATGCATATCAGGAATCGCCACACTCACAAAACACAGCCTACCCACGCAGCGAAAAAAGGAGAGAGGAAAAGACAGCATGTTTGTTATAAGTATGTCAATTAAAATTAAACTGCTTTATAATCACTCTATGAATTCATTTTTTTAATATTTTTATCAAAGGTGACCAAATAGAAAAATATACATATATATGCACATCTGTCATGTGGAAAACCACGCTCAGAAATCGCACACTTATAATTTAAAAGCAAATATTTAGTTAATGCAAGATGTGACATATTTCTAATTTTAGACATCTCTCAGTTAATAAAGAACTTCGGTTCGACTTACACAAAATAGACAAATACCTTTACACAAAATTTTATGACGCGCCTTCATCAAACATGACTTAATTATGAATTTACAGAATAATTACGAACTGTTACTCGTCTTCAATATTTACTTTTACTTTTGACTTCATCAGTATAAAAATATGCACATTCAAAACAAGAAAGGTAACCCTTTAAAAAGCTTCACAGTTTAATTGAATACCAACTCTCATCTCCCATCTCGGTTGAATATGTTAACTTGGATGAAGAATCACGTAAATCAAAACTTACCCAACGTTAGGTCGGTGAAGGACAATTTTGTAATTCTGATCAACGTTCACAACAACATTGTTCTTAGCGAGCAAGGGATGCTGTAAGTCATCATTGGATTGAAGTGTGGCAATCGCAAACGACGCAGTGCAACCGGATGCCCCCGGACCAAAGTTTGCAAATGTTGTACCTAAAATTAAGACAAGAAACTATTGGAGCATTTCAAGTTAAGTTATTACATGTGCCTAAACAAATAGTCAGAGTTCCTAATATGTTTTAATTTGCATAATCGACGTAACCAGAAAGTTTTAAAAGAAATGAAGCTGCAATTATTTATCATCCTTGATTCATTAGTCACGAGATGTCAAAATCAAAATAACACACCCCAAAAATACATTTCATGTTATCAAAACTATAAAGCTCGCCAAAAGGACTAAACGTCACTAACATCTAAATCAAACAATAACATGGCACCAGTGAAGACCAAAATCATCATGCAGATCTGATGAGGAATTACTTTTAATTTTCAGTTTTTGTGCGATGTGCCGACCACAGCAGTGAATAATGTTGTCAGTAAATATCGACTACCAATGTCGTTTAAAGATGGTAACATTTACAAGTTTTAGCTTTCCAAAAAGCTAGTCGGTCATTAGCAGATAAATTAATAGAATAAATATGTATTCATGCTTGCATTTATTTTTGGACCAATGGATGTCAAGTATTTGTCCAGTTTTCAGTCGACCAATGTCACGAAGATTGTATCTGACAAACCATTTGTTAATTTAATTGAAGTTTCAAGTTTCAAGTTTTTTTTCCATTTACATTTCTCTGTATGTACAATACATAAACAAGAGAACTGATAGTGCTTGTGTTGTCTACCTTACTGTACTTGTCAAAATAATGTTATTGTTTAGTATCGACAAAAGACCGAATCCAGATCCGTTATATTGCATGTGTATGGGGAAGCAGAACTTGGGGTCAGAGGTATCCCCGGAAATCTTTTACAAGTTAAACACAATGTGGATTGCAACTGCGACTAGTCCATCCATTCACTATAGATCCCAAGAAGAGAACGCATGGATAGATGTGGTTTTGAGATGGAATCGGGGAATCAAAATAAATCAATTCGTATTTCTTTGAAAATGCATATATTCAAGGGCAAGTTTTGGAAATTGGAGCGACGGGAAATTTTTAGCATAAATTAAATAGTTAAAGTTTAAATGATAAAAATACAGATGCACGTACAGAATGGTTACCAAGTTTGAATTTTAAAACAATCGTTTATTTTTTTTTTCTTAAAATAGATGAAAAGGTCACTTTGAAAACCACTAAAAACGACAAATATTAAAATATTGCAGGCTCGGTTTGATTGAGTCTGTTAAAGACATAAAAACATAAAATACCCCATCGTAATAAGTGCTCCAATTTGGATATCAAAAGAACAGAAAAATAGATAGATCTCAAAAACAGGCAGTTTTTGCGCAACAAGCTCAAAAATTAACACTTTTATGCAAATCTTTGAGAAAGAGCATTGTATATAAATGTCCCTCTGAATGAGTAATTGCGAATAAAAGGTCAAATGTAATGTTCATAACTAATAACTAATGAAGAGATATGTAGTCATTAAACCAACTAGGTTTAAACGCTCGCAGCTCTGGTTTTAACATTCCAAAAGTGCGCTCGGGAAAAGTAAAATTATGAGGTTGATTAGCTGATAACAACTAATTATGGATTGAAATGATTTTTCAACATACTTGACTAACGAAGCACTTGTCAATAATGGGCACCAAAACTGAGGTAACATGTCACTATTTATCCTATAAATTGATATTAGACAAATACAATAAACAAAATCATTATTGATGCTACCCCGGCACTCTGAACGTGTAACCATAAAGTGCAATTAACCTCCCGTGGCCATCCTAGTCGTTAATTTCTGTCGTTTGCAGCTAATTGAGCGTATTGATGATTGTCTTTTAGCGTTCTGCCGCCCCATTGACTACGCTTATGATATAAGATAAAAAATATTGCCCATGCTGATCTCCTATGTTTACTTTATACAATGTTCATGTCACATTCGCTAAACATCCGGTAACTTTTGAGAACATTCACCAAAATTGCACTGGAAATCGAAAACAAATTGCAAAATCGCTGACCTCCTGTGTTTACTTTTACATTTTGTAACAATTGTCATCTCACATTCGCTAAGCTTCCGTTAAATTCTGAGAACATTCACAACGTTTGCACAAGAAATCGCAAAAGACACAAAATCTTTCTTTAAAAGATAATATATTGACAATAAGGCACAGTTCTGAGCGATCGTTTTGTCCTAAATGCTTGTTTAAAACATCTTCTCTTTTGCCATAAGCCTCCACTTTTTTACGATCGTATGTTTGGTGATTTATACCACAAGAAAGAAAATTTAATGGTAACACATGGATAGAAGTTTTGATCAATTTTCAAAATGAATGCCTGAACATGAGTTTCTTTTGAAACCTACATTATTTCATCTAACATGGAATACACTGAAATTGACATCATTAAAACAAACAAACAAAAACAAGAAAATGTGCAAGAACCAGCAATATATTGCATGTTGAAGTTCTAACAAAATTGTTAAAGATCAGAATAGTAAATATAATATTTTTAAGTCCCTGTCATGCTTCTCACCCCCACCCCCACCCCCACCCCAGCCCTAGGACAGTGACAAAATTTTGTTACTGAACATAAAGATTTTGGAATACAATTACAACTTGATTGTCCTTGCTTTCTCTTTTCTTTCTGACAAAAACTGTGTTAGACGAAGTAGTATAGTTTGACAGATCTAAGAATTATGTTACTGTCAAGTAAATTATTAATAATGTTTGCAAAATGATAAGATTTATCACCAGCTTAAATGCATTCCTTCAAAGAAATGATATATAAATAAACTAATGTTTGTATGACATCCAATTAAAATTAAGCGCTTTCATTTCAAAGTGTCTTAAAGTTTTAACTTCACTGCCAAGTGTTTTTGGTTAAAAAAATATGCTAATGACCGACTAACTTTTTGTAAACTTTTGTTTACAGACAACCTTTCCCGCCAAAGTCGATTATTCGTTTGTCTCTAAGAAAACATAAGCGATGTCTTGCTATTGACAAACAAAAACAAGATAACGGAACGAATCTATTTCAGATATGGCATCATCCTGAACAATTGTTTGATTCAAATAAAGTATCAGTTCAACTTGTATGCAACTAATATTTTGCTTTAAAGGTTTGCATCACGTGACTTTCGAAAAAAGACGCATAACATTATTTCTATACGCTGTAGAAAATACAACACACTAAAGTTTACAAAATTTAACATATCGTTATTGATCAGCTCAATTTCTGATTTGATGTAACTACAATGTTCAAATATTGTTTCATCAACATTTAGAAGACTTTTCTTGCAAACAGAGGGAGCGGAATAGCATTCTCAAGCTTTAGACGGGCAGCTTTGTCTAAAGTGACCACGTCCGGTGCCGCTGTTAACGGGTGTTACCCTTCAAAGTTCAAGTTTGGTAAATTATAATATGTCGGTCATCAGGATGACCGACAATTACGGTTATACGCGTAACCTTTTGATATGGAGAGGGCGTTATCCCAGGTAGCTCAGTTTGCATTTGATTTGTGCTCGATGTTATGTGTCTTGGCGCTGTTGGCGTATGTAGGATTCTCAGTTTTATCATTTTTATCTTTCTAAGACAATTGCATTTTCGTCTTTGCTTCAAACTGTTAGGTCATTACCATTACTGATTGAAAAAGCATTCAAAAAGGAAATAGCGAAAACAATATAAATGTTTCCGATGCAATTTTAATGAACATATCTAGAGAAATTTGTCTTCATGTTTATTTCGACCAACGACTGTCTCCATTGTTTTCCATTGGCACAGTCCATACAAGACTCAAATTCGAACGCATTTGTTCGCATTATAGATTGGGTATCAGGTTAATTTTAGATAAAAGCACATACCTTCAAGGCTCATCTTTCCACATAATGAATTATAACTCATGATGTTTGCGCACGGCTTTTCTGGGCAGTTATTTCCTCCTTGCGTGAACTGAGGGAATAAAATGCCGAGTTTTTCCCCATTTGGTCCTTTATGACTTCTGTGAATTGCGCTCAGAATCAAGTAGGTTCCCGACGGAGTAGTTTCGAGGGCACAGTTAGATTGTGATGACTTTCCAATTACAATCGAGTTAGAGACAGTTATTGTTTTATCTCCGCATACATGACCGAGAGAAGAGGGACCGATAACCATCGGGAATAAGGCTGTTTCTTCGTCCGCATATACGTTGTCAGTAGCGACCAGACTTAACTCATTATTGTAATATATACCATAATCAAAATTTTTGCTCAATATGAAACCTCCTAGTCGTGTGCATAAAGTGCGACCGGAAGTACTGAGAACGTTATTAGGTAAAATGGCCACGCCCATTAGATTTCCCGCAGCGTAGTTGTTTTTATACACTGAAGACACGATGGTGCAGTCCTCTCCTGGTACATGGTATCCAACTCGTTGTGAACCGGACACATAATTGTTAGTCAAAATTAGTCTTTTAGCATCAAATGCTTCGATACCGGCCTCGTAACGAATGTTGAAAGCTTCGGCTCTACCGTTGTATGATCCAGTCCATTGAAGATTTATAACCAAATTTCGATCCAGTGTTGTGTCGTCTGATGACGTCACTATGCCTTTAATAGACAAATTCCAAAAATGGATTAGGAAAACTAGCGTTATATTTAAAATCCATCCTCTGTTCTAAGCTAAGCAACGAAGGTAGACAAGACATGTTTGCATGATAAGATTCCAAAAACTGTTTCAATCCTAACAGCGCATTTTGATGCGATTCAAATATAGTTTCTTATCGCCTACACCACAATGCATAACCTAATGTGCTTTGCTTACGTTGACAATGTATTAAATGATATCAAGCACTAACTTTGATAAAGATGAGAAGAGAATTTTAAAATTCACACTCATATTATATAGTAAAACTATCAAAATATTACACGCTCGGTTTGATTGAACCTCGGTGTCAGTGCAACTCATTTTTACATCAACCAACAGTACAATTTCAATCTTTCCCAAACGACGTATGCGACTGAGTTAACCATGCAGTATATACGAATTTTACTGACTTTATAAAAATACTTAACTCATTTGCATCAATGTCAATTTGACTATAATAGTTTATTGTTCTAATAAGTGAAAAAATCACAACATTGGATTTTAATAGTTTATTGTTGTAATAAGTGATAAAAAATTCACAATATTGGATTATAATAGTTTATTGTTCTAATAAGTGTAGAAAAAAATGACAACATAGGGAAAAATCAAAGGTGGTTAATTGAGCGCTATTGGCATTCATAGTCTCCCCGTACATTCAATCAGTGTTGTTATCAGTCACGTACTTTGAAGGTCGTTGAGCACGATACATAGTTACTATGTTAATAGTACTTCTAAAATTGCTTTTGTTTTAATATTTCGGCCAGTTTATAGATGGGTGGTTTCATTATCCCAACCAAAATAGAATCGGATATGTTTAATCACCCCAGGGATAAAATTCCTGTCTTTTAAATTTTGCCTTTGGCGTTGTCTGTGATATGTAGGATTTATTTTCTCAGATCCCCTGTCTATTTTGTTCAGTTTCGCCCATTGTTTTCTCGTTTAGAGCAAACGCATTTTTATCTGGGGACCATACGCCTCTGAACATGGAATGGTTTTAATCTGAAAGTACCGCATTGAAGGTTCCAGGTTCACCGTCATATGCATACCATCGCTTGGGATGGATAAAAATTGTACTGTTTATTGGTGTAAATATTGAGTTGCGCCCAACCCGGGGCTAGGCGGCGTGGGCAGTAATTTTGCATTTACATTACTGCCCATGAACAGGCTTAATCAAACCGAGCCCGCAGTATTTTCGAATTTGTGATGTTTGGTGGCTTTCAAAGTTCGCTTGCCATCTTTATCAACGCTGAATATGAACTTGTGATACTTATGTAAGGATTATATTATTTTTTTGTGTGCTAGCATCAAGTCATCTTCATGATCTTCTTTTTCGTTAGTTGTTTGTGGCGTCCTATTTGAATTGACATACTAATAACAAACATGCTCTCTCTTCTTTTTCGCTGCGTGGGGAGGCTGTGTTTTGTGAGTGTGGCGATTCCTGATATGCATATATTACTTTTTCATGTATGCAGTACATACTTATAGCAATACAATTCTTATATGTTTGTTTTATCTCGTTGGTTTGGGGGTCTTTTAAAAATTTGTGTTTTTCTCACAGCTGGGAAACATTTGATTTCTTAGTACCGGCCATTCTTTGATGATTATCTAGTAAGTGTTGCTCTTTGGCTCTCTTTTCAACTCAAAGTAATATATACTGATGTAAAAATAATCATGATCGCCAAAAGATATATTATTTGTTGACTCATGTTAACCAAACATAACAAGATGCTAAGAGTTAATTATCAGAATTACGCAAATTATAACTATAATGCAGCATTGGTATTTATTTTATGACAATAAGGATTTGTGTTGACTTGAATGGGTTTCGAACCTTTTTTCATTTTCTGCATTGATTGAGTTCTGATGTTTGCAATTTTAGCTTTTTTTGACATTTTCACTATTGATAATTTAACCATATTGGTCTTAACTTTGCAGATAGAAATCTTAACACATAATTCAGTTGGTATAGACAGTGTATTTACCATTTCCAAGTGGTTTATAGACAACGTTGTTTTTAATGGTTAGTTCGCCGATTCCAAATGCTCCTACAGCACTGTTGTAAAGGTCCACAAACGAACACCCAGATACAATAGATGGTTTTGCCTCCTTGACGCTCCCAGTCTGCATGTAGGACAGAGCGAATCTAGCATCGTAGCTCTCGGTGTAACCGTCTTGTCCCATGTGAAGGAATTGGGTGTTGTTAGCTCTTACATAGCCTGCAACAAACATAACTTGTTGTACACTGCTGAAGAAAATATTGTCAGAATAGGATTAATTATTCAAATATTCATGTTAGATAGGAATATATTCGATTTACAAACAGTATATGTTATGGGGAAAACGGATCGTACAATGGCCTATATTTAAGGAATCACGCAAGTTATATAAACGAACAATAATTTCGATAAATAGCTATATTTTCCTTGTTTGAAACCCGGATGGTATTATCTGACATAACTGGTGGGGTAATACGGATTGTACTTTTTATCATAGTGGGTACGAAAACTCGGTTAAGTACTAACATAGCCTGCGAGAAAATTGAACAGGTAAAGACTGTGCTAAAACACGGATCGTTATGTACTAGCATGGATGTGGTGGTGTCTTCATATGTTGGCATACCTCTTAGTTAATATGACTGGTGTTATAAACTAACATAACCTGTGAAATATTATGGATGTTACATACCGATATATTACGGATGTTATACACGGACATAGCCTTCGAGTAGACAAAAAATCTGTATAAAATGACATAACTATCTTGTGAAGAAACACGGATCTTTATAATATGACAGAGTATGCGATTAATCACATTATCTTTACATTACGACAGTCTGTAAGGACACACGTTTACTTTGTTATGTGCTGAAAACAGATCAGCAGGTTCAAAAGTAAAATTGTTTGTTTTCGTTATGAACAAATCAACCCGAATTTACGTTAATCTTTACATTTGATGAAAGTAACTTACCTTTGCCCTGTAGAAACAAGGTACGTACTTCGTTCCCTTAAAATCTGACAAGGAATACTGCATGTAAGCTGGCATTTTAATTAATAAGTCCATTATACATGTACAAATAAAGGAATAAATCTTCATTTAACTGGAGATCTTAAAATACCTGTTCGTAAGTTGCCATTTACAGAAGCTATCGACGCCATTATTCGACCACCGTGGGCTTCGCCAGATACGACCTCTCCCTGGACAACAATGGATCTGGTAAGTAAGCCAACGGCTGCACCAAGGAGAACATCCTTGCCGTTGACAGTTTCAGTTCCAGCTGAAGAAATAATCCACAATTAAAGTCAGATATTTTTATTGGTTTTGTTGAAAGTATTTCAATAATATGTTTTGCTTTGATTTATTAATAATGTCCAGCCCGTTTCTTTTCAAGGAAATATAAACATGCAGGAATATCCACATTTAGAAAACAAAGTTTCCACACACTTTAAAAGATATGAGATAATAAAATATAATAAATTATATACTTTGATCAATTCAAAGACAAGCATCGCAAACTAGTAAAAGACTACTAGTACTGTTTTCAAATTTAAAACGACTTTATTAGCTGGACATACTATTTTTACACCAACGAGGCTGTCGTCAGTTAAAACTACTCCTGTAAATTCGTTATACCCCAAAGTGAAAATTCGTTCTTAACCATTGTGAAAGAAATAATGTATACAATATTTAGCTAATCTTCTTATGAACCAAAAATCTTAACATCTTACCAGCGTGTCTGTATGAAAGAGCGGTAGTTACAGTAATGATTCCCGTCGAGGCATCTACGGATTGGATTGTTTTCTCTTCAGTTTCAGTCGGATTTTTGGATGTTGATGTTATGACAATCTTGTCCCCTGGCCTCCATTTAGCAATCAGAGAACCGTCCGTTACTGTGAGAGAAGTGGATCCAGCACTTGCCGTTTGTTTCAGTCTTGCCCAGGACGACCCAGTATCTCGACCGTTTAACTCTAATGCACCGAATACACCTGTGAAAAGGGATATAATCGTTATACTTAAGCAACGCAAACAACTGAGCGCTGAAGACTAATTTTTGTGAACCAACAAACGAAACAGTTTATGTGTATATTACATGATTATGTGTATTTTACATGTATTTTATTGTTGATGTAGAGAACAATAGTTGGAGAAAAAACAATTGAATATGTGCAGCCGGTACTCTGGTCAAGAATGTTATCGTTAGCACCTAGTGAAATATATTAGCACAAACATATTTATACACTATGAATGTTACAAATGAAAGTTCACAGCAAGGTAAATAATTATATAACTTATTTATTTTCGGTGCCTTAAACTTTAATATGTCAATGTCCGTGAAAAATTTAATATAAAATGTAACTACTACAATTGCATCCAGCCAAATTTGAGTACCTTGGAAAGAGCACACTTCAAAATACGACCTAACACATTTAATTAAAAATAATTAACATGAAGTTTGAGCGTTGAACATTTTAATTAATATTGTCTGTTAAACATGCGCTTGTTACATGAACACAAAAGAACAATAAAAACTTAGCTTTTTTCATAAATGAGGTTTTGTAAAATATCATAGTTTCGGATATGCTATGTTCTACCCCTAAGAATGTAATACTTTGGATTACAATAATACTTTGGGCAAGTGTGAGGTTGGTGCACCCTAGAACCTGGTTTAAACCCCCAGTGGCAATTTGATTTGCCACTAACCGTTCCAAAGCGGTAACCCCTCGGGTTCTCATCTTTGTTTATTGCTAGTGGTGTCTTTTTTTAAAAACTGATCATTTAATAAACCATGCTCTCTCCCTCTCTCTTCTTCTTGACTGTGTGGGGAGGCTGTTTTTTCTGAATGTGGCGATCCCTGATATGCATATTTCACCTTTTTGTATCAGTTTTGTTTTTCTTTAAATTTTACTCATAAGTTTTGACAAAGCAGAATTTAAATAAAAAATGACACACTAACCTATTGCTTTGTTACCGATTTCAAAGCCATCGAGCCCTTTATACATTGGGCTGTTTTTGTTTCCTGCTAAGATAATGTTGGCAGTTCCTAGCTCCATTGGGTTATTCTGCCACCCGACGACAAACCGACCGCCGATGATAATTATCAGGTTGGCTTCAAATGTGTATTCATACGCAGTGGCATAGTCTATCTCCAGACCGCCCTCTATTGTCACGGTTCCAAGTTTTGGAACATTGTGCTCTTTTATCACTACCCACTTGTCTGAAAGTTATAAAAGATATCATTCGTTTATGGATGAAACAACGTGAAATCAACTGTTTTCCTGTTTTGCTATATTCACTGACTACATTACATATTTTTTACGTGTTTTATGTCTCTGTCACTCCATTCGTATTTTGAAATTTCTAAACTTCGCCCACTGTGATTAGAAATAGTTTAAGGTTTATAGGTTAACACGGAGATGTTTATGTTGGAAAAATTGTATTTCTTATTTAATCTCCCGTCAAATCTGGCTGTTCGGATCACGCGCATAAATTCCTGTGTGTGCAATGTGATCGGGGAATAATAAGATGAAATTTCAATTACGTCACCATTCTGGTACGTTATGTCCCGTAGTCCGTATTTGCCACGATAACAGGTTATATTCCATAAATGAAGACAACTATTAAAAAGAAGAGCATGTTAAAACGTTGAGAAGTTCTTAAATAAATATGGCCATTAACATCGACCAGCTTCGCAACTGAGGGCTCAAACTAGAACTATGCTCTTGTTTGATCAAGTTAATTCAAGAGGCGGATCGTATGACGGATTGTATAAATATAATCCCATATTAGAGTATACCTGAGGGGATGAGGACATCGTTACCCGTGGAAGGAACACCATTGTTGTCCGACATTTCTGATGCGGTTCTCAAACCTGTGGTCACATTATATTCCCAGAGGGCAACATCTGACCAGAGCTGGTACGGAGAAGGTCTGCTAGTAGGGGGTGGTGCTGTTTCCGGATCAGGGGGTACCACACAGTTGGGGAAGAAACATTTCAGTACTTGCATGTGTAAACTTAGGTCGTCCGCAAATAAAGCAGCAGGAGGCGATGACCTCTTCTTTCTTCCAGACACCCCGATTACTGAACCAGAACGAGTATAGAAAATATTATAATTCTGTATTTGAGGGTGTGCTCTGCTTTAATAAAAAATGTGAACAAACAAACAAAGCATGGTTTTCTAATTTCATTTAAAGAAAAGCTATATTCTCAGAATTTCGCAGGTGAATCAGGAAACTTGTAAGAATTCAGTCAATGCTAGGATACAAACTTTAACGCAATATCCGGATAAGTTGTGACTACGAGACCATAATAAGTAAAAACTACATACACGCCATATGAACGTATCCTCCTTCATAGAACCAGTCCCCGGGAATGAGCCCCGCCGTCGCACAGGTAAATGGATCTTTCTCGGTGTTCTTGGTAGTACCGCCATCAAGGGACACTTGGTCTGGTCTCTCCGTCACTCTCATTCGAATAATTAGACAATCGCCAGGCTAAAACGAACAAAATTATACTAAAAATAAATTATTATGTTGATACATGTATAAACGAAATGTAGGGCGTGCATAATGTGTTTCCTTATATGAATGTATACATTTAGTTAAGGCGGACAAATTTTTATGATAAATTGTCTATTAAAGGTCTAAACAACATAATAAGGATTTGTAATGAAAACATTGTGTCAAATTTCAGTACATTTTAAAAAGGTGTTTTGATCGGACAGATTTTGTTCTTCTACAAAAAATGTCATTGCTAGATTTTAAACATTCAAAACTATTGACATTGTTAGGTTGTATGTTGTTAAATACATATCATCAGTAGACAGGTATACGATAATGATAATTCCAATACGACAGACAATCCGTATAATTCTTTGTTTCTGATTAAAATACATAGAAATATATTTATTAAATTCAATGTTTCGCACTAAAAAGTTTTTTTCTGAGTTGTAAACATCTTATTTATGGGAAGTACATCCCAAATGTCAAACGACGACAGTTCAAGAATACGAGCGCCTATTTTTTCTAACTTTTTTATCACGTATGATTTTTCAGATATGGCCTATGGGGTAATAAAACCAGACCTGTTAGATTAAAACATACCTGAAGCTCATTGACCTGTCCATTGAAAGTCACGTTGGTCATGTTCTCTGCATTCTCCCAGTCCAAGGTGTAGGTCTCTCCATCCACCAATACCACCATCCACCCCGGTTTATGGGTTATCCTCTTTACTCTGTACTCGCCAATGCTTTTACCGTAGGAATTCGTAATTGTCAAGTTCTTTCCTTCAAGCGACTTTGGTGAGATGTTGTTGAAAGCCAGTCGATGGAATTTCATGGTGGACGGGCACACAGCAGAAGGTAATCCTCTGGGATCTACTCCTGGACAAGAATTATCACACGACGTCGGTGTCGATTCTCCGAAGTCAGGATAAATCTTCTTGGAACTACCACCGCCACATAGAGTTCCATCTTCATCTTCAATCACAGATTCGTAACCCCATCTGTTTAGCAATCTATTCTGGACATTTTCGAACCCTAGACCAGAAACTTGATAATTGAAGCCACCACATCGATCTGTGCATGTACCGTCAATTGATGTAAAACCGATTGCAACGCTGTTGGCATCATCAAAATTGATAAACTTTGTATTGTGTACTTGAATTCCATCGCCAAACGGCAGAATAATTCCTTTCGCAGTAACACCATTTTGATCGTTCTGCAGAGAAGCGTCGTTTGTTCTACCAACAATTAATGTGTCCTTAATCATAGCACTTAACGATGTATCCCTCTTGCGGCCATTCATTACACGTTTACCTTCAAATCCAGCAAGTTTGTTTTGGACAAACACACCTCGTATAATTTGCAGTGATGCGAAATTAACGAATTCTACCCCCTTCTCGTTATTCCAGGATACAAAATCTTCAAACTTGGCTGGAACTGGATCACCAACGCTTGCGCCGTTTGTTTGTGGATAGTAATCTGGGAATGTCCATACCCCAAACCAACCAAATGAGTGAGCCGAATTGCCCTTGAATAATTTGAGAGGTACTCGTTGTGGAAAAATTTTGCTGTCAAAGGATGGACCGTCTGGGTGTGGATTCATTCTAAACCAGTAGCCAAAGTGTGTGCCACCAGCAGCTGCGTTATTTAAGTATGTATTGTTGGGATTTGTAGCCCAAAATGCCGCGGGTGTGATATCTTCGTTGAGAAGACTTGTGCTTGATATTGGCATAACCACCAGGTTTCCTTCATAAGTGTTCCCAGTCTCAATTCCATCTTCCAAAAACAGTGCACCGCCCATAACATGGTAAACAACGTTGTCTTTGATCATTATGTTTTCCGAACCATGAATGTTGATAGCCCTATTGAATGTATGATGAATAGCACAACCCCTCACGTAACTCCTGCTCATGTCTCCGTTTAAGTGAAAGTGGATTGGATATCGGCCCAACCGAAATGCCTGACCACCATATGTCACTTCAACAAATGACAAGTGGGCCTGTGCAATCTGTGTGTTCCTTACGGTCTGGTGAATCATGATCTGTGACCCAAACTGGCTATTTCCTTTTTCATTACCAAATCGGCCCTCGAAGCAAGTTTGTGTTACAAACTCTCCTGATAATGAGAAAATACCGGAAATTAATGTAATTATGTTGATTATCAGAAATTTTGATAACGTTCATCTATTAATCAAGGGTATAGTAATTTGAAAAAATCGACAAAAACCATAATTTAAATTCCTATTTACAAATATTTCGGTTCTTTTTGCTATCAGGATATTGCGGTCATCGCGAAATCGTGAAGTCATATTGAGAGGAAAATATTTTAATACATATAAGTGCAAAAATGCATATTTTCTAGAATTGAACGGAAGAAACCTATGTTGTTGCAACCAGAATGGCATTAGATCTATTCCTTATAAACATGCCTTAAAACTACCTTCAAGTTTTCGTAAAAAATCTCAAATAAGTAATACGTGTTAAGTTCAAGTTCTGAATATAGTAGGACGCCTAACGGCCGCCAACAGTATATGATTTCATTATGAAATCCGCTTTAACATGTTTAATTTAGGTATAAAAAGTGAACCGGTGGATTTACAATATCGTGGTAAAATAGTTGCTAATTCGGTTAAATTAAATTCTGATTCTGCATTATTTTACTATTGCCTTGCCAAGATATCTCAAGAACTCGTTTTTACAAATTACCCTGATTATGAAAACAACCTCACACGAATAGTTGGTTTTGTTACTTAATGCTTTAACATGTTTGGGGACACTTTTCTTACCAGGATTAAATCCAGCTTCGCATTTTTCGATTGTTCTATCCCATTGTGGGTCACTATTGCCCCTAACAACCACGTTTCGAGTTAATAACCCGACCTCAGCCCTGAAGTCAACTGTTACATCACCATTTGGACCTCTGCAAGCAAATGATCAGTAAGTTGATTTTCAATGTGAATAAATCAGTAGAAAAAAAGTTTAGTCAGCCTGGTGACTGAAACATAACGGACTACAAATATGTTTAAGTATATTAAGTATATTAATTTCGTTTAGCTCGACCGCCTTCTATCCCAGAAATGAATCTGACAGCAGCTCAGAACGAGGTGATTTATAAAATGATTATTCCATTATAAGCATGTGATATTATAACATAAAACGTTACTATTCAAGTTCATATTTGGTGGCTAATTTATATTTTTATAGACATTTATAGGCATGTCTCTTATATTATAATCATGAACAGTCAAGAAAGCAATCGAGAGTCATTTAGAAACTGAGCACAGGCAGAACTTGAAACGATCTCCTATCGGAGCACTAAAATACTTTCGATTCTATAATATTTCTGAGAAACCATATTACAAATGTATCCTGTCGAGTTGTAGCACGTGCATAGTATTAGTTAGTTAAATATCTATTATATGTATAAAGACACCTAGGTCATATCTCTACATGGAAACAAGGAATTTTAAGAATGAGGTTTGAAAATGTTTGGCGTTTTTAGGAAAAGATCTTTATAAATATTCTACGCAAAAAAAATGTCGTTTTGACTTGATATTGTTATTGTGTACAAAAACATCAACAAAATGGTGATTTGAGCTCGTTTCTACCATACCAAATGAGCCTGTAGTCCATAGCATATAAACGGTATCCATACATAAAGAGTTACACTTACGCGTATGTTTCCGATGCACCAGTATGCTTGAATTCCAAGGCAGTGTCAAGTGTGAGGGTGCGTTTATCAACAGAAATTGCTGTGATCGTTCGCATTTCATTCTCGTTCGTGGAAAACTTGCCACCAGTGGAGGCTATCGTAATCTGATCACCAACATTCCAATCTGCAACTGCATCCTGCCACCAAAAATAATTTAATAATTTATCTCAGATAACTAATAACGGGATAATTGAAACTTTTATTATTCGAAAATACATGTATCGAAAACATATTTCTCTTCTTACTTCGCAATTTCTCAAAGACTAATTGTAGCACACAAAGATGGCCACTGACATACTGTTACAACTTTAAGTTGATTCAATATGAAAGAATAACTGTGGGTGATTTTCTTTGATTTTGTTTCATTCGCTTATTACGTTCGTGGAAATGTGCTTACATAAACTAACGCGAAATAATACGAATCCTTAGTAATCACGGTTGTTATTTATCACCAGAATTTTCGATTCTGTGTATTGTAGGCATGTTTCGCCAGACAATTGGGAACTTACCACTAACTGTATCTGCGTGGCTCCTGCAGCAACCGTGATAGCAAGCTTGCTCCATGTTTTCACTTTTGGCTGGCCTAGTATAAAACAGATTAATTTACGTTGACAAGTCAAGAAAATAAACAATCAAAGGTGATACTTTATTCAAAATATTCAATAATTGGCATTTCTCCTAAATTCAATAGTTAAACTTTCCTGTGATTTTATATTTCACATACAAATATTTAAGATTAATAAAATACAGTTTTTGGTGATTTTAAGACGTTCTTACAGTAAAGATTTAGTGCATCACCGGTTAATTTTGGTAGATAGATGGTGTTGGGAAAAAATGTGTTAAAGTTTGCACCAATCAGATTGATGTTTTAGCTTATCTAAGCAAACAAAAGAAATAAAGTGTCTCAGTCCGGTTTTATAAAGTTGATTTATCAAATAAGCTATTTTAGCCCCAGGTTAAGCAAGAATCAAATTTGATCTTTAGAAACCGTCAGTACGCAAAGCGCTGTTTTCATTCCAAAAATGCTTTAAAAGCTAATTTTGGTTTTAAAAATCCAATACAGAAAGAAAAACGAACGATACCGGGAATCAGTTTTTAAAGAAAATGAAGCTGAATCCAAACTACCGTGCAGCTCTAGAGTTCCGTTTCGTACTGCCAGAACTTTTGTGCCGTAAATAGGTAGCTCTTCGTCTCTATGGTGACCATACAGCTCGATCACAGCTTTATGCTCGAACGGCTTGTCTTCTGTTCCAACCTTAAATCGTTAAAACATATAATGTTACTTTCTTTTCCTTTTTTCGAACAATCGCAAACATATTGATAATGAGATACAATCATTACACTTAACTAAAGATTGTTCTTTCATGCTAACATATATTGCTTAAACGGTGAAAACAAATAACTTTGTGTTAAATGAAATAGTTTTAACCAAAGCTTCGGTAAAATTATGTATTTTCACTTAACACTATTATTATTCGTCTGTGTTTCTGGACTATTGTACGCAACAAAGATATCGTTCTTTTTTTACTAAATCACCAGTAAAGTTCGTTTTCAATGAGTACATGTAAGAACAGCGCGAATAACCAAATGTTCTTAAAAATAAAACGGGTCAAAGTATTTACCAGTTTTGGTCTGGGATGAAACTTTATATAGTTGACAGCCAACTCAAAAATAAAAGAAACCAGGTCTCCTATCAAAGGTTTACAGATTTTGAAAATTAAATGCTGGTTTTCGAACAGCTCGTGTTTCGTCGCCACCAACAAACAAAATGCATAGTCAACAACTTGTCCCAGAGCAAATATTAATATTATAAATATTTCATTGTTTGTTTACCTCATCGCAACAAAGTGCAAGATCAGTAAAGATCACTAAAAATCTTTATACCTGAAGAGTTCCACCGTTGGTTATCAAGATACGTTGAGATTTCAGAGTTATGTCTTTCTCGTCAAAAATTAACTGGCCTGAAATAACATTAACGCATGGTCAAAATATCTAGTGGTTTGCAGTGCTGCACCATTATTGACAACAGCTGCCAATGCTCCAATACAGTATCCTGTTGCAGCTAGGCAGATGAAAGAAATAGTAGCAAAACTTGGTTAATTCATAATTTGACTTAACATTAATTACAAGACTTATCTTCTCATTTAAAGTGTTAACTATCCGTGAAAATATTAATATATATCTTCCATAAGTTTATACAATAGCATGCTAAAGAAACATTTTTGGATGTTATAAAAATTATGTTAAGTTAGCGTGAAGAGCATTTCTTCTGTTGTATTTTAAATCGCTCCCATTGTTTTAAATTTTACTCACAATATATTTATTTGGTATCTATTGTCTATTTTCTCTTTACATTTTGTACACGTTTTTTTCAACAACAGTGAAGGTATATGCAGTGTGCACTTTCTATTTAGTACCTTCTATAACAAGCATGGCTAGGACGTCTGTATCGGCGTCCAACAGCACAATCTGACCCTTAGGGATTGACACGAGCTCATCATATCCCGGAACCGGTCCACCGCCCCAAGTTGCTGTGGAACTCCATACATCGACATAGTAAAACTTCGCCGTCCCTGCAGTCTTGGAAGCCGAAAAAAATCATCTCTCTTATTTTATTTGTACTTAGTTTGTGTCAAATCGCTTACTGTTTTATGACACCTTTTACTTAAAGCGTGAATGTAAATTTTGTGAAACATTAAATAAAAAGATAAATGACCAACGTTTGAAGGAACCATATTTCTAACAATGCTGCCTTAAAAATATTTTACTCTACAACAAACATTAAAAAAGGAGAAACACTGTTCAAATTAAACATCATTTGGTATCGAAGATCCCGAATAAAATTGTCTATATCAAATCAAAATCACGCTGGTATCTGTTCCATATTGTTTAACTTGAACCACCATTACACTTAGCGTTTAAACTCTTCACGAAAATATAGTGACTTACAAATTAATTGTTCGGTTTCGGGATTCATAGTATATATAATAGATGTTCAGACCGGGAAACGCAGACACATTACATGTAGTAAGAGCGTGGGCAGCATTATACCGCAACAACTCTCAAAAAAAGGTTAAATAAAGAGAATCATAACATTGTTACTGTACCATTTAGTATAAATACTTGAATGTTGAAATGTCAATTTTGTATTTGTATTTTGCTTAGTTTTAGGAAAAGTAAACCGCGGTACATTCCAAACCACGAAGTCAGTACATGTAAACTAGGTAATAGGAGATTGACAGCGAAGTCTTCCTTGAACATTTTGAAAGTAAGTTTTGAAATGTTATCCCAACATTCATGCTACAATTCAGATAAGTTAATTGAAGTCAAATGTTCAGTTTACTAAGAAGAAATGTAATCGAAAAGATGATGGTTAATAAATACCGATGTAGCTCTAGCACCGTTAACTGACACTATCACATCGGACATCTTGGAACCCGAGTGTGCTCCAGTGTTACACACAATCTGTGTAGTGGTAGATGACGAAACTGTGCAGACTACCCCATCTATGGTGACCGTAACGTCTGTGCTTGTTGCACTGTAAACAAGTTTAAAGTAAATGCAAAAGACAAAAAATACTCATTGTGAAAACACAGCATCCGTAAAACGGTCAACAATCTAGAGAGGAAAGCAGTGTATGCATTTACTTAACTTATCTTTTATTCTTTGACGTAACAGGGAATGTTCTGAAGACAGCACAATATTTGCTTTGTAGCATGTTCTAAACCGCCGCACTAGATAATAAAGCAATAGAAATAGAAAACAAGAAAATATCACGGCAATGTCATTGATTTATTTAAATTTGTATTGAAGTTCTTTTAAAAAAATTTATTCAAACTTCATTTAACACAGACCTAAATCTTGTTCCGGTGATGGTAATTGCTGTATTTCCCCCAGTACCACCGCGTGCAGGATTCACAAACGTGATCGTAGGAGCGGCTCCAGCCACGTATGTATACTGATTAGAAGCCGTCACGGTCACACCTGCGTCAGTCGCTTTTACTGCACAAGTCCCTGTATAGAGTTTAATGAACTGTATTAATATTGCGATACAAATCATATATTTTAACGTTTTCCTGTAACTTATATTGTTTGTAAATTACTGTCCGATTAATTATAAACTTAATTAAACAGTTTGAATAATTAAGTAAGCAGCAATACCTGTTCCTGGTGGTGTTACGCAGGCAAAAGAGCTGGACGTGACGCTTTCTAGAACGCATTTAACGTCACACACCGTGACCTGCATGGCGGCAGAGAACCCACTTCCGGATAAAGTGAGAAGCTGATTTCCTAATTCATCACCTGCATAAACAATTTATAAAAAAAGCTTTACCCGTAATGAAGAGCTTAAGGATTTAATACGTGTAATCTTAATATATCACTTTTTGAAATTAATATTCTTGTTTTAATTTTCTTACGAGAAAATATGAAACGTAAATAGATGTTTATTATTAATTTTATTTGTAAAATTAATTTATTTCAGCCAAAGTTAAATGATAACTAAATGATGACGGTTGTAGTGTTCGAAAAATGTGAAAAAGAAGATTATAAAACACAATACCCCAGCATTTGGCTTTAAAAATGGTTATTCTCTTCAACTGACACATTAGTTTTCGGCTTGTTATGAATACTTACCCGATGTTGGTGTGATGGAATCCACTGTCACCTGGTATACAAACAGTACGGTTGAACTAGAATTTCCTTTGCCAGCAACGGTGACAACTACTGGATGAGAACCACTTGACAAAAGGCCAACCGTGCAAGTTATATCAGAACCAGAAAGTTCCACTCCGGTACATTCTACCCCACCAACGTGCACCTTAATTCCGCCGGCGTTGGATCCAAAATTCTGACCAACCAAGGTCACTGACGATCCCGCGGAACCCGTGCTAGGTGTTATTGAAGTAATAGATGGAGTTGACGCGAGTGAAAACTCGAACGACTGGCTTGGAAAAGACACCCCGTTTGATACCAAGTCAACTGTCACGGTGGCAGCTGCATTTGGAAGGGTTACGCATGTTACCTCACTCAAACTAGCAACGGATATGCTTGAGCACATGTCAGCTCCTGATATTTTTATGGTTGTATCACTGGTAAAGCCATGGCCACTGAACGATACGGACGAACCTCCGTAAATGCTACCCGAGTTGGGAGTGACGGATGATATCAAAGGAGTGCCAGTGACAGTTACTGTTCCACTTGCAGCGCCTATACCTTCTAGAGATAAAGATACTTTGTTCGATCCTACTGGCACAGCCGCAACATGACATGTCAGCTGTGTGGTAGATATCAGCGATATATCAGTACAGATCTGACCTCCAACCATTACAGACAATTTTCCACTATCCGCTCCGAAGCCGGTTCCAGATAGCGTGAGCGTCGTTGGGCCAGACACTGTAGCTGGGGTTGCCGAAGATATTGACGGTGTTATTGAGGGATCATAGAAGAAAGTACAACTACTTTCGCAAACACCATCAAATTCTTTAGTTTTTACAGCTACTGCTACTGTACCCGGATTAGACGAGGTTTGAAGCGGAGATGTGCAAATCAGAGGATTCACTTGCGAGCATTGGGCGCCGATTCCGTTGAATGTAACCGTAATATCTTCTAGTTTGTCAAATCCAGAACCAGAAATAGTAACTTGCGTTCCTCCTCTCGATGATCCAGATGTTGGTGAAAGCGCTGTTATGATTGGAACAAACGCTATCGACTGCTCTTTTACGGATGGTATTGAAGCAATTGCATTTCCAAATTGATTGACATTTAATGTTACTGCGTTCAAAACACCAATGTCGACATTACAGGTCTGGTCAGGTGAGCATATGATCTCCTCAGCTGTAGAAGAACTAACCACGCAAGAACATTCGCCAATTTTGACTCTGTTAGCACAATTTTCAGTCCAAAATCCTGATCCTCGGAGGGTAATTTGGGTTGCCATGGTACCGGACCGCGGTACTCCGCTCACGGCGTCTGTAAACTCCACCGAAGTTAAAACGGGTGATCTGCATTTGCTGAACATGAATGTAAATTTGGAAGCATCAGGATCTGTAACCGTTTCTGTAGTGCAGCCAGAAATATCCGTTGATGCCAAAGCGCTGCATGAACTGTCAACAGGGGTGGATACACCTTTAATATTTAAAAGTTATTTAACTGAAATAGTTCACAAATCGTGCACAAATACTTATGGTTCAACATCTAACTTTTGAAATAAAACTGATATATCAATATCAGACATAGCCACATTCAGAAAACATAGCCACTACCTCTACAAAACTAAATTCTCAGTGGAAAGAAGAATACGTATTTAAATATGTAAATTGACCAGTTTAATGAAAGACACCACAAACAATGAACGAAATGAGAAACCTAAAGGTTACCACCTTGGAGTAGTAAGTGGCAAAAACTGTTTGCCACTGGTGGTTAAAACCAGATTTAGATTTTTTTATAACATCATCACAATGCTAACAAACATTTGATTGTCGTACATTTTGAATTATTTTCTACGTAATTTTGACATAAATTATATATTTAAGAAAGGTACCTGAATTAAGTTTATAATCAGCTTCTTGTCTGACCACATTCACAGATAGAGAGCCCTTCCAAGCTGTACGTGCAACTACCTGTTACAGAAAGTCTGGAATGGTTAATGTGCCACGTACACATTTTATCACCAATTTAAAAGGTATACGCTCTATGGACGTGGTTATACATCAGTTATAGCAAAGTCTGCACTATTGTCATTGTGTCATAGTCTTTGACTTACAAAGTTCACTTTTCATCTTTCAAAGTGAACATCGAATAGTTATTTTACATTACATTTTTATAACAAATTCACTGTTACGTATTAAATATGTTCTATCAGAACAACAGATAACAAACATTAAGTTTCTTGTTTGATAACCTATCAAGTAAACAACACATGTTTTAATATTAAATTTACAAGTTACATGTTATAACGTTAACACGTTGTACATCCCGAGGTGTTAACATGTTACATGTTATAACGTTAACATGTAGTACATCCCGAGGTGTTTACATGTTACAAGTTATAACGTTAACATGTTGTACATCCCGAGGTGTTTACATGGCACATGTAATAAAGTTAACATGTTGTACATCCTGAAGTGTTTACATGTTATAATGTTAACATGTTGTACATCATGCAGTGTTTACATGTTACAATAAATTTACATGTTGTACTCACAGTGACAGTCATCCTGTAATGTTTAATTCTGCTTTGATCAACATACCCACTCCAGAAGTAAAATGTACCCTCCTGAGTAAATCGCCACACAAACTGACCTAAAGAAATCATTATAGGTTTCGTTTTACTGATTTGTTTTTTATTATGCGTTCTCATAATAAGTTCTCATTTTAATACATTTTGTGTAAAATATAAAATAAACATTCAAAGGAGCTATGTACTCAATTATGACACGAAGTGCCGTTGAAATTTCAGGTCTACGCACCTTCTGATATTTCCTTTCGCACAAACTTCATCCAGACATACATTTAAATGTATAATATACAAGCGGAACATAATTGTTGGCTAACACGCAGTAACAGCAAATACATTACCCCGCGAAGTTTGTGTTGGAAGTTTGCTAAACATTTTCGTATTCAAAGATCTAATTGGTCATCGGTTGTATTTATTTACAATGTAGGCTAGTTGTTTCGTTTCTTCCCTATTTCTAAAAAGGAGGGTTTAAAAGTACAGTGTTGCTTTCGAATCAATTATTCATTGCCTTTTCAATTTTTACCGGTTGTTTTCTAAAAACAATACCATTTACTTACACAACTGGGTCAAAATTAGAACCGTCTTTGATTGAAAGAAGAAGTAATTATAAAACTCGGTACTTTGAAAGTGATGTATTTAAACAAAAATTGCTGTTGCTTAATAAGGTTTTATTATTGTTCTTCTAAAGTGAGGTCCTATATAAAGCATTTTAGAGCATTTCCGGTTCATTGGCCTTTTATTGCATGAAATGCGTTTTAGCCAAATTAACGCTAAATTACGCCAAACTTATCCGAAGTCAATTATTAAAGGCTTAACTTGAAGACTGTTGTTGACAAATGATCACAAATAAAGAGTTAGTCAATGTCTTTCTATTAAAAAATACGGACAAAATGGACTGATTAGAACTTTAGGTGGGTTTATATAATCTAGAAGGTATGCGAAATTAATTTCTCCGCTGATTACCATTTCTACTTGGAGGACCGCTGCTTATGCCACCGACCATGTTATCAACCGCTGTGAGTGAGGCAGTCTGGTAAATGCCGTGCTGTACGTTATTGACAAACTCTGGTGTGACCCAGCTCCACTGTACCTTGTCTCCAACATCTACTGTCAGTGATTTCTCACTGAACGCAAAGTACACACCAACTGGAATATAAAATAAGTGTTTGCTGAGTAAAATTGTGCAAACAAGATAAAGGTTCGTAAATAATTTGGTCTATAAAATGGTTAATTCATGTTTCCAACATTTAACGAGTTTTTTGCTAAAATATATCGTAAATTGCTGAATATGCAAATATTGATAAAAAGATCTGTTTGTTGAGTGATTACACAATATCAGCTGCTTTACTTAACTGGATACTAAAACCTACCATAAATATTTGAAACATAAATATTTTATAGGAGAACTTTTAGCCTACCAAAGTACTGTGATCAGCGAACTTTTATGAACATGTACATACTTATAACAACACATATAGGGTCGAGCAAACACAGTTAAGTACAGTGCAATTAAAAGAGATGATAAGAAAACTTTAAAAGCAAATTAAGTATTCAGAATGTTGTAAAACTCGACAAAGACCTTGTTTTGTGTCGATTTAGATAAAGCCGTTAACAGTTAAAGTATAAAATGAATACTGTATTCATGTTGAAACGTTTATAAATAAAATCCTATTAGGATGTCTTGTTTAATCAAGGATGGTAATAATTGTTCATTTTCTAAAGATTGAACGAATAAATACTTTTTTAATATTCCATGTGAAATGCGATCGCAGCACAAACTCGAACCTAATAAAATAGGTTACTGAAAATCGAATTACGATGAGCTAGGCAAATGAAGTCTGGCCACGCTACCAACACTGTAATAGCGCAATATCCCCCCCCCCCCCAAATAAAAATACTTCAGGGATGTGCGTTTACACTTACTGTGTCATTCTATTACAAACATCAAACAGGTAAGAACAGTGTAAAGAAGTGCTTACATCCAGTGGTTCCTTCGTTGTTGAGTGTGTGTATGTTGGCGGTGTCAGCAAGATCGCATTGTATTTTGGTGTTTGATACATCAGCCACTGAGCATTCTACATCATCCACAAACACCTGTGCCCAAGATCATAAAAATTAATCTGGAGATCAGTCTCAAATCTCAAGCATCTGATTGGCTGAAATGGCGACCTTTCGGCCAATCAGATTCTTGAGATTTAAGACTGATCTCAAAACTTAGTTTTATGATCATGGGCCCGGAAGCGCAGTGCAAGAAACAATATCATAATAAATGTCTCATCTTGGTAAAGCAATAAAAATCTTAATAAACATATTTTATTATCTCTTTGAATGCTTTTTAACATACATCGGACATTCAATTTTAACTTACAGTTCATAAATGGTCTGTCGTCGCTAGACTTGAATTATATTAAGACATTTAAAGAAAATAAAATGTAGCTTCAATAAAATATATATCGGAAAATTTGACAAAATGAATAACTCATAAATTTGAATACTTTCAGATTAGTTTGACTTACAGACACTGTATTCTTGTCTGCGCCGAACCCCTCGCCTGTGATGGTAAGGGGTGTACCGCCATACAAGGATCCCTTGGTGGGAAACAAACCCGTCACTTCAAGAGCAATGTCCACAGTCGGTATATCATTGGAACTAAAATATACAATACAAACCACTTAATCATACTGATGTAATATTCTTTTGTTCACAGGAAAATGATGCATTTAATACGAAATAAACGCTAATAGCGATATAATGTTTTCAGTGAAAGATAGAAATATATTACACTTGTAAACTCTGGAATTCGATAGTTTCACTCATGGCTTCGCCACTCGTAAAAATACGACTTCCAGAGCTCACTCTGAGTCAGTAAAAATATTTTTATCTTACACAGGTAAAAACTAATATCCTTTATTTATTCCACCGAAGTAGATAGTCTCGACAAAGAACAAATAAACTATATGCTTATTTTATATATTTTATAATATAGTTTAATTTACTTTATTAAGTTATCAACTGAATATTACAAACCGATCACATCAATGTAATAGATAGCATTTCGTCATGAAAAAGTATTGTTTTTGTTGTTGTTGTTTTTTTGTTGTTGTTGTTTTTTTTTTTTGGGGGGGGGGGGGGGGGACTTGGTGGGTTTACTTGGCGCGCCACGGGAAAAGGTACTTTCGTTCATATTTTGTGACATTATAGTTGTTACTATATTTAGAAAGAACTTACAACTATTTTTCAATTTCTCATAACTACGTAACAAGTGCTTTCCTAAGCACATTTTAACAATAAAATGATATTTTTAACGCGAAATGCATAATAATTAATATCGTCTGCACAACTTTATGACGTCATTTCTATAATTGACATCAACTGTTCGAAGGTACATTTTCCCTTGATGCGCCCCATATGATATTTACAAATTAAATCATGTGGGTTGCAAGAATACTTTTGATATATAAGTGATTCACGAATAAATAAATTATGAAGGTTGGGTTTTTATGGTAATTATTTAAATAAGATATTTTAAGGAATGGGGCTGGTGGGTAAGAAAACGTGTCAGAGGAGAAAGGGAGTAAGTGCTTTTTTCAGTTTCCACACAAAAGTCAGAGTGTTTTGTTTGTTTAAACTGAATTTTAAAATTTGTTAAAGTTAGTTTTACAAAGATAAAAAAGGAATATACTTAATGGGAGTTCGTGGAGAGAGATCGGTTAGACACTTTAGGTTTAAAACAAATAAAGAAAAGAAATAGGAAAAATGAACTGAAATGAATTTCAAATTGCTTTACGTCAATTATCCAATCAAACTATTACCTGCTTAAAATGACGTTAGTATTACCCTTGTAAACCAGCAACTTAAGTCCTCGGCCGGACTGGATTGGAGTTGGTGTTTGGACGATGATTTGTGTATCTGATCTTGACGTGACTTCTAACTCTGAACCAGCGATGAAGACCTTACCCGTTGCTCCCATGTTTGTTCCAGTAATCGTTATTGTTTGTCCACCTATAAAACGAAGTAATAAACAATGAGCAGATATCATATGTACAATCATGACACAAAAATAAGTATGTGACAAATCATAACATTTGTACTTTTATCAACACTTTTCGCGACTGTTAATTGAGAAGAAAAAGTAATAAAAAGCTGTTGTTACCACATTTATAAAAACACAGTAGCTTGGACTTATCCTATTCGTGGCCAGTAATTGAAAACTAAATATATGTCCAGGCCGCCTAGTCGCGTTTTGAGCGAGTCTCAATATTAACAATTAGCCCCTTGTTCAAAATTTAGCAATCTTCATAGAACCTTCATTGTGTTGATCTCATAGTATTCCCATTTAATGATAATGATGGAGAAGTTCACGTTAAAAAAGAAAGATTTTGTTGTTAATGAGAAAGACGGCCGAAGCTTTTCAGGAATTGTATATTGACAGATGGCCTGGTGACGATACAAGAAAAACTTCAAAATGCAAAATAAAAATACTGGAAATATATTGAACAGTATTTCAATAAACAAGTTAGAGTTATTAAAAAGCTGAAATGATAAAAGCAATGTCAACTGTTAACAAACATAAAATACATACCATGAACTGTTAGTGTCGCTTCTGGCGTCACGCTAGTTATTTGAGCAGATTCGTAAACATACGTGAATGGTTGTGTGGGAGTTATCGGCACGCTACCTACCGTGACACTCACTTGCTCTACCTGGTCAGTGGTGACTGTCTGTAAATATTTAAACACATAATTACTTTAATATTTTATCACAACCAAATCTTACGATAGACCATACGCCAAACTCGACGATGACAAAATTACCGATATATCACTCCTTGCATTGCTGCACTGTATCAGGTCATTCAATACATGTTTTTAACAGATTAATTCAGACAATTCTTGTTAAAACAGAGAGTAAGACATCTCAAATAGTATGCCCGATGAAATATTCGGAGATATATTACAATTCACACACAACATTTGTTGCCATTATAATCACAAAGATAAATGTTATGGCTTCTTTGTAATTAAAATAACTAAATGTTCAATTTGAATGGGGTCAGGTTAATGCAGTTTTTAAAATATATATTTTGGAGGAAAGAAGAATCATGCAAATGTTCAAGGAACGTTTTATGCGTCTTAAACAAAGTAAAGAGTGAGCATACCAAGTCCGAATAAGATGGTACTGTGCAGGTTATAGTTGTTGGTTCAACAACCGAAACAACGGGACATGCTATCAAGCCTACTTTAACTATGCTGTTTGCTGAAAATCCTGTCCCAGTCAATGTCAGCAAAATGTTACCTGAAAACAATGCAATCCTGTGATAAAACAAACTTGAAAATCAATAAGACAGTTATTTCAAATATTGATGCAAAAATAATTTAATGTGGACTTTTGTACGTCTGCGAGATCCTGTAATGTTACACAGCATTGTTGCTAGCGGCTGATCATATTTTTACATGTTTAACAAATTTTGTAAGACAATTAACATCATTATTTAAAGGTTCAAAAAGGTAAAAAATGCATATCAGGAATAGCCACATCCAGAAAACACTTCCCAACACAGCCACAAGAAAAAAATGACATGATAACTTTGCATAGACGATGAGCGTATTCTTCCAGCGTGTGGTAAACTTGTTTTCTTTATGTGATGGCGCTGGTTGTCTTTTTATACAACATTGCAAACTCGTCTGAGAAATGTTCATTAAGCTCGTCTGCCATTCACTGAAAAAACAATTAAACATGATATATATAAATGTATGTGAACTAATAATATACAAGCTAACTACACAAACCTCCAAGACTGCCTGTCGTTGGGTTGATGCTGGTCAGTGATGCTGTGTATGTAAAGTTAGGAGAACCACTGGCGAGTCCCTTCCCTTTAACGTTCACAACTACTGGGAAAGTATTCAAAGGGCCATTTCCCACCGTGCATACAATCTGTGTTCCGGATGATGACGTCACAGTGCAAGCTACACCTCCAATAGTGACGGTGTTATCTCCGGGAGTCGAACTGAACAACGTTCCGGCGATTGTTAGTACGCTGCCTACGGTTCCTTCATGTTATAAAAATGGCATCACCGTTAAATTTATATTAAAAAATCCTCTTAATGTTAAATATCCTGGGTTGGTTAAGTTTGATAATATATTAAAAACAACATGCAACAAACTTTAGTTATCGAATCATATTGAACGCGACGAAAAAATTAATGTTTAAAAAAGGTTTGGAAATGTTCATTTATAAAGTTATGAAACCAAAAAAAGCAAAGAAACAATTGTTTCAGTCAAAAATGTTTCACGACAGCTGGCGCGTTTTCAGATAAATTAAATATGGAATAAAATGGTATTACTTGTTCAAAAGTCCTCATCTACAGTTACAGTATGTTTTACCTATGTCCTAATATAATTTTTTTTCAATGTAACTGTTGAAGTATATTACGCAAAAAAGTTGGTAAAAGAATAAGGTCCAAACCTTGGTTGATATCGATGCTAGTGATTGTAGGTGTTGCTGCAGCTGACCATGTGTACGGGCACTCAAAATTAGACATCGCACACATTGTTGGTACGCCATTAATGTACACCGATACCTATTATTTTAATAAATAACTATTTTCTTCTATAAAAATAGTATAATCTAAATAGTAAATGCATTTGGTTAAAATAGTGTACATGTGTGACTGAGTGAAGTTATTTTTATTGTCCGGTCGTAACATGCAAAAAAGAGTTTAATAACTTTATACTTTGTCAAAGCTTTACCTTCTGAACGACATGATCACATTATAAAACGCATAAAACAAACTTTTACATATAAAGATACACATAATCTTTTTCTACCCCCTTTCAGCTAGCTAAACGTGGGGATTCAGTTGCAATAAGAGACAGTGAAGAAAGTGCGTTTTTTTTGTTTTAAAAAGCATCCACGCTTGCTAGCGGCATAATATGGTTAAATATATCCTACAAAACAATATTGACGTACCTGTGGTGTTTTGTGCAGAGTATAGACCATGTCTCCTGGTAATGGATCAAATGCCAGGGATCCCTCTCTATCAGCAACAATCTCCGCCATGGCACCAGCTGGCGCAGTCAACGAGGAGCTGGCAATCTGAAGGTTAAAATGTGCATGTGTCGTACCATGCTTACAGTCTTTGATAATTGTTATATTTATTAGGTATTAATAAATGTTGACCCAGATCATATTTCATTTACACTCTCTATTTCTACTGCCACTAAACGAGACAAATACAAATCACTAGCCATTTTGATACATTTGAAACATTTCCTTTCTGTAAATGTTGTCGTTGGTGATCGTTTTGCTTAAGAACAAAAATATCATTTTATACTAAACAGCTTATAATGTTGCTACATATTTTCCCCCATATTATGTATTTATATTGGTGCAAAGCAATAAAAAATGTCGTCTTTTAAACTACGTCATTTCAAGAAATGACGTCATCCTCCCTTCTCGCGATTGGCAAACGTACAGTCATAAGTGGTCTGTCTCCTGGTACGTCATCAAACTCAATGAAAATCTCCATGTTTGCGCAGGTGGATGCCTCAGTCCTCTCTACATTCAGGGTGCGCATGTTACTCATCCCCTCTAGAATTGCCTTGAAATCCTCATCCTCCTTCTGTACATCAATTGCTGCAACATGACAAACATTACAACATGACAGAAAATCAACTGTGTAAGATTTAACATCACGTTTCCTATCTGAATACATTATGATTCACTTTGTGTCGAAGTTTCGAAAAGACAAACTACACACAACAATAACTAATTATGAGATGTTTAAAGAAAACTTTGCGTTAATTGGCAGAAATGAGTGTTATATAGTTTTTAAGTTATTAATGTTTAAAAAAAGTGAAATATGCATAATTAACAGGAATTGCCACATCCCAAAATAGCACAGCCTCACAAACGCAGTAAAAATGAATGAGTGTAAAAGAGAGCATGCATTAATCAAACGATCAATTTCAAATGAAACACCTCAAAACAATGACCCAAAAGAGAACCCTTGGGGTAAACCTTCATGGAACGGTCAGTGGCAAAACAATTTTGCAACAAAGGGTTTAAACCAGGTTATGGGGTTCAAGACCTCACACTTGTTCCATCAGGTTCTCATATGAACAAACAAGTACAAGTTATCGTGGTGAAAATAAGTGTAATCCGCCAATCAACTCGCAATGCTGCATGCAAAAGCACTCACACAAATAAAAATAAAGAAGCAAAAAGCATTGTCAAGCAAAAGGGTGAGTACTCAATAACCTTACGGATATCAGATTCCACGGGGGTCAAATCAGCAAGAAAACAAATAACAGGGATATAAGAAACAGATCGAGCTTATATGTTCTTAAACATGATTGTTCTATAATCCTTCCGAAACCCGTAAACCCTTGCTATCGTCTTTTAGGAATAAAACAGTATAAAATGGACCCGATGTTACACTGAGCTGCACGACGACTGTCTTGCAGGCACGCTAACAAAGAACCATTATCAATTAATTCTCATTATGTTGACACTCCTTGTTAGAACAATGTAAATTAAGTATAATATACCTGCACTTGTCTGTCCGTCGTAAGCTACTGTGAATGTGCCGGTCAACGGTTTGGATGCTTTGCTTGTTCTAGTCACGACCAACGATCCAGACCGACTCGCAAGCTGTGATGTTACTGTATTAGAGTTTGCACCATCGCTTCCCGTAAGCTGTAAGATTTGTATAACCAGAATTAAAATTATAAAAAATTGAAAATATTCTAGTCGTTAAATATAAACCAATATGAAACATGGTGCAACTGGAATTGTTATCAATCAGAAAGTGACGCCGAACATATTGATACAATATAATACCTGACTTGATGCGAGTGTAATCAAATTCAGATCAGAACCGCAGTCGTGTGGGGCCAGTTCAACAGCAAAGTTTGCATTAGCAGCGTCATATGTGACTGTTATATTCTCCATCGTTGTCTTCATGTTTGTGTTTGGAAAGGCCGGTGCTAATCTCAGGTTTGTTATGCTACCTGTGGAAGGTTATATATTTGCCAATTAAATAAACATAATTTAGTTGCTTTATTTATACAAAACATTCACCATATGTAAAAAGGAAACGGTTTAACCTTTAATTGTAAACTGGTGGTCATATTACTTTGCGACAATTGTAACTATGGTAACTAATGTATTATTTGTTACATCGGACCTTAGTGAGTTTTAAGACGAATTCAAAACTTTCATACCGAAGCTTTTATCGTAGTAGTATTAAGTTGGTAGGCTAGTCTAAACATCGTTAAAATAAAGCATGGATAAATATTTAAAATGTGTACGAGAGCACTGATCAGAACAGTATTATACGTAAGAAGTGTCAGTTTGTATATACCATGTCAATTTATTTTATCTTAATGACATTTTGAGGGAATCAAGCCGCACTTACTTAGCGTTGCTACGGTAGACGTCTGCCCGATGTATATCTCGTCGATATAGTAATCTACTTCTGGATCATTGCCGAAGACTTGAGCTTCAACCAGCACATAGGCCGTGTCAGAAAAGGCTGCCTTCAGGTCCACGCAAGTGTAGTTCCACGATCCATCGCTAAAAGAGTTAAGCGAAAGGAATAGTCAAGTACACATATCAAATCGGAGGGCCCATAAACAGATAAAGCATTTTATAGCTGAAAAGAAAATTTTTTAATCTGGTCATAAGGGCGCGTTGAGACAACACAATAATCCTTATTTCCGGGAATATTTCATTTAATAGCTGTGGAACAAACGATCACCTTGGCCTTCCGGGCAATGAGTAAGGACATGGTTACATTTCAGTAGTGAAATATTCAAAAAATGGTGCATAATCGGATAAGGATCTTCTCTGAAACTGCTAAAATCATCTCAAAAGTATGTAGTTTACTCAGATAAATCTTTATCTGAAACTTTATCAAGTTAACTCATCAGTATATTCTTTAGAAACCTTCACTTATTAAATCGTCTCTAGATTTTGTAATAATCTTCCCTACAACTGTTTGTGTCTATAGAGTGATCTCTTAAATCGGATAAAAAAAAACTTCTCTACAACCTAATAAATTTATATAAGCAGATAATACACTTCTCATATACTGAAATAAAATCTTGTAATGAAAATATATGTTATTTTCGAAAAGCAAGGCATACTCCTACCTCATTGTTGTGAATGCTGTCCAGACTGTTTTATATATGTTCAGGCTATTTTTGTATTTCAGTCGCAGATTGTTGTTATCAAGATCTCTTACAGCAAAACATAACTGAAATAAAATAAGACAATCAGTAAGACAACGAAGAAATTCAGGGATAATTGAAAGACAGTTTGATAAAGCCACGAAAACGTGCATTATACATAATGCTAATATCGAAAGATGTGTGTATTAAATTCAGAAGGGTCAAACAAAGGATTGGTACGAGATATGTTCGCTTTATGACGTTTTAACTTTCAGTGTAAAAAAATAAAAAAACATGCCGCACATGTTGTTCTAACTCCGTTATCAAATCGAGGACATATTTTTTTTATTTCAAACCGAGTGGTTTCTTACCCATGGGTAGAGAACTGCACTAAGCCCTCTTGAACTCTGGTACATCAACCCCTTATTTTTGAGACTATATCTGCCACAAAAGGCGTCCACCTCAGCCGTTGCAAGGTTGCTGAAAGCACTTGGTCCAGCCTCAAATCCCTCATAGAACTGCCCGCCAGTTGTAAACCGAGACGGACACTGTGTCCCAAACAGGCCTTTTAGCGCAGAATCAAGCTAAAAGGTACAGGAATTATAAAGGTATGACTCGTGTATAAAATTACAAAAATAATTCAGGTATTTACATGTAAAAGTTGTAAAAACGATTGATACTTTGTTCAAAACTTGCCCTTGTATTCAGTATCAATCATAAAAGTACAACAAGTATGGTATGTTGAGTAAATTACAATACAGAATAAATATGGTATGTTAAAGGAGCTATTAATGTACACTATTATTTCAACTATTTGTTATTAAGCATGTCAATTGTTATGTTAATATGTTCAGATATTTGTATGTGCGACGCACTCTTAAATTATGATTCGCAACATATTTGTCTTATTTTAAAGCCGTTGTGGGAATAGCTTACTAAACTACAAGAATACACTCATATTTATCAAATCTAGTCGTGAATTCAGATGGAAACCTCCGTCTATTGGGCGAATGCTTCGGGCGGCAACTTAACAGAGCCTCGTTACCGCCCCAAACCAGTCATCCGGAACGAAAGTTCACATTTGAACCTCGCTGACGTAAATGATGTTTATATAATAAACCAGAAATATGCCGGACATTCACCGTTGTCGCCAAGGCTGTTCCATCTGCATTAAAGGTCACAAGAGGGCTTGGACGACCGTTGTACTGGAGGGCAAACACCGTGTTGCTTGATACACCCTTTGTGGTTTCAGTTATAGTAAAACCGGTTTTCGGTAATGTCTCAAAGTGTGGTATGTTCCCTGAAAACAGACCAGAAACATCTCTGTTATAATGACGGACTAAATTTTAATCAACATTTAACTTTCTATAACATGTGTTACCTGTAATTTAAAATAAGACCATATTCGCAGTCAGAAGAAGAATGGATTCAAATTCATCTTATATATGTAGTTATGGGACACGTCTCGGGAAAGAGTGTATTCGGTAATATTACATGAGATTTTAGCTCTATCTATTTTTGGAAAGATTGATAATTATCTGTTATTTTCACATAGCCTTTACGCGATTCATGTACACATTTTGACTATAAACTATTATGTTCGAGCAAAATGAATTTTAAGCAAGATCTTGACGTCGTCTGCTAACGTATATAACGGTGTTTGTCGTCTGCTAACGTATATAACGGTGTTTGTCGTCTGCTAACGTATATAACGGTGTTTGTCGTCTGCTAACGTATATAACGGTGTTTGTCGTCTGCTAACGTATATAACGGTGTTTGTCGTCTGCTAACGTATATAACGGTGTTTGTCGTCTGCTAACGTATATAACGGTGTTTGACGTCTGCTAACGTATATAACGGTGTTTGACGTCTGCTAACGTATATAGCGGTGTTTGACGTCTGCTTACGTATATAGCGGTGTTTGACGTCTGCTAACGTATATAACGGTGTTTGACGTCTGCTAACGTATATAGCGGTGTTTGACGTCTGCTAACGTATATAGCGGTGTTTGACGTCTGCTAACGTATATAGCGGTGTTTGACGTCTGCTAACGTATATAACGGTGTTTGACGTCTGCTAACGTATATAACGGTGTTTGTCGTCTGCTAACGTATATAACGGTGTTTGTCGTCTGCTAACGTATATAACGGTGTTTGACGTCTGCTAACGTATATAACGGTGTTTGACGTCTGCTAACGTATATAACGGTGTTTGACGTCTGCTAACGTATATAACGGTGTTTGACGTCTGCTAACGTATATAACGGTGTTTGACGTCTGCTAACGTATATAACGGTGTTTGACGTCTGCTAACGTATATAACGGTGTTTGACGTCTGCTAACGTATATAGCGGTGTTTGACGTCTGCTAACGTATATAGCGGTGTTTGACGTCTGCTAACGTATATAACGGTGTTTCAAAGATAGATGTCATTTGTTCGGAGACATCTTTCCCGCTGCACGCTCCATGTGTAAAACGAAAATCAGTTATATAATTTCGATAGTTCGGTTTTCATAAAAGACTTCCAAGAAGATATACAACAACAAAACAACAACAACATTAATCAGCAACTGTGCAGTATAGCCTTTTGATAATTAACATTAGCCAATGATATTTAAACTAACTTTGCAGCATGCAACTAAAGACATTTTACAAGACAGACATAGAGACAATGTGACACGGAAGACATAATTCAGATCAAATATAATAAAGTAGCACATTGATTTGATTGTGTAAGATTGAATGTGATTACCTCTCTCCGAATTGAACGTGATGATGGCACAGCTTAGATCAGCGCTGTGTGACACTGTGAATGACTCTCCAGCTGAGAGGAAGGGCAACTTGTCTAGCTCTGATTTCATACCGGCTGCGTTGGTAAAGTCCAGTGGTACTAAGCAAATGAAGGAACATAAAAGATAAGTCAATAAAATTGTCAAAGGAATGCTGATTGATTGTCGTAACAATAAGGATAGGTTTGACATGTAGCAGGAGCGTATTCAGCGGGTCTTACAGCATGTGCATCATCTACAGGCACACATCTTTCGTAGTATATTTACTTCAACCATCACTACAGTCTTTTAGGTCTTGACGCCTGATATCCTTCATATTTTTTTCATCCTAGATAAAAGTAGGAATATAAACAATTTTATTTATTTCACCCGACGAAAAAACAAGAAATTCAATAAAAAAGAAAGTCTGAATGTGAAAGCAATTACAGCAAAAAAGGACTTAAGCTTAATCGCACCATATTTTGTATATGTCAAATTGACAAAACCAGGTGACACTCCGGCAACATGGACGAGCTAAGGAATTGTCATCCAGTTTTCCAAACAAACTGGTTCATTTCGCAATCGAATGGAAAATGAATTAAGTATGCCTCGTACACATGATTGAATCCGTGATCCTATGAATTGAGCTTACAACATCGCTGAAAACTTTATTTTAAGAGGCTCAGCCTTCATGTTGAGAAGGATTATTAAATATAAAGTTTTAACCAAATATCATAGTTGAAGTATGTTTGTTAGAACATAACATCGTTTTTAAAACTCTAATTTAAATATATGTTTCGTTTTTTTTTCGTCTTTCTGGACGAACCTTCAGAAATGTAACCTAGACTCATTATTTTTTTAATGAAGCCATTATAAGCTTGTGATCATTTAGGGCTTCAATAGTCATTATCGGTTTTTTGTCTTTTGGTGTCTATTGCCGCTGCTGTCCTTTTGGGCGTTCTTGAAAAAATGTTAATAGTGTCCTGTCTACATTGTATATTACGACGGTCTGCATGTTTTACTTATGATTGAAATTTAATTTCTTAAAACGTCTCGTTTTGTGTTTTTTCTTGACAAAATCTAAATACAATCCTATCAAACTCGTTAAGTTTTCAATTCAATCTATTACAGATTACCGATTCCGAGACTTACTTATTAAAAGGCTTAAACCACTATTTACGAAGTTCTGTGTACATAAATGAAACGATCAGAATTTCTCATAACTGGAGTACTTATATGTAATATAAAAATAAATTGCTCCAACCTGTCGCTTCCCATATTCTATATAAAAAAGTTATTTTTGTTTACATCCGGAATGCAAATGATAGTACTGACCTGTGTAGACTCCGTAGAGACCGAGCTGTAGCTTTGTGTCGCCACCATTCAGGCAGACTTGCTGTACCTCCTTGACAGACGCTGCGCTGGAGAAACCACTGAATGCCATCGTCTGTGCAACATACAACATATGAAACACGTCACGTAAAACAGTGAATTCGGTCATATTTGCTAAACTTGAGGTGTTACTTTATTTGATATTTACATTTTTTTTCTTATTACCGATCGCGGATTTTTATTGCGCATTTTTGTCTATATAAAGGTTATATACCGCGAAATGCAAAGTAAGTAATGTCGTCCCTGCAGTACTTTTTTATTATAACTCCATAATTCCTTAGGTCAAGCCTAAGTCAAAACGAAATATGATTCACTTAATTGACCGTGAAAGTTTTTGATATTAATATAATAAAATTTCAGTCCTGTCGGACAACCAATATATGATTTACTCACGAATGTTTCGGTTACAACAGGTGACGTGATTCTGAGCTTCTGTCGTTCGGCAACGGCTTGTCCTGTCATGTGATGTGTGAATTGTGTATCCATGTGACGTGCCTTCACGTGCACACAAGCGTTTTCTACTGTTCCGGACTTTCCGACAGCAACAATCGTGTACCTGTTAAAATATATAAAAAGGCATAGTATGAAATTTTCTCATAATTTAAATAAAACTGTTTGTTTATTTGAAACAAATCAAAGGGAAATAAACGTATTTCAAAATATTTAACTTATAACCATCCATTTGCTGTTTTTTCATAACTTTATATTTGTCACTCCGCTTGATATTCATAGGGGAGTAAGAAGTCTGTAAAATGGTCGTAAAAAGTCAAATAATTTATACACTTTGAATAGGTATGCTTGTCGCAACCAGTTAATTATTACATCTGCTTCTATTCAGTGTTAACACAACTCAAGCAATACATTCTTGCAAATCCATGAACTGATTTCAGATTACAGAAAGGTAACAATGAGTTAAGAGTCAAACATATCAGACAAAAGTAATACATGTAATAAAAGGTCCTACATCAGTGATGATCACTGCTAGCAGTATAACTCAAGCTCCACCAATTGTTAACAAGCTATTTTGTTTTGCGAATCTGAAAGTTATTTTTTTTATAACAAAAATTACCATTGCCCATACTGAGACTCGAACTCGAACAGTACAATGTAGGAGGAAGCGCCTGGCCATGTTAATTCTAAAGTGGTATCCATACTAATATTTTCATTTGTTGATCATAATTATGAATTTAAACGATTTGTCTGCTAAAAGATTAATTGCCTAGAATAAGCAATTTGGTTTATGCTTCGAGCATCTGTTTTGTTATTTACCTACCAAGTGGTTTAATTGTTAACTCACACATTTATATGAAAATTTATATTTTCTGAGCCTTAAGATCTTACTCAGTGCCAGCAGTCAAAGTCAGAAGTGTTGCTGCAGCCCAGGCTCCGGTGGATGTGGCCGTCACGCCCTGAACAAAAATGATAACCAAAGTTGTAATCGTTCCAAGAACTTAATATTCATAAGATTTGTAAACAATTCATTTGATGCACTGAGGTTCCCTTCAATAAACCAAAAAGAAGATGTTTTCTGGGTTTCGGATGTTTACACATTCTCTGGAATGCTTAACATTTTCCAAAAGTTAAGGAATTGTCAAACATATATGCAACATGTCAAAGAATTGTTAAAATTATGCACAATATTATTGCGTTGGTCAAAATATGGACAAAATTGCTACCATGCAATGTTATACTTACCCCAACAGACAGTTTTGCTCCGTTCTCTGCTTTGATAAGGAAAACGTATTTGCCACTGTAAGGGGCAACAAACACGCCAGTCATACGAGTCCATTTCTGATTGATGGTGCCACAGTACTTGGTCTCGTCATACCGGTCCACGCTGCTGGGGGTCTGAGGTGAAGTAAGAGCGGTGTCGTAGTCAGAGAAAGAAGGACTGGTCCATGATTCAACCAGCACACCTCGATTTCCTGTTTAAAGGTCCATAGATAGGCTCATTACGTATGCAAACAATCATAGTGTACGATAAAACAAAAAAGACATATGAAATAATTTTGTTTAACTGTTATTATTTTTTCCTGTGTTAAAACCACTTCTTATGTAAATGGATTGAAACAAAATACAAATGTTTCTCGTCAGTGGTTGGATTCGAACCTACAACCATGGGATCAGGAGTCCGACGCCTCTACCACAATCTGTCTCAGCTTATGTGATTATCTGACTTGTACTTACATTTAATTTCGTTTTATATTATGGTATGTAATTATTTACCGATTGCATGTATTTATCACTGATTTTGCTTACGAAGATTCAGTTGTAAAGGCTTGTTTGAATTCAAGCAGAAAGCGATAAACTAGTGGATGGAGTAATTTGGCAATAATCACAAAAAGCAAATTTTGCACACAAAGTTCATATGCATGTTTTATAGGTGGTAACGTAACGCAAGCTTCTGCCAATGTTTAGCAGAACACTTGGCCTCCGAACTATTGTGACAAACCTCTAAGTGAAGGTGATGCAGGCTTCGCTGGAAGTCTACATGTCAGATGAGAATCTTTCACTACCTCTTCTACTTCACATTTCACTCCTGCAAAACAATGTTATTCATGGAACCAGTGTCTGTGGTTTTTGCAACTTTAATATTAATTTCAACCACAAAGATATTAAATATTTACGTCACGTTTGAGCATATGTGATGTCATTTTAAAGAACTTTAAATTTTGAAGACAGAAATCAACATTTTTTTTCTTTTTAAATCTATGTTCGCGTCCAGGAAATTCAAGGGCAAACCAATATCTCATATTGCATAAATTTATTAGACAAAAGGACTACAGATAGTGTTGCCAGTATCATATTTCTCACGTGGACATTTGAATTGAAAAACAAATAGACTGCACAAACCTCCAACATAGACTTGCGCCGCTGTGTATGTAGATAAAGGTCCGCTGGTCTCATAGTAGCTGCCAGACACTGTGAGCAGTGTTCCACCTTCGTTGCTGCCTGTCGCTGGCGATACCGAGGTTATATCTAAACAGAGTTTTAAATGTTGGTAAATTTTTATAATAATTTAAAATTCCTTCTGTGATATTTTTTATTATTTTGTATAAGAGACAATTTTTCGCGTGGAGTCCCAAAATTGCATTTTTGCGGGAAGTTCAACATAAATTTCTTCAGTTTTATTTGTAACGCGCTATTAATTGGTTAACTTTCACTGTGATTCGAGTGCGAGCATTTTCCCTGGCGAGAAATACGCGAACTTTAAATCCGCGCAAAATAAAATGATACCATAGTATTTAAATACTTAAGTACTTAAATAGTTGTTGATTACATTCAATAAGTTCATTATTTCTGATCATATTTCATCAGAACATCTGACTTTTTTAGGTTACCTGTATAATACTGAACTGAACATATCTGACATTTTGGGGTTACCTGTATAATACTGTACTGAACATCTGACATTTTGGGGTTACCTGTATAATACCGTACTGAACAGCTGACATTTTGGGGTTACCTGTATAATACTGTACTGAACATCTGACATTTAGGGGGTTACCTGTATAATACTGTACTGAACAGCTGACATTTTGGGGTTACCTGTATACATGTAATACTGTACTGAACATCTGACATTTTGGGGTTACCTGTATAATACTGTACTGTATATATTTTGCCATCTCGAGAAACACGGTACAGGGTCATAGCTGTAGAGCTCCTGAAATATAGGTAAGTAAGTTACTAAGTAATACTTTATTATAAATTGCATTACATATGATATATAATAAGAACAATTTAGATTTAAGCCTGTAAATAGTACCCAGTCCCATGGACCTGTACGTTACCAACACATTTATAAACTAATATGCAACTATTTTTAAAGAAATATAAGTTGGCAACGTAAGTTTGTAACATTTGTTTTTTAACTATTATTGTCGTGTTATGTTGCCAAGTGCTACATAACATATCATTTTTTACTGTACAGGGTGTCGCACCTGATTTTGCAACAAACACTTGATACAATTAAATGAATAAACCAATTTCAAAACTGTATTTCCCATTATCTCTTTCAACAAGCAACAACTATATTACTTTTGAAGCTGAACGGTATTTTTCTTTTTGCTCTTCTGAATGTGTATAATAACAGTTATTGTCAGTACTATACTCGCTTTGGAAAAGTATCTGTGTACGGTTACGCCCCTTTTAAAAATTTCTATTAAGTAACATAATCGCTACTTAATAAAGTTTAAATTTCTCTAGATGATAAAATTTGTCGTTCTGAGTAGAATTCAGAGTACAAATATAATTTAAGTAACAGTTTCTTGTTACAAACAGGTATACCATCCAAAAGACGCCTCGATAAGAATGGAGATATTGGCGAGACCTACCACCAAAAGTGCCGCGATAAGAATGGAGATATTGGCGAGACCTACCACCAAAAGTGCCTCGATAAGAATGGAGATGTTGGCGAGACCTACCATCCCAAAGGTGCCTCGATAAGAATAGAGATGTTAGCAAGACCTACCGTCCAAAAGTTCCCTCGATAAGAATGGAGATATTAGCGAGACCTACCGTCCAACAGGTGCCTCGATAAGAATGGAGATATTGGCGAGACCTACCGTCCAAAAGGTGGCTCGATAAGAAAAGAGATATTAGCGAGACCTACCGCCCAACAGGTGCTTCAATAAGAATGGAGATATTAGCGAGACCTACCGTCCAAAAGGTGCCTCGATAAGAATAGAGATGTTAGCATTGCCCACGAATGTCCCTTCAGGTTTACATGTTAGTGTGCCGTAGAACTCGTCGGGATCCTCCGAATCCAGTGTAAGATTGTAGCTGCAAAATCAAACAGAAACTAAATGATAAACAAATAAGGCTTTGTGGTTAACACTGTTAGAGAGGAAGATGAGTTGACCTGTGGTGGTATTTTCGTACATTGTGCTCATGTTCTAAAATAATGCACGAACAGTCTTGGTTCTATCTTTAAATTTAATTTAAATAATAAAAGCTGGGCATGTACAAAATGCATTCTTAGGACTCAAGCAGTATTGATATAACTATCAAGAGTTCACAACTTACAATATTTTTAATACTCTAATATTTACTATTTAATATTTAGAGTATGAAAAATTTGTTAATTTGAAAGCCACCGAACACGACAAAACATATTGCATGTTCGGTTTGATTGGCCCTGTTTATGGTCGGTAATGCATATTAAAATGTATAATATCTACCTCTCATCTCCATTGATAATGTTTCCTTAGTGTGAGGTTATCAGACTTGATTCTTTCCTAAATAATTCTTTTAAAAACTGAGTGATTTCACAGTTGAATCAGTAAGGCTACGTTGGACAACAACTTGCAGATATCAAAAAATCGCTTTGTCATAACTCTTTTCTCTTTTCACGCATCCAACGACAATTTCATACAGCAAAAACTTAACACTTTTTATATGCAGTCATTACAGTGCTAAATCAAGAAACGTGATTCGGGCGACAATTTAGTGTGCTATTTTCCCTTTTTATTACTGATACTTAAGCATAATCAGAACATTTATGTGCCAATATTTGTTCATAAATAATAGAAATGGTAATGAGAATTGATTACATAGAACTTACAATAAGTCTTGTTCTTTAAACAGGTTACACGTCTGAGGAGTATACAGCCTGAAATATGAGTAATGGTTCCTTTGACAATTAGTCTTAGGTTTCCTCGTTTGCAACGCTAATACAATGTATGCTTTATTTATGTAGTGAAATGATAAGTAATTGCTTAAAGAATAAATAGTTTTTTGTGTGTCTTCTCTTAAGCATAAGGCTGGCTGTCTTCGAGCTTAAAAGAAAGGTCGCTTTTGCGTAATATGTATCACGCAAATGACAATTGTGACAAAAACACAAACAGATGTGTACGTTTTAGCTGATTTTAATAGTCCACTACAATTATGCATATACAATAAATACGTGACAAGTTGGTAACCTGTAATGCAATTATTCAATTAGTTGTCACCGACATACCTAAATCACGCCATACACAATAGAATATCAATTACATTTGTATAAAGAATGGTTCTCTCAATTTTACAGGTATTTTATTATTATTTTGACAATGACCATCAGTCTGGCCTTTCACTATCGTTTGCAAATATTTAGACGAGCAATTAGTTAGTCGCAGTTTTATAATTGTTTGGGTTACTCAGATAGTTACCTGTTCCAGTTTTATCAAGAAAAGTTGTCAACCTCAACTCACTGCACTTACCTACAATCCGGTCAAACAGTAAGCAAATTCATCTCAGGACTATGTTATATACTTAACTACCATTGGTTTTATCGTTTCATACCTGAGGATTCGCTCGGTGCGTCCATTGGTGCTGTCGATGGTGTTAGCGCCATAACGTGTGGTAATGATTCGTCCATGATTGGTAAGAATTATTTCACCTGAATTCAAAAAGAAAAATTATATCGTATGAGCTTGACTTGTGTCGGTCAGTGCATCCTTGTCGATCTATTATTTTTGTCAAATTTCTTCTTTGTATTGAGAGTTTGTATTGTTTGTGTTATCTCACGACTAGAATCCAAGTCATTACATAACATCATATTGAACAAATCATCCTCATTCTTTAATATAACCTCTCTGAAACAATTGACCTCTGTTTTACCTGGTTTTCCGCTTTGCGGGGTAATAGATTCTATTGTAGGTGTTGTCCAAAACTTTGCCTAAAAGACAAAGAAAATATGTTGTATAACATACATAAAACAGTGAAACAAAAACAAGAACTATACCTTGCAAACAGTATAAAGAGTCAGTTAATTTTTTTTAAAGAATCGTTTGAAGATCACTGCTCAGTTTGTCCTGGTTAACTATTAGTATTTTGATTACTACTATGCATACATATTAATATGCACTTTGATACAATCTCTTATAATTGATTACACCACTAACTTTTTTGCAAAGAATAAATGTGGTACTTACAGTGCTAAATGCACCACAAAGCGGGTGTATTGCAAAAAAAATGCAGTTCAAACAACAAGTTAAGTGCGTTTCAGAGAATTATTGCAGAATTATCAGTGCGACAAGTGCATTGTACAGAAGAAAATCGGACTTGCAATATTATTATGATAAATCTGCCGCTCACAGTATGCGAATGCATTCCAACGATAAATATGGCACAGAGAGTATGGTAAAGTCATTGATATAGATATACGTGGTTCTGACAGTACAGTTATTGCACGACACAGGACTAATGCGTTATCACAGTAAGGTGATTTGGGTACTCACAGTAATCTTGCAGTTGTTCACATTGTCAGAGCACAGGTTCTCTGGAGGAACTGCCACACCGTCTACTTTAACGTTGACTTTGTAAGGTTTGTCTCGCACCATGCCACTAAAATACATCAATTACAAAGTTGTTAATTAATTCCATTCACAATATGTTTAGTTCTCTTTTGTTTTTGTCCTGAATGCACAAGCGAATTGCGAAGCACTACAAGATAAAGAAGTTATTTTTTAATTATGTATAAATTTGAAAACTTAAAATTAAAATTATCTATTCTATTAGTTAAATACAATCTTTATTTTCGACTGTTTTCTTAACGTTTATGATACCGAAATGAAGTGATAAATACAAGTGGTATTATTTTCTCCATTTCCATCCAATATCGTCCATGTATAACATACATGTATGTTTTACTATTGTTGTCAGTGATTACCATATTTATTAAAATGTTCATGTTTTCCATGTTTTATTTATCAGACAAATAAATTATAAATGATTGCCTCTGGCTGGGAGCGAACCCGCACCGTCACGGCGACAGCACCTAGCCCTGCAAATCCTGCGACGCAACCAACTGAGCTAACCGGGACAACCCCCAAAAAAGGTTGATCGGATAGCTCTGATATACGTAACCATCACTGCATGACATGGGTAAGGGGTGATTTTACTGATAACAGTACTGACTATATGTACGGTGAGACTTTTTACGGCCGCCACACTGCACAAATAGCTCTACTGTGAATTTCAAATGATTGCCTCTGGCTGGGAGCGAACCCGCACCGTCACGGCGACAGCGCCTAGCTCTGCAAATCCTGCGACGCAACCAACTGAGCTAACCGGGACAACCCCCACAAAAGGTTGATCGGATAGCCCTGATATAAGTAACCATCACTGCATGACATCGGTAACGTGTGATTTTACTGATAACAGTACTGACTATATGTACGGGGAGACTTTTTACGGCCGCCACACTGCACAAATAACGCTACTGTCAGATTTATTTGCTTATGTCAGATTTATTTGTCAACTGATTGTTTACCTCGGCGTGTAACACATAATTTGTATTTCAGTGCAGCCGTCGACGTGGATGACGCATTCTAATGAGTGTCCGTCTTCATTTGTTAAGGTGACTTTGTTCCCCTTGTCTTCGTTGCCGTCACCAAATGCAAACTTGTCTTTCGAAAACCCTACAAAAATATTCTTAATGATATTACAGAGTTAAAACTATAGCTTCGTACATTGACAACTCAATACAACAACTCAATACAGAACAATAATAGTTTAAATACCATTGAAAAACAGGAAACATGCCGCTGAATCGTATCGCAGAAATTGTTCAAAATAACTTTGGACGCGTTATCCAAATCAGGACACGTAATCTGTATTATAGGAGAATACACGCGATACTGACGAGTTTGTGACTTTTTGTTATTAACTTAACCTTAATCAAATGTAGGTGGTTTTCAAAAGAGAAGATAAGGAACGTACTAATTAGTAGTTTTTATATAAAGAAGTGAACATACATGTATTATATCATTCATGCTTCAAGTTTGAAGAGAATACTCCAGTTCCATGCTGGTAAAAATATGATCAATTCTGTTAGAAAATTGGTTAACTGTAGTTTTCTGTAAAAGTTCGATGATGATAGTTTACCTGTGCCATGGATAGTAACCCTGGTACCACCAGCTAAGCTCCCCACTGTGGGCTCGATCCCCTTCACCGTAGGTGTTTGTCCTGAAACGATAACGATGATCATTAAACAATGTACAGTTTATATTTTCCATTGTCATGCAAAGGATTTATTTATTTGCTTTTAACGCATTGAACATCACGGTATGACAGACGGATTGAAACAATTTGGAAAGACTCTTTGACATATTAGGGATCAGAATGTAGGCGCAAATGATTAAATTGTCCTCAGTAATCTTGATACCTGATAATAGGCTGTTCAATTTTGATAACTTTATCTTAGGATTAATACGAATATCTAATATATGTCAAAATGATTCGCATAGTTCTTAAACCCAAAATAGAATTTTGCAGGATGGGTAATTTGTAGAACCAAACTAAAAGACTACCAAACAAGTTAAGGTATATCAAATTACATATTATTAATGTTATCTCAATTCATTAAAAAATAAAAATGAAACATTTGTCACAGAAAAGATGGAAATTTGTATTGGAGAGCAACGTTTCTAAGAATTTTAAGCCTGACTTTCACAGTTTTGACAAAGTATCAGATTCTCCAAGGTCTAAACTTGCTAAAATTAATTAAAATTTCAAAGTTTGATACATGTTGTAAAAAAATGCTATATTGAATAACATTATTACCTTTAAGTAATAATGTGTCATACGAAACCTAAAGCGTAAATATTTCAAATGCATAAAATGTTCCGAAATGGAAGTCGGTAGTAACTGTATGTAAAATTTATACAATTTAATTAAATTTTCGGACACCAAGAAAAATACAGAATTTTTTTTTAACATAAGGTGCGTCCATGTTCAAAAACGATTAAACATTGTTGTCATCGTATTCATGCTGAGTTTAGTCCATGTGCTCTGGTCTAAGAAAAGTCATCGAGTGGTTTTGCTTGCAAAATTGTCGAGTTGATGGATGGGTTTATGTTTATTCACCAAAGCAAATCGTGTTTGTTTGTTGATAGGGGAAAGTGTGAGATTAGTGCATCGTTGAACCTGGGTTAAGCTATTATTGTTTTCAAGCCTTTAAACTCTCTGGTTACCATTGCCATTATTGTGTTTGTGGTGTTTTGATAAAATTATAAACCAATGCCCCGCTTTTCCTCTCTACTTTTTGGCTATGTGTGTAGGTTTTGGCTTTAAATGTAGCTATTCTTGATATGTAGGTTGTGGCTTTTAATGTAGCTATTCTTGATGAGTAGGTTGTGGCTTTTAATTTAGCTATTCTTGATGAGTAGGTTGTGGCTTTAATGTAGCTATTCTTGATGTGTAGGTTGTGGCTTTAAATGTAGCTATTCTTGATGAGTAGGTTGTGGCTTTTAATGTAGCTATTCTTGATGAGTAGGTTGTGGCTTTTTATGTAGCTATTCTTGATGAGTAGGTTGTGGCTTTTAATGTCGCTTTTTTTGATGAGTAGGTTGTGGCTTGTAATGTCGCTATCCTTGATGAGTAGGTTGTGGCATTTAATATAGCTATTCTTGATGAGTAGGTTGTGGCTTTTAATGTAGCTATTCTTGATGAGTAGGTTGTGGCTTTTAATGTAGCTATTCTTGATGAGTAGGTTATGGCTTTTAATGTAGCTATTCTTGCTGAGTAGGTTATGGCTTTTAATGTAGCTATTCTTGCTGAGTAGGTTATGGCTTTTAATGTCGCTATTCTTGCTGAGTAGGTTATGGCTTTTAATGTAGCTATTCTTGCTGAGTAGGTTATGGCTTTTAATGTCGCTATTCTTGCTGAGTAGGTTATGGCTTTTAATGTAGCTATTCTTGCTGAGTAGGTTATGGCTTTTAATGTCGCTATTCTTGCTGAGTAGGTTATGGCTTTTAATGTAGCTATTCTTGCTGAGTAGGTTATGGCTTTTAATGTAGCTATTCTTGATACGCCTATATCACTATTCACACAATCCTCAATAGCACAAAATATAAACATATTGTTAATTAAAAAGTTTTCATTTACAGAAATTGTTATCGCTTATTTATTTGGTCTATAGCTAAATTATACAACGTTTAATCTTTCAAATTAAAACAAAAATCTGCAATCTTCCCTAACTACTGCATTAAAAGAGGTTGTGTCCTTCTTAAAAGGTAACATAGTGTCGACATGTTGCTGCAAAAATTAATAGTCTCAACCTTTATATAATCTTTCCTAATTTACTGTACATGAAGAAACTTGTACCTTTTAAAAACATTTATGGCCTAGAGTCATCGCGTTGTTGCAATAAATTAACTATATCCGCTTTAATACACTTTTATTCAGTTCTATTTAATTAAATAATTATATTTAATAAAAATGCGATGATTATCTTATAATGGAAACAAAATACAAATAGCAGATTTAATTAACGTCGTCAATAAATTTTGTAATTTACTATCAAGGAAGACCCCCATGAATTATGGTAATAATAATTGACGAATTAACTTATTGATTTTATCAACTTTTTCTTTAGAAAGTTAAACAATGTTTATTGTGTTCAATTAATCATGAAAATAATGTATTATTTTATTAAATAAATATAACTTAATTTGTGCTCTGATGGAATATACAATCTCCCGCGGAATCTGTTGTTAGTGAAAATCTTTGTAAACAGTTGTTGAATGGATGGCATAGAATAGAACGGGTTTGATGACCATGAGAGATGAGACATAATTTGTTTTCTCTTTCACATTCCACATTTGATTTCAGAAAATACCACCATTTAAGAAATGAGAGAAGGGGTACAGACCACAAATATTAGTCTTCATTTCTAAACATAAAATTTTCCTTATGACTTGATTGTAAGTGTCTTTAGTTTGTTTTATGAAGACGAAGGTGTATGTGATAGTTTTGACGGAAAAGCCACCACAGCATTGACTCTGTTCACTTTTTACCAGTATCGTTGTTTTATGTTTTGAAATGATCTTTCTAATATGCGAAAACTAGCTTATTCGAAAGTCCTAATAGATATTTGAAAAGGCATTAATTTATGTTAAATAAATATCAGCTGTGCATAAAACATACTGCAGGCAAACATTTTGTTAAAGGAATTGGAGAAGAATGAATTTGTCCAAAATCTAGACGGAGTTATGTTTAATTCGTAGCAATCAATCAACAAATACAAAGTTCCGTTCATTTCGAAGCAATAAATAAACTAGGACAAATTAACGTTCACGTTTAAGCTATAAATCAACTAGGACAAAGTTCTGATCACTTCATAGCAATAAATCATCTAGGACAAAGTTCTGTTCGCTCTTGGCAATAAATCAACTAGAATAAAGTTCTGTTCACTTGTTACGACAAAGTTCTGTTCATGTCATAGCAATAAATCAACTAGGACAAAGTTCTGTTCACTTGTTAGGACAAAGTTCTGTTCGCTCTTAGCAATAAATCAACTAGGACAAAGTTCTGTTCGCTCTTAGCAATAAATCAACTAGAACAAAGTTCTGTTCACTTGTTAGGACAAAGCAATAAATCAACTACGACAAAGTTCTGTTCACTTGTTAGGACAAAGTTCTGTTCGCTCTTAGCAATAAATTAACTAGGACAAAGTTCTGTTCACTTGTTAGGACAAAGTTCTGTTTGCTCTTAGCAATAAATCAACTAGAACAAAGTTTTGTTCACTTGTTAGGACAAAGTTCTGTTCATGTCATAGCAATAAATCAACAAGGACAAAGTTCTGTTCACTTGTTAGGACAAAGCAATAAATCAACTACGACAAAGTTCTGTTCACTTGTAAGGACAAAGTTCTTTTGCTCTTAGCAATAAATCAACTAGGACAAAGTTCTGTTCACTTGTTAGGACAAAGCTCTGTTCGCTCTTAGCATTAATCATCTAGGACAAAGTTCTGTTCGCTCTTAGCAATAAATCAACTAGGACAAAGTTCTGTTTACTTGTAAGAACAAAGTTCTGTTCGCTCTTAGCAATAAATCAACTAGGACAAAGTTCTGTTCACTTGTTAGGACAAAGTTCTGTTCGCTCTTAGCAATAAATCAACAAGGACAAAGTTCTGTTCACTTGTTAGGACACAGTTCTGTTCGCTCTTAGCAATAAATCAACTAGGACAAAATTCTGTTCACTTGTTAGGACAAAGTTCTGTTCACTTCACAGCAATAAATCATCTAGGACAAAGTTCTGTTCGCTTTTAGCAATAAATCAACTAGAACAAAGTTCTGTTTACTTGTTACGACAAAGTTATGATCATGTCATAGCAATAAATCAACTAGGACAAAGTTCTGTCCACTTGTAAGGACAAAGTTCTGTTCGCTCTTAGCAATAAATCAACTAGGACAAAGTTCTGTTCACTTGTAAGGACAAATTTCTGTTCGCTCTTAGCAATAAATCAACTAGGACAAAGTTCTGTTCACTTGTTAGGACAAAGTTCTGTTCGCTCTAAGCAATAAATCAACTAGGACAATGTTCTGTTCAGTTGTTAGGACAACGTTCTGTTCGCGCTTAGCAATAAATCAACTAGAACAAAGTTCTGTTCACTTCATAGCAATAATCATCTAGGACAAAGTTCTGTTAACATCTTAGAACGAAGTTCTGTTAATTTCGTAGCAATTATCAACTAGCGATGACAAAGTACTAATCACTTCATACCAATATATCTAATATGACAATGTTCTGTTCACTTCTCAGGACAAAGTTCTCTTTAGCAATACATCAACTAGAACAAAGTTCTGTTTACTTCTTAGGACAAAGTTCTCTTTACTTTGTCGCAATACTTCAACCAGGACAAAGTTCTGTTCATTTCATAGCAATAAATCAACTAGAAAAAGTTCTAATCACTTCTTAGGACAAAGTTCTCTTCACTTTGTAGCAATACATCAACAAACATGTGAATAACCCATATATCTGGAAAATTTACGTTCAGAAAAAGTCAAAAGATTGAAACATCTTAAAACATCTTAATCCCCAAAAAGAGCCGTATATATCTGTATGTCTAATAGAGATAGATTTATAAGGCCCTTTTCTTGGTGATGTAAATACGTGGACCATGTTCTAGTTGTTGTGTTCCACTAAGTATATAAAACCACACATTCCTCTTAAAAAATAATTATAATTGCCGAGACAGCGAAAATTGTGCAATATAAACGTACAAACATACATCATGCATATGTGAATATATATGGGAGATTTTGAGTGTAAATGTGGTAAACTATCTATGTTCATAATAATCAGTTTTAGCCTATTTTACTATTTTAGTTTAATTTACTAAGTTAACGAAAAAAAAAGATCTTATCTTTTAGTAAGGAAATGTTTATTTATTTATGAACGATGAGACATTTTAATACCAATTTATAACTTTTTATTAACAACTGAAGACATTAATTTTTCAAATTTTGTAAGACTGAAATATAACAGTGACCTCAGCAACCAAATTGTCAAAGGTTACAAAACTTTGTCAAATGATCTTTAAATTAAAATATAAAGTGGTAAGTAAATAATAAGAAACCCATTACTTTAACTGTTATCGTAATTTATGTAACTGGGTCCCAGCGCGAAAATAGTTTACATAAATAAACAACTTAAAATGCTCAGTAATTCTCTGACAGAAGGTCCCAAGCGAGTAATATGGCAATTTGTTATTTTTCTAGTTTATCCATTATCTACACATGGCTACTTTCACCATTTTCTCTCATACAATGATGTAGGTCTGTCTTTGATGAGACACCTTCCACTGTTTTGCCTGACCGATCACATACAGTTACGTCAGGTATATGATGTGACAACAGGTCATTTCTATCATTTATTTATTGATCCAAGTCCTGCGGGAAAACCTAAATAATCGAACTAGTATTAGAGAGAACAAGTTCAAAGAGACGCCATCGATTTTATATTATCTTTTTCGTTCTTGTCATGTTGTGAAAAATGGATATTTTTTTCCCATATTAAAATGTTCGTATTTTTTACAGTTCCGTTAAAATTTGCATAGTAATGGATCACTGCTTACATTTGTACTGTTTTCCAGAACATCAGGAGTCAGCTGCTGGAACTAATGTATTTCTAAATAATTAAACAATCTATTTCGTTACATGTTGCACCAAACGTTTCTTGAAATATCGTACGGGTAAAACAATGCAAATGTGACCCCGCACATCGAAAAATTAAAAAATGTACATTGGCAAAAATATTAAACAATAAAATTATTCGTAATGGACTAGGTAAGCCCGCAGTGCCCATTTAATAGTGTTATTTATTGTTTAAGATGGTTATTCTTGACACTGGTGCAGCATTTTATTGACATGCGCTTCTATTCTCAATCTAGACGAAATTGCTATTTTCGTGAGTTTACAGATTCGCCTCAGTGAACAAAAGAGTTTCTTCTTTAGGGCCAGTACTATCTGAGAATAACTGTTCATAGTTTTCATAATAGTTTATCATTTTGATCAATGCGGCACCGACGCCTTAACCTAAATATTTGATCATTCGAAATTGGTTTTGTCACAACCAGTTGCATAAATACACAAATAAAAAAAACAACAAAACAAGTTATCAACATACAAATATATTGTTCAGAAGTTATTATGGAAGTAAAAGATAAACATGGTTTATAAACTTTAAAATCAGAACACAACGTAAAAACTACAGAGACATTTACTATTGCAATGGGTATTTTACGCTTTATCGTGCGTATTTTGTAAAAAATTTACGTGCGTCAAGTGTTAACTTCGTAAAATTTATGTTCTATTTATATAAACATGCCTCTTTGATATATCTTGCATTATTGTTTTATTACAGGTTAAGTATAAGGTTATATAAGAGGAAAGTCCAAAAACATGTCAAACATATGCAATACATTTTCGCGATTTATTCTAACGATTACATTCCTAAATATTCTTAACCTTACCGACAAAAGTGTATTTAACGTGACTTTTCTGAAACGGCATAGTGGGCGACAGAAGGAATGATGTCACTTGTTTACACAACAAAACGTGCGCCGAAGTAACTAGGTATTGTCACTTCAAAAGTCGGTGTAGAAAAACCCCGGAGCAAACAAAGGTAAAGGTAAAGGTATGGGTTTATAGTCTGTAATTAATGTATTCAACCGACTTTTACATTTTACCCCCCGATCACTGGATATATAAGTCGTCCGTTAACAGTCACGGAACATTGGCTTATATTCCTCACAGGTACCCATTTATACACCTGGGTGGAGAGAAGCAATGAAGGCTTAATTTCTTGGTTAAGGAAATTAGAGGCCGGACGGGGGCTCGAACAATCTCATTGCAAATTTAAAAAAGGCGCACAAACAAACTTCAAAGATAAGTGTGCGGTGTTTGGAATCGGAAGTCAAACACTCAAGATTTTCTGTTAGGTTAAAAGGTTTTAGAAACGTGTGTACGAATATTGAAGTTGTCCATATCCGTTAAAACCCAAATAAATATTGACGGCCACTGAAGTAAAGCAGTAATCTATATAATGTTAAACTTGAATAATTATTTATATCAAAGGCCAATTAATTTTGAGTGTTTACGAACTACTTTGGTATCATTTTATTTCGCTTAGGTTAACGTTTGTGTATTTCGCTCTAGGACGAGTGCGTAAATTTGACCATGGCTAAAGTTTGTCGGAATGCGTGTCTGAAGCTGCATGATTATCGTTATTTTTCCACTTCAGTATTAGATAAGCAAGATTTCAGTGAAAAGTATTAATTTGCGCATACAAATTATGAAGTATGTTCATGCATTTAAATCAACGTCGTTTAATTTGGTGATTGCGTCCATGAGTTCACATATGTTGTGCAAAAACATAATATTAAAGTTATCCGAATGAGAAACAAATCATTATACAGTGCAATCTCACTGAAGTCAGATCTTACAAAATGTTAGATCTGATGACAGCACGCAGACACCGTACATAAGTAATGGCGGGTTTCCCCGATTACTATTTTTAGAAATTGTCAACACAGGAATCATGATTTATAACGCTCGCAAAATAATCTGATGATGCCATTACATTAGAAATGAATGCAATACTACATAAACCCATATATCTCCAGTAAAATGTGTCTTACGCAGGCTGTCCACAGTTTCCATGGTTTAAAATACAATTTTACTTTCGCTTTTGCGATTTTGTAGGCGGCAATCTGATTGGTTCAAAGGGTTAGTGATAAAACCACGTTTTTGTTACTCGTCTTCAGATCCTGATAGCTTAGCGGTTTTCAGGATATGATTTTAATCAGATTGTATACAGTGGAACCCCGCTTTTAAAACCAAACCCTGTGTCTACACAAAATTTGTCGCCTTTAATAGGGTGGTATTGATTCCCGGGTTGAAAATTGTGCAAAACTGTTAAAAGGGCAACTGAATTTTGTTCTTATAATCGAGGTGGATTGTATTCGATGTGATATTTAAATGATTTACCTAAAATAAGGTTATACTTTCAAGTTTTATTACGTTTGATATCGTTAAGTTTTAAAAACTTTGATATAACAAAACATAGAAGTAATGAAATAATCAATGATACGACAATTTATGAACAAAGGATATTATATTTGACATATGGCAAGCGAGTTCAGCCAAATCTACAACTTATCTAGCAATGGCTGATAAAACATAGACAGGCTGTGTGTTGTTGTTTTTTCTCTTTTTTGTGCGGGGGGGGGGTTGGGGGGTTGCGCGAACTTAAGTGCCATTGAAAATAGATAATACCACAGTAAGAATAAATACATTTGGAAAAAGATAATGATTTAAACCTAGTTCAAGGGTGCACGAACCTTTCCCCAACAGGTTCTCATATAAAACATCAAGTAAATTTGTCTTGGTGAATTGGCTCCAACCTAGCCATCATCTCGGCATTCAATAGCACAAACACATATAAAACATAGGACGCTTATAGCTTTGTCAAGCTTATTGTCCTTCTTTAAGATTAAAATAATGACAATTTGAAAACAAAGAAGGCACACACAATAAAGCGTGACAAGAAAGATAACAAAGAAAAAAATAAAATATTTATCTCTAATTTCCGTCAAATTTCAATTAACAGTCATTGTCGATAACTAGACAGTTATGGACAAATAAAATTGTTCTACAAATGTCAATAGTACCTATCATTCTTAATTATTGAAAGTGACTTCTAAACCTGCTCACAAAACATCCACACAGCCACAACTAACTTCACAAAAGTAGAAAAAATATCATGTGATTGCAAATATAACAATAAGCAACTTCATTCAAGGTTCGACATACGGCAAACACATCAATGCATGACAGCGTGAAGACCGACCTCCAATCATTGACTTCTTGTGGAGAAATGCTTTCAAATTATTAGATATATTATCAACAAAATAACGCGCGATAGAAATGTAAATGAACTGAACATCGACGATCCTAATTTAACAATACTGAAAAGATATTTTAATAATAAACTCGTTATTTTTAATGCAGAACGAATACAAGGCCAGCTGGATTCTATTTCTATTCAGTCTCACAAAAATGAATTTGCATATTTTATGTTTATTTTAAATATCAAAAGAAAATATGATAACGCTACAAATTGAAGTTTAGATGGGAAATAATTTTCAAAGAGCGTTTCATATAATGTTGTGAAGTTTATAGTGGAAATCATTTTTCAAAGAGCGTTTGATATAATGTTGTGAAATTACCGATGTCACGCAGTGATTGTTACGTATATCAGGGCTATCCGATCAACCTTTTGGGGGGTTGTCCCGGTTAGCTCAATTGGTTTCCTCGCAGGAATTGCAGGGCTAGGCGCTGTCGCCGTGACGGTGCGGGTTCGCTCCCAGCTAGAGGCACTATCATTTTATATTCACTCTCAATATAGAAATTATCAAATTGGAGTCAAAGAAATCAATGCAACCTATCTGTTAAAACATGCGGTCAATACATTTTTAATTAACCTGGAAAATACAGATCCTCATCACGATCTGCTTCATCTGTTCCGCTATTATCTGATTTATAGGATGAATGGACGTTTAACTGGTTCGTTGTTGTTTCCACCACTTGAAATTACTCGTCAACATTTGAATAATGTAATGACTCGGCATATTTTTATTTCGCGCTTTTGTCACTGAAATCCGAGGGATTCATTCCGAAATGACCCAAATCAGAATCCATAGTGGATATGTAGAAAATAAGGAAAATCTACCGGTTGTAGAAAGTCAAATAGTATCAACACCGTACTTCACTATTTAAAGAAAACTGTAACAAAATAGTCTTACCAAGACACTATCCGACGATAATTTCAAGTTATTATGTATCATAGAACTACATAATGATAAGCAGTAGTAAAAGCAGTATTTCATATGATCTACTATAATTGTGCATAAAATAAGTTCCAGTATTTCTGCTTAATACAGCCTTAAATGCATGACACGTTTTACTGAAACAGGTAATAATTATGATTTGATGAAATGTTAACATAAAAGACAATATTAAACTTAGATGATTTATGATTTGAAGATTTGGATACTGATTTCAAAAACTGTATCCGAGTCTCACAATTTATGTGCAGTAAGACAGTTGCAAGTGATGTCAAAATTTCCAGCAGTTCAAATGACATCATTGATAAATATGCAGTATTATAACAGTAATGCATTCTTTGGGTTTGTATTAATCAAGTTGTGTACATGTATGTAACAATATAACTCGAGACCGAAGGTCGAGCGTGATGTGGTTTACATAGCGACGAGAAACAATACGAACCTACAGACTGCATACTGCCATAATGCTTCTTTTATAATATACCCTTCTCGCTCAAAAATATAAATAAAAACTAAAACAACAAAATTTTAGTCAAAAACATGATTTACGTAATAGTAGATATAAAAGTAATAACGCGAAAGTAAATTTATGAACGGCGTAGAAAATTTTTGAATGGCGTAAAAATATCGTAACGGTTGAAAAACTGAGACGAAAATTTCCTTATTTGGACTTCGTTATGTGCCGGAAAACTACGACAACAAAGTGTGACGTAATATGTGACGTCACATAAAACCCGGAAAGCTGCAAAATAAAGAATTTGAAACGGACATTGTCCAATACGTAAATACTAATCTGACGAGTTGTATCCATTTTCCAGATTAACGCTGCACTATGCTTAAATATTTTTTGGGTATATAGTTAAATGAAAGAAAAACTGACGTCAGAAATAATATATACTTTATACTGTATAATACTGTATCTCATACATGTTGATTTTGGCTATTTGATTTATAGCTGATCTAATATTTCAATAGATGTGATTTATATTTATTTATCTTTCTGAAAGACATACAACCGACAAAATCAGTAAACCTCTATAAACAGGAAATACATTTTAAATTCACCACCACGTACACAACAAAGATGCAATTCCACAAGAATCTAGTGTACATTATACACATTTCATTTAAATTCAAACCCAACCAGATAACGAATAAATAAAATCATACACACAATTGTTATTATTCTTATAAGTAACATTCGTAGCTATTTTTGATGATTTGCCTGCAACACCTTGAAATGAAATAAACAAGTAGAAGGTTTTGCTTCCAAAAGATATCACTGGACTATGATGCAATTATTTCGAATATCGTTTAATGTTTTCTTTAATTTTGATTGTTAAGTTATTAAGTTATTACCGCAAGTCGAGCGGGAACAATCCGCCTGTTTTGGTGTGGTGGATAAACAAATACTCCAAAAAGTACTCGATAAAAGTCCTCTTGGCTTAAAATGGTTTCGTATTTTTTTGGTTTCGTATTACAAGGATTTTATCCGTTATTGCGTTCACCAATGTATCTAAAATATGCGTTGTTGCTGTTTTAAGAAAAATTTAAGCTCTGTCTTTCCATTTTAATATCCCGAAGGAAGCAATGCATTACCTATAAATTTCTTTTGTATTTCTATTTTTTTTTAATTCATAGAATTATTTGGAAATATTAAGGATAGAAGTGATTTAAGAGCACCTTTATGCATCATATGTACGGAAAACAAAATATAAATAACTTAATGGCAGGGGAATAAAGTTGAACAGATATTTTTGTTATACTAGTATATTAAATACTAAAAGTGTGCATTTTATGGCTGGATAAGGATTGGGTATGCCCATGGAGGAACATGAATGTGCTATTTAGCTTCTATAATACCCCACTTTTACAGTTTAAAGTTTAAAAAATAAAGTCTGTTTTGTGTTACAATCTCGCAGTATAAAATACATGTATACAACTTTCATAATTGCAAAAAGCTTACTCCACAAATGCTTTGCAATACGTTTGAAGTAGTCATTGGCATTTAATAAGTAGATAATTCATTAATTGATGTGAAAATATCCTTAATCAGTACCCTGCAATTGAGATGTCTGTCTGTCTTTTATGATCATTTTATGAGTAAAATGTGTACCAATTAACATTTATTTGACAAATTAATCATATTATGACTACCAGAGAATCACATGTCACTGACCGTTTTTGAAAAATACTACTAAAACATATTTATTACTTAGATATGCATTTATTTAGTCTATTTAATAACATTATTTTCATTGAAACATTTCATGGATATGGTTTAATAAAATTGCCGATTCATATCTGTAGCAATTTTAGTTTTATGGCTGTTCATAGTATGAAACATATTCAGTTGTAGTTCAATGCTAATAACTATGTTATAACTATTATAACCGTTTATCAACATAATACATTAAAACTATTATTTAAGTGAATATAATATATGTCAAGTGCTCATAAAACAGTTTTCAATAAAGGTTATTACCATGAATAGACGTAAGTTAATTTCGTACACTTGACAACAATTTTACCGGCTACGTAAAGCTTTGGTCTGCAAAGTTTTATAAACAATTTAATCAATGCCACGTCAGATTAAGTGTTTGATAAGTGATGAGTACCAATTATAACTTTTGTTCACGATATTGACACAAACGTTACATTAAAGTAATAAAGTTCAATGAACAAAATATTTTGTCAATTTTTAAGTTCAACTTGATATATTTAATACTTCGATCAGGAATCTGTCACTCAGTGCTTCTTCTATTGAAGAAGATCTTTCTCTTTCTTCTGACAGAAAATTATGTTATTATTGAAATGTTTATCAAATAAAAGGAGCACAGATACTGGTCTTTGATGTCTGTACATTCAATAACGCCTAGTTAGCAAAAAATATAAGAAAATAAATCGTCAAAGGAATGGGGAACGCTCGTTTGGATGATAACCTACCCATGTTGATCAGAAAGAAGAGGACATGTATAATATACTGCAGTCAACGTCGAGAAACAAATAAAAATCATGTTTAAAGAGTACTCCTTGGACAGCTTTCACAAACCCACCGTCAAAATGCACCAATATATCCTCTCCTATCTAGGTGCTATCAATTATTTTATTATTACCATATCTAAAACACTGAACAAAACTTTAAGCAATGTCAAACCCAGAGCACTGAGAAAAGCTTCAGCAGCGACACTTTTTAGAGACATGTTGTATCTCTGTCTAAAGGAATGATAAATAAGCATCAACAATTTCATTAAATTGTCTAAAGTATCAATCAATATTTGTAATTGCCCGATACAAGGAGGTGAAGTCTTTATTCTCAAGATAAACATATGTCATTACCATCTTAAATTAGAACATCTAATCAAATGTGATATTTCTCCGTTTATATTCTTCTTTAATAGTTTAGCAAATAAGATAAACATATGTCATTACCATCTTAAATTAGAACATCTAATCAAATGTGATATTTCTCCGTTTATATTCTTCTTTAATAGTTTAGCAAATTTTTAAGCCGACCATTTCTCCGAGCCAAAAGGGTAAATCAGAAACTTTTTGAAATGTATTACTCAGATATGTTTCTGGTTTTCTGCAGATTTATATATATAGCAAGTTCCGCCGAAACTAATAAAATAAACGATCAGCATCGATATTTGGCGTTCAATCTTGTTATAATATATAGACGCGGCAAGTTTCATTATTGTATCGGTGAAAAAGTAATAGTTGGCAGTTGTTGGCTTAGCCATGCAGATAAAATCTTTAAAATAAATGTTTGTCCTATGCAAATGATATCTATTCTTTCGTTAACAAGATCTGTATTTCTCGCAACCTTCCCCGCACCACACGCCCCTCCTTTAACACACATTCTAAACTTTTGTGTAAGATGTTTTACGCGCTGTGACTTTAATTAGTAATTAAAATGTAACTTACTGTGGTATCATTTAATTTCGCGGGGCCAAGGGTGCAAGTTACAATTTCGCGCGGAAAAAAATTCGCACAGAATAAATATTCTAATAAAATTAGAATGTGTCTTCGGACACTGATGTCGCCACTGTTACAACAACATTTGTAACAAAGGGCCATAACTCTGGTAGAAATGGTCACAGGAAAACTAAAGCTATTATTATACTGCAAAGAAAGTTCCTTGAATTTTATTGGATAATTTGACGTTGATGTATGTCCGTATTTACGGATCGGTCGTAAATACGAATGCACGTGCCTTACATTCCCCCCTCTTGCCTCTGCTATTGTTGTCATCCGCCATTTTGTTTTAAATTTGGGGAAAAATTCGTATAATTATGCCGGTATTCTAGTTTGTAAAGCAGTATGCACTGATATTATTTAAACTGTGACTGAGAATAATTGTGTAATGTTTTTAAAGTTGAAAACAATTAATTTAATCTTTATTTTTATAAATAAATATCGAACCGCCATACACATTGAAGCTATATAGTAATGACGTCACGCAGGTAATTTTGTGACGTCATACAGGTGATTTTTGAGGTTCTCAACGGGGAAATTTGCCGTTCGAGATAAAATTAGCAAAATAAATGAAAAATTCATGTTTTCTAGGTATGTTTTGCCTGAAAAGTGCTATGCAGTATAATAAAACAATCATTTGGTTTCTTGAAAGGGTATGTGAGGATATCCTGTCTGGATGTCATTTTACCCCTCGCCTGTGGCTCGGATAATATGACATCAAGATCGGATATATTCCCATACACGCTGTCAAGAAACCAAATAACTATATATTTCATGCAAGCATTACATTAGGGTGAAATATTGGCGCTTTTTACCTAGCGCGAAATAGCAAAACATAAAACCTCTCGAAATATATATATATTTCTCCTGCTCATAATCAATTCGAAAATCAAATAAAACCTTCACATATTCTTTAATTGATTAATGGTATTAAAGAAGAAGATTAATCCTCGTTTCGGGTGAGAAAACACTATATTTTGGGCGTTAATGCATTAAAGCTCCGCCTCATTACACTAAAACTATGGGCCGTCCCTTCTTAAAAGATAATTATCGCAAAACTCATCGTTTGTATCTTCTATTTTTCAAATATCCTTTGATGTGAACTTTTCATTTAAATACAACTATTGATCCTGAAGGAAATGTATTTCATAACTGGCACATAAATCAAGTCGAATAGTGTCATAAATATATGTAACGATGTCCTAGGTCTTGAACATTGAGCGGTTTTGCAATCTTGTTTAGACCTGCGTTTGAAGGGATGCTTTTATTAACTTAACGTCACCGAACATATGCTCTTTCTGTAATTTATGTGAACGAATTGAATGATTGGGAAGTGCTTAATAATTTACCTAATTTTACAGGGAAAAGTTCAAAGAAATGTCATTGATTTCTCACTATCTAGTCAATTGTTGCCCGATTCTGCAAAATATATGAGCGATTCCCTTTATTATATTGATATTAGCATTGTCATTTATGGAGTTCACCAGTAGATGGGTCATCGCTTATACATGTGTTCTAATTATTAAACAACCCATCAAACATAGATTTGCTTTCGTAATTATTTCAACAGTTTTTAATACATTTCCTTCTAATCGAACGTTTATTAGTCATAACTTGTGTTTCAATATTTCATGAAACAAAATTAATTTTAATTTTTTCAAATTTTCTTTTTCTATTTATTAATCATCTGTTTCTAAAATTAGTTTTTGGGTAAAACCATTAGGCTTTTATACGGAGTTTGTGGGTCTTCATCAGATGTTGTTAGATGTCATTTTGTTAGATCTAACTTCAGTGAGATTGCTCCAAACACCTTATGACTAACAAGTTTTTGGTTGCGTCGATCATATGGTCTTGTGGTAACAACGGTACGCACTCTTATAACAAACGGATTACACCTGTAAACATGTGTCTCTTACAACTGTATTAATAATTCAGTGCTTCATCGCACTTTACTCTCTATAAGAGCAAATACTCGAATTCTTGAGTGTTTTCTTTGAATTGTTGAAATTGAATTGATAACATTGAAGTATCCATTTGTTTGATAATATAACATAATTCACGAAAGGAAATAAAACATTATTAATATTAAACAAAGCACTGTTGCACTGAAATCGGCTTTATCAGCTTATTAAGTTGTACATAAAGAAATACCTGCTCGACACCTGTTAGATAAATAGAAATTGTTTTCGAAATACTTGTGTCAGTTTCAGTCGTTATAATTTTATCCAATCAATACGGACATTGCAAAATTGTTTTGCATTGAATTTAATTAAACTATCTTACAAAAAATGTTTCCATCCAAAGCGGGTTGGTGTTTTTAAGAGCATTGGAATTCACCAATGAATCGTGTTAATATAATGCGATTGTGCGATTAAATGTTTTAGGGCTGGTATTAAAGCGCCATTACTTCAATTAAACCCGCTCTTGTATGAAATATTACATGTATTTGGAACTATAGGCACAAATTTGCAGCGTTAGTTCGGTCTAATTAAATTTAAATTTACTAAAATAAATTTGGTCAGCGCGACTTAAAGCGAAAGTAGGATTTCCGAAACGTCACAGAAATCGAGATCGCGCATGAAGTGGTTGCTTCGTTAAAAATAGGTGCTAAATATAGCTCCATTATATCTAGCTTCTTAAAAGTGCGTTAACTATAATTTAACATTATCATTGAAAATCCCGTCTATAAGAAAGAATTCGATCGGACTTATTGTGTTCTGTTAGAGAGTTTATATATTGGAGTCTGTGGACAAATATGATTTTTCCATAGTGTATTCTTATCGAAGTTTAGGGCTGGGGCTTGAAAACCCGACTGACGGTTAAGACTGTTTCCAAATACCCGGTGAGACGAGAATGAGCGGGAAATGTAGAGTGCAGGTGCTTTCATATTTGAGAAACTTGGCTCGTTTTCTTATTGTGAACACACTTTTAGTGGCAACCTTCCTTTGTTCACAATGGCGTGTTTTGGTTATTGAAGCGAGGTATTATGGTATATTAGAGTTAAAAAAATATCTTTTAAGTTTGACAAACCATTTTCATTATAAGAAATACGTTTATAACGTTACCGTTAAAAGTTCACCGGTGCGCATCGTCACGGTATTGGACATGCAGAGATTTTATTGGGTAACTATTATCTCTCATGATGACTTTTCATTTAGGGTAAATCCATGAATTTCATGCTTGAACAACATGGATTTAAACTCTATAACGTCCTTCAAACTATAATGGTGTTTTGAGAAAAAATGTAAATGAGTGAAACATGAAGAGTGAAATATAGTAAATATTGAAAGCCAAACTTGACCTCTTCATTTTATTGATTGACTGATTGAGAAATTTGGGAGGCAAAGTGGCAGGATTTTTTAACGTAATTGTTCGTTTGAGGGCACGCAATTTTTACAAAAATTAAAGGAAATATAAATTACCAAAATATTTTATGATTCTAACTTTGGAACCTCGTAATCGCTTTCCTAACTAAGTTCCTCAAACATAGTACCTTTTCAGAAAATCAAACGATAGGCGCAAGCTTTTACAAGGATAGTCTGTTGTTTGCCCGTTGTTTTTTTTTTTGTTGTTTTATGTTGTTTTTTTTTGGAAGGCGGGGTTGGTGTTCGTCTATATTACTTTATATCGTTTTGTTGTGTTTCATTTATATCCTGACATTTACAAATCTTTAGTACAATCTGCTACTATAATCATATTTTATTGGTTATCTGAATATCAGGAGATAAAACATTCACAGGATCTCCAACAAATAGTCCAGTCAGGTGACGTCAACCAGGACCATGCCCAAATTCCCATAGAATTGCACTGACATTGAATAAATACAATAATACTTTAGTGACCTTATTCACTGACTGGCGTATTGTTTTAATATTATGTTAACTGTGTACGAGATAATAACTCCAAAACCTATCATAAACCTGTGAAAAACATCGCGTGATTTATACTGACGAACAATGTCTTACAACCATATATGGGTGTATTATATTTCAAAATAACAATGGTCACCACAACAAATAAACTGACCATTGTAAAACTGTATCACAGCATCCTCGCGACCCATCTATAAAGAGAACATACGTATTCGGATACCCATTGTGCCTATCCTTGAGTTCTAAACTTGTTGATGAGAATCAAGCAAAAACGACAAATACTCAGCCGTTAAACACTGAAAACTATTATCAGACATTTACGTAAGATCATAAAACACGAACTATTACTTGCACGTTTTCTGCGTGTTTTGCTCCAGTATTTTTTCGGCGTTATTCGGCGTTAGCTTTCTAAGCTCACTTTTGACCTAGTTTTTCGACTAATGAAATGTTGTAAATAATACTCGTATTCTATTATTATGCAGCGGGAAAATGAAATAAACTATTTCGATTGGTAGCTATTTACACCAGAGAGGCATCTAGCAGGGTGGAGAGGTATCAAGTGGGATTTTTATTATTATGCAGCGGGAAAATCAAATAGATTATTTCGTTTGGTTGTTAGTGGGTGTTGTTTACGATTACCGTAACGATTTTTTAAATTTTGTGTAAGTATTTACCTGGCACTTACATGTCCGAGCATTTTCGTTTTTAAACGCGATGATTGTAAAATATATTTACGATTTAAATAACCAGTTAAGTCCATATTGATGGCTTAAATACAATTTTATATTGAATATTCTTGGGTGTCAGGTAAACAGTTGCGTGCAATACTAAGTGTAAAACGAAAGAGAAGTGCAGATAATTCTAGTTCTTACTGGTTCCTTTCTAGTTCCTTTGATACTAGTACTGACTGTTAATTTCAAGTGCGAAAGTCAAGTTCTCTTTAGTGTAGTGGCTAACTCTCTCGCCTCGCAAGCGGAGGCCCTGTGTTCAATACTCAGGAGAGACACTCTTTTAAAGTTAATTTTACGTAAAAGTTGGTAGATTTCGCTCTTGTAACAAGCTGTTATTATTTATATTTATTAAATATCAAGGACATTTATTCATCTTGAGTTCTAACTCTACAAGAGGAATTTTATTGAAACTGAATAAATGTAGATCAAGACTTAATAATGTAAGACATTGCTTCTTTAATCGACTTATTATCACTGTATGAGATAGTTGCAACAGCTTCAACATTTTTTTTTAAAGACACTTTCAATGAATTTAAGAGTTGTCATGATTCGGTCGCTTAATCTCTAGGTCATACTAAGAAGGCAGGGAGGGTTCGTCAACAGCTTTTAACAAGTAAAATAAAATAACTAAACTGTGTCTGCTTCGCCTCTCTATATTTCTTTCTTTCTTATATTCATGTATATATAAATCTCTTCCATCAACGCCGTTTATCTTTTTTAAAGATATTTCTTGTTTTAATTAATTTAATATACATTGGGAAAACAATACTAAATTCTGTCAATTTCTAGGTATTACAGACTGTTCTACCAGCAGATTTTATAATATATCACCACTTACCAACGCGAAAGAGAACTCTTGTGAAGCAGACAGCATAAAATTATATTAATGACCGTCTTCAATCGTCTTTTTTCTTCCATCGGTAGAAACTAAAACTATCAAAAACTCTCTAACGTTCATCGCTATTGATGTCTAGTCATTTTACATAAAAAGTTAAAACAGTAAAGAAAAATATCTAGACCTAAAAATTCATTAAAATTCTATTTACACAAAATCACAAAACTTGAACAACACAACATTAATATAAATTCCCACATAAGTATAATGATCCTGACTACAATATGTTGTGTCCTTTGAAAGAACTTTCAATTACAAAGAGAGAAATCAACGTTTGTCACCAATTTACGAGAACAGGAGAGACCAGGAAATTCAAGGTCAAACACACTTATACAAATATCTCATATTGTTTACATATGTAAGTCTGCAGCCAGACAAGATGTTGTTGTTTCATTGAACGGCGTTTTTTCGATAGAAAGATTTTGATAATTTTCTTTTTTATCTATGCATGTTCAATGATGACGGAAGCCTTAAAGGAAATGCGGAAGGCTTCTTTTGACAATTGAAATAATAACAACTTTCCCATACAGACAAGAAAAATAGAACATATGAATATATAAGAATTGTCATTTTCAAACTGACGCCGAAATAAAAAGTTAACATTCAAATAGAGAACTGCTTCGCACAGCCGACAAAAACACACATACACGCTCAGACGCGCACAAAATGCTACACAGGCACCAACTAGAAAATTTGATGAACCATACAGCCAAGTAATCTGGTTTTACTTTCGCTCAAGTGGCTGAGTAACTGTATTTTTTTCGGATTTTCTTTAAACTAAACTAAGCGAGAATGGAAATGGTTCAGGTCAAATGCCTTAAAATAATCCACCAATGTATCGCCTCCCATCCAGGAGGTATTTATAATATGTCTTAAATACAATACACATCTGAGCATTTTCCAACTCAGAGCAATAAGAAAAGATTCACAGTAGACGCTATTCAAAGACATTCATCTCCATCTAAAGGAATTTCAAATTATCTTTATCTATTCCATTGATTTGTCTGATGCATCAATCAATATATGTAAATATTTTATAGAAGATGAAGTCTTTATTCTAGCGATATACATATGTCAATGCCATTTTAAATTAGATCATTTATTATCTCTAATCAAAATTGATACTTCTCCGTTCATATTCTTCTGTAAGCGGTTAAGCCATTTAATTTCACTCTATCACTACCCCGCCCCCTGGGGTTAAATCAGAAACATTCTGGACTGTGTATACTCGTGAATATTTATTCTTTCTTGCTGATTAAATATCTAGCAAGTTCCTCTTAAAATGAACTTTAATAATCAGCATCGATATTTGACAAGTGATCTTGTCCGGTATCCAAAACTACCATACCTTTATTGTTTTTAAATAATATTCATAAATTTGGTATCGTTGGAAAAATAACATATAATATGCTTTCAGACGACAATCAAAATTCAGATACCGGATATAAAGATGGGCGATACAGAGTAGAAAACATTTAAAGATCTTTACTACGCATTTAAAGATATTATGGAAACCATACAGGACAAGACTTTTGTTCAAAAGTTTAAAATATACAAATTATTGTATCGGCGTTGAAGTCAATGTGGGAAAATGTTAGCTAAGGCTTGCAGAAAAAAAGTCCTCTCTGCATAAGATACCAACAAGCCCCACCCCTAAGGCCGAATTTTTGCGCAGACGCTATAAATTATATCTTCAGAATTATTATTATTATTATTATTATTATTATTATTATTATTATTATTATTATTTTTATTATTATTATTATTATTATTATTATTATTATTATTATTATTATTATTATTATTATTATTATTATAACATAAGTAATTATGCTGACATTTCTCTAGGGTGAAATATGGCACTCTATAGACATTGCGAAATATGCGAAAATTAAACCTTCGAAAAAAATATTCAAGTTGAACTAATGCTCATAATAATTTCGAATATAAATTAAAACCAACAAAAAAATCTTAAATTGATTACATGTAATGGTATAAAAGAGAAATAAGCTATCCCATATCTTTCATTCGGTTGGGAAAATTCGTCAAAAAAATGTTTTCGGCAGCAAACTGACCAAAGCCCGCTTCATAACGTCAATAACAGTTCCTTTGGGCCTTTCCTACCTGTAAAATAGTAATTCCAAAACTCATCGTTCTGTTTCTACTATAATAACATATCTTAAGATGGGAAGAAGTCATTTAAATACAGCTATTGATTTTGAAAGTAATGTGTTTCTACAAGGCACACATATAGTGTCATAAATATATGTAACGATGTCCCACGTCAAGAACATTGAGCGGTGTGGTAATCACTTTTAGATCTGCCTTTGAAGGGATGCGTAGATCAGTTTTCTGCCACCGAGCACATGCTCGTGCTGTAATTTATGTGAACGGACTGAATGATTGATATATTGATTTAGTTCCCGTGGGAAATGCTAAATAATTTACCTAATTTTACAGGAAAAAGTTCAAAGACATGTCATTGATTTCTCATTATCTAGTCAAGTGTTGCCCGATTCTGCAAAAATATAAGCGATTCTCGTGATTACTTTTCGACTTTGATATAAGCATTGTCATTTATAGAGTTGATGGGTCATTGCTTGCTTAGATATGTGTTCTATTTATTTAACAAACCAACAAATTCAGGTCTGGTTTCGTAACAATAAATAATTTACAGTAAAAAAAGAATTTCGTTTAATCGAATGTTTATCTTAAAGTGGAATTAAAAGTAACAGTCAAAGCTTATCTTCACTGAACTTACACTTGTAGTTATCTGAAAGTCACTGGATGACTATTAGCAAAAGTTCAAACCTTTGTTCCAAAAGTTGTAACATACAGCCATTCCTCGTGTAAAATACATGTTTGCATGTGCATACTTTATTAACTGTTCGGTGAAGGCGGCAGTAGTAATTTATTATAGTTTGAACTGAAATTCTATCGGAAGTTATAAGATGTATAAACGAATGGTTGAAATTGTACCACTCTCATCCTCTATTTATTAAATAAAGCCCTCAGAAATAACGCACAGTTATATTTTTAAAAAAATCAAATAACGGTTATTTATTTATTTATTTATTTATTTATTTTGCAGCTAAAGTAAGGGACAGCATTCATTTATAAGCACACGCGAACCTTTGGAGTGACCACCTTCGAACGGTAAACAAAACCTTTAGTTTTAAACAACTGTACTCTGTGTGTCCGTTTTCATATCCAGTTGACGGATTAAGGGTCCACTACAGTCCTCATTGCACGTTCATCGATAATAAGGAAATTATTAAAATCTCAGTATTATCAGTAAAATAACCCGTTACCGATGTCATGAAGTGATTGTTACGTATATCAGGGCTATCCGATCAACCTGTTTGGGGGGATGTCCCTGTAGGCTCAGTTGGTTGCGTCGCAGGAATTGTAGGGCTAGCCGATGTCGCCTTGACGGTGCGGGTTCGCTCCCAGCTAGAGACACTATCAATAACGGCAAAATGCCCTTCAATGAATTTTTGCCCATTCAAATGAATGTTACGAATGTATCTTTATTTTACATTTGGTACGACACGTTCGAAATTTAAAATAAATTAAATGTTTTGTATTGCTTAGTTTTTGTGAATTTATGTCAATAGAATTTTAGGGAACTTTTGGTCTTCCTTTTTTCTAAACTGTTCTAACTGTTCTTTATATATGTAAAATGTAGATACACTAATTGCGATTATGTGGGCAAAGTTTCATTAAATTGTATAATGCCGTTACGTAGATTTTGATCATTTTATTTTTTACAATTGTCATTGCAATGAGGAATGAAGACGATCCTAAAATAGCTCGGTAGTTAGCGCGTCGGGAATCGCTGGTTCGATTCGCTGCTACATTAACAGTCCATCGGATGAGACTTTAAACTGAGGTTCATTGTCGTGGAAACCTCAAATAAAGCAAGCAATTCTCAAACTGAAGAGTTCTCTTTACTATTCTCCAAACACCTAAATCACTAACACTTTTCTGAAGAAGTTGATTAGATGTTCTTCCTGTCGCGATGATACATACTGTTAAACATGTTTCTCTTACATATGTAGCAATAATTCAGTGCTCTATCACACTATAAATCTTATAGAAACTCTTTACATGTTGCCATCGCAATCGAATGAGTGATTTAAGAAAACAACTTTGGAATTCACAAACAGATAACCCCACTTTCATAAATATTTAATGACGAAAGAGCGTTCAACCAATCTAGAAAAAGATGCCATTTGATTTTTTTTTCTTATAATGGTAAAATATCCAAAAAATGAAGTATTTCTTTTACATTTACGAATAACATCATTATGTTTTTTACACTTGTGCCAGTTAAGAGCATGTTGACGGCACTTTCGCAGTCGTCAAACCATAATTTAAAAGTGTTTGTTTGAGATTTTAGATTGTACGGTGTCATTGAAAATAAGAACATGTGAAAAACAAAAACGATTGAAAAAAATCAAATCCGATTGCCGCACGGGAATTACGCATAAATAGAGTATGCTGACGTAGATGACGTACTACGTAAAACATACTCACGGCTTTCAAATAATCATTATTGTTTCATTAATTATTTCATAATATAAAATTTTCTTTTTTTGGCTAATTTTATTTTGAAATATTCAAAATTTGAAGGTGTGGACTTAGAACTTTTGTCAAGTGTATTGATTGTGCAAATGCATTCATACTTGTATTTGAGAAGTTTTGTTCGTTTCCTTATTGCATACAAATTTTCATTCGATGCTATCTTTCTTTGTTCACAATGGCATGTTTTGGAGTATTGAAGCGATTTATTACGGTCTGTTAAAGTTACAAAAAAGGTTTTAAGTGGGACAAACCATTTAATCAAGAGAAATACGCTAAAATTGTGTCATTAAATGTTACTTGTTCAGCGATGCGCATTGTTACGGTATTGGGTAAGTAGAGCTCCTATTGGATAAACCATTATCTATCTGGATGACTGCATTTTGTGTAGATCCATGTATCTCATGCATGAACAACGCGGATTATAAATTCTGTAACGTCCTTCAAATTATAATGAGGACTTTAAGAAAAAATGTAAATGAGCGAAACATGAAGAGTCAAATGTAGTAAAAATGAAAGCTAAACATTTTCAAACTAATTTGAATTCTACGTTTATTTAGTCTCACAAATACGAGCATTTACATATTTCATGAACATGATCTTAACCTAAAGAATCCGGTTAATATAAATTAGCTGGGTTTTCTGATTATCAAAGAAAATAGTGTTTGTTATCAAACTGTGACATGTATTTGTTAACATTTTAGATATGTGATAATCATATAAATCCACAAACTCTGTTAATATAACATCGACCGAAGGTCGATTTGTTGAACGGACGGACGGGCAGACAGACTGTCTGATTGATTAATGGCTTGATTACTTGCTCTCTTGCTTGCTTGCTTGATTGATTGATTGATTGATTGATTGATTGATTGATTGATTGATTGATTGATTGATTGATTGATTGATTGATTGATCGATTGGTCGGAACCTCTAAATAAATTTCTTTAATCAGTTATAAAATTTCACGTTGTTTTTTTTTTTAAATCAATCGATGGTTGCCAGATTTATAAAAGTTTATATTAACATTAAAAAAATTTTGTTTATAAATTCTTCCGTGATGAAGTTATCAATCGAAAATAGTTACATTGCAAATGTCGTGTTAGTTGTGTTTATTTTTTTTGTCTGTTTGTCTATTGTTGTTGTTTTGTATGTTTTATTTATTTGTTTTTTATGATTTTGTTTTTGTGGGGGTGGGGGTCGTTTAGTTGTGGTATTTTTTTCACGAGAATTTTGTCACTTAAAACTCTTGAATACCACGTGCACAATCACATCAGTTAAAGATCTGCGGCTCATATAACCATAATTTTGGATCTCTAGATAACAAGAGATAAAACCTGATATTTTATTTATAGCGTCTCCAACAAACAGTCCACTCAGCTGACGTCAAACATGGCCAAGTCCAAATTTCCATAGAATTGCGTTGACATAGAGCATATAGGATAATACTAATTGACCTATATCACTGAAAGTCGTATTGTTTAAAAATTAGAAAACACCGTGTACATGATAAAAACCTGAACTGCGGACAGATTGTTAAATCACAAACCTGTCAAAATCATCGCGTGTTTTATACTGACAAACAATCAATCAAAACTGTACATAAGTGTATTATATTTCAAAATAACAATGGTCACCACAACAAATAAACTGACCATTGTAAAACTGCATCGAAACATCATGCAACTCATCTTTAAAGTACATCCTTCTTCGGATAAGCATGCATGTCTTTTTTTAGATCTGCATATGTCATGTAGGAAATGAAAATCGGCAAAAACACAAATACTCAATCCTTCACTACAAATAACTCTTTTCAGACATTAGCATAAGATCCCTAACAAGATGTCATAGATGATGAACTAGTCCTTGAATATATTATGATCTGTATGCTTTCTTAGAGTCTCTTAATATATATATCTCTTAATATATAGTTATATATATTCATACTATTACAATCAGTTGCCCAGGTATAGGTATAATTTGGTATATTGCACATGTCACTATAATAAATAAATAATTGCTTACTTACTATTGCTAAGCTATTATAGTGATGGTCCTTATTCAAGATTTCAATATACAAGGGTAAAATCATTGCAAAATTCTGCCAATTTCAAGGAATTATAGAAGGTATGACCATAAGTTTTATCACTTTTTACCAAAAAGTAACTCTTTTCTTTGAAAAGAAACATTGTGAAGCAGACAGCATGCATTAAAGGGGCATTTTAGGTTTGATGACACTTTAGGGATGTAATGTTACTGGCTTCTGAGTAGATCACATTTGAGAGGTGTGTCAGTGTATTTTTGTCTGAAATTATTGGTAACTGGTAATGAAAATTTGATTTCTATATGAATGCGCTATGATACCTTCGAGTACCGACTGTAGCAACAGGACATCTTCCGAGACGAAATGTTTTTATCGCAATCATTGTGAACGTACTTATAATGGCTGAATATTAACAGTTCCTCTTACGTCATTTTTTGACAAACAGCAATTTTGTCCGCTATAGTTATTGTTAATATCAAGAGAAAAAACATTTCATTTTATATAAACTCTTGATTATTTTTCTTCGTAAATCGATTGATATTAATCAAAACATATTTTATTATGTTCAATAAAAGTTAATTAAAAATACCGAAACAAAAATAATGATAGTATCACAGTTGTTAGATAAGGAGAGAACAATAAAATTCCCATTAGAATGTAAGTGCTTTACAAGTACAGCCAAAACAATAGGTTATTCCAGGTCATAAATATGATGAAATAAAACCATAAAGTTAAAATGCAAATGTTTTCATATAAAGGTACCTAATAAAGTAGAAAGAAGAGTTTACAGATTGTAAAAAAAGTTGTGCGATATAATTTTAAAGAAATAATTATGTAAATGATCTGTGCGCACTTTCATTCTTAACTAGCCTGTGCAATTAAAATAAATTTCAACGAAGAAATTTGAATAATACAAATATTCCAATTTAAAAACTATTATATCATACTTATTAAAAAATGGCAGATCTCACGAATGATATACACTTCACATGAAAGTAAAACTATTAACCTCGGTACAAGTGTAATGACACAATCACACAAAAGCAAAATAATTATATTTGCAGGTTTTGAAAGGTAAGCGTCTACCGAAAGACGATTTACATAATTTTGCAATACGTCAGCATTACTTTGGTTCAGTTTTTTCTCTATCTTTGTATTGCTTACTCATTTTAACAAATAACGATATATATCAAATATAGATATATCTTTACGCTGGCGACCACACAGACAACTGTCAGCACAATCACACAATCACGTTTGATGAGACTTTAAAAGTATTATGTCATAATTATATGTTTTGCTGAAATAAAAAACATGTCCTTAAAAGAAGACCACAATCCTTGCCATTCCGTTTCATAAAATACAGGTTATAATTTTAATTTGATTTATTAAATGTAACTTTATTAATGCTAGTAATAATGATATTTACATTAAAATGTTATTACATTATATAGTTCTTTTGTAGTTTTATGATTTCATTAACTCCATTACGAGGATTAACTGCGACAAGTGCTACGATAATAATTAAATGTTTCGTGCATTTTAAGTGTTTACAATTCACATTATTCAAATAAAAGTTAACAATTTCAATGACTCGTTAATATAGATGATATTACAAATTGCTCCGAGATATCATTTCCTAGACCGGAGAAGATAACCCTTAGCACCAGATACTTACAATGTTTGTAAATCGCAAAAGAATAGAGTTCGTAACCGCAAACAATATTAATTTCTAAAGGCCTCTTGATCCTTGATTACAATCTTCCCATGGAAATTTAATAAACTACCGGAGATTTGATAAGCTATGTCAGAATTTCAAACAGAAAATTATTGGTTCGTGTATTGAAAATTTGTTCGCAACATCATGTTTGCAAACTAATGCAGGTGATAACTACTCTACATGCACTTAAAGATAAGTCGCCAAATACCTTGGGTAAATAATAACAAATAATACATTTTAATTGTGAAGGGATTGATATGCATTAGTTTCCTTCTATGACAGTTTGTCCTGGTATTAGCAATGAAATCACGGAATTATGTTTTCCCAGTGTGTCACAATAATGTGTTCCTGTCTGTGTTGCCCGGAGACCATACACTGAATCCGACAAATATAAGATATAATGATTAGAAAAATATGACAGATTTGCTGTGGAAAACTCTTCTCTAATCAAATTTGTATTCCAATTATAGTAAAAATAAAAATTTTCACTTATGAATCCTAACAAATTATTTTAAGAAAATATTATTAACGGTACTTAATAAATCTGGTTAAAGTTAAACAAAAAAATGAATACATGGTTGTATCTGCCAACAAAAAAGGGAATTCAATAAATAAATCAACAGTATTAGAGAGGCAAGATTGAAAGGTATTTAAATTTCCGTTAGTTTTATGGTTTAGGATGGAGAGAAAATAAATAAATCTACCGTATTAAAGAGGCAAGGTTAAACCTATTTTGATTTTCCGTTAGTTTCATGGTTTCAGATGGAGAAAAAATAATATAAATAAATCTAAAGTATTAAAGTGGCAAGGTTAAACCCTATTTGATTTTTCCGTTAGTTTCATGGTTTCTGATGGAGAGAAATTGCAATTTGTTACTTAATCTGTATTTGATCATCTACTGTAACTTGTTTACCAGCTTCGCATATCGAATATCGTATCAGTGATTTGCAAAATTAAAATTTCCATTCAATTTACAAAAACGCGTGACTAAATTGAACTCCGACACCTTAAAATTTTATATTTGTACAAATTTCGGGAGTTAAATCGTTTTTCTTCATGCAAAGCATCAGGCAGTCAGAAAAAAACGTAAATAAGTGAACTGTTAAAAATGTTACAGGCGAATATTTAAATGTTAAACCTACAGAACACGACAAATAGGAAATGATTGCAAACACCTTTTAATTTAACATGCGCTTATGGAGTGCATTGAGTACAAGTAATGCTAATTAATGCACAAGCTACAATAAATATCTAATGAGCATGTTTACTGCATCTACAAATCCGGATTCACGCTCGTGCAACCACATCTTATTTTCAACATTCATTTACGAGTCTTTCTTCACAACTGTCATTATTTGTGCAAATTTGATTTTTTTTTCTTATATAAGAAAATTATATCATATCATATAAACTAAGATTGTTTATTAGAACAAAATCCGCCTGTTATGTAGCAGTTACTAGAGCATAAAAATACTTTATCAGTATGAATTTATTTTTGTTCCCATCAAAGTTAAGGTAGATACTATTGACATTATATTTCAACTAGAAATTTAAAAAATGCGACCTTATATAAATCTTTTCGCACTTTACACCAAAATGTTGCCTGTCTTAAGATAAAATGAGATAGGGATAATACAATAAAAATCAGGAAAAAAGTCAGTTGATTATATCAAATATACAAACAGCATTAATAATTGTTCAATCATAAATGTTTAAAATGATAATTAAGATAGTTACTTACCATAAACGACCGAAGCGCTAAACACTAATATCAGTATCAAATTGCTGTGATGCATTTTCCAATGGTGCTCCGGCTCAAATAGTATTTTTCACATGTTACCATAAAATCTGAAACTGTATTACTTATTTAGAAAATGTTAATTTAAACGTTAATTAAATTCTGTTCATTTACACGTAGCACTTAAAGTCAGATCTTCAGTTTATTTTCTTAAGCTTCGTGTAGTGGTATAGGTTTACCCGTTTTATTGTTTCAACTATTGACGGACAGAAGCCTTGGCCGTTGAATAATTGAGGTATCGATCCCGATATAGTGTGATCGGAGATGTTTATATACCAAGTCTGAGCTGACGGGATCAGCCCAAATGTTTTGTGCGCACAATTTTAATAATTGGACCAGAAAAAAGCGACACCTGGATATTGGTCTGTGGAATAAGCGTGACAGGCATTCAGGTTATCGGGCTAAAATCTGGGACAAGTGTCTCAGTGCAGATGAACTCTAATAATTATAAAACGGTCACGGTCCAAGATGAAAAATTTGAAGTGCGTGCGTAAAAAAAATTAATTTTGTTTTCTCCATTCTAGATGGGGTGACAAGACGCTGCAAACCGGTAATAAGAAATTCGTCGTTTGAGAATAATAATGAGCTAAATCAATTTTGAGAAAAAGGCCAAAAATATAGTCTATTCTTTCGGTTGTGGTTGGTCGATTTGAAAAAAAAAACACTGTGTACAAGACAATCCATAGATCATGCATATCAAAGCACAACACTATACCGTAAATAATGTAATATTTAATTAAAATTAAATTTGGAAATAGACTGGCTCAAACGCTAGTTTAATGTTTTTATTTCACTATTATATAGCGAGTTGTAGCTATTCAAGTGAAATCAGTTTAAATCAGTTGTAATTGTGATTGTGTAATGCTTTTAAAGTTGAAAACAATAAAGTTCATCTAAAATTTTATTAAAGATATCGAATCGACATACCCGTTGAAGCAATATAGTAGTGACGTCACGCAAGTATTTTAGTGACGTCATACAGGTGATTTTGAGGTTCTAAACTGGAAAATATGCCGCTCGAAACAATATGTGCGAAATAAATAAAACCAAAACTAATGTTTTATAATTCTATTTAGTCTGAAAAAATGCTTTGCAGTACAACAAAACAATTTTTTGGTTTCTTGAAAGGGTCGGTTTCGGGGTCTACCTACGGCTCGGGCGATATGCACCAAACCGGCAATATATCCTTACATACCTTATCAAGAAACCAAATAACTATAAATATTTTTCTGCTGTAATTTAATCATTAAAATGTGTATTTGTAGCGTTTTTGTAAGATTAATAATGACATGGTTTACGAGTCAGATTTTCAATACGGACATTTGAATCAAGTTCGCGAGAATCAAAACGTGCGCGAAATATAGGCTCAATAGTGTTCACATTTGCGAGAGGGCTGGGCACCGCAAAGTGTTGATGCCGTCTGTATTCATTACCTGTTAAATAATATGCCCTGCATGAGGCAATAGTTTCTCCCACCCCGCTCCACGAGCAAACCAAATAAACGAAAACATAATTTGTCCTACGTTCGGTCTTCTTGCTCGTATAGGCTCGTAATCTTATCTTAACGTTGAGGCTGTTTAAACCTGTAGCATTTAAATGATATAGCCTTAACAGCGATCATTTGTACTGTATTGTGAACCAAATATTGAGTTATAGTTAGCTGTCGATTGTCGCCAAATCATTATTATTTCGTTACTTCTCCTATAACGACAAGCACACGACGAAATGAAATTCGCCACGTAAAAAAGACGAAATTTAAATAAAATCGTCATCTAAAATAACGAACAATCGCTATTTTTGCATAAAAAATTGCGCACAAAATAAGGTTACACTAATTTTACGTAATTGCAGCGTCTTTTCTTGCTTCGCCAGGCGCCTTTCCGTTATTTTGCGGCGCGTTATTTCGCGTAGCTTTTTTAATTTCTTGATGTTATTTTCGCTTTGCTCGCGGTCAAATAAAGAAATAACGAAAAGACAAGATTGCACTTAATCAACCACAATATAAACTACTGATATCTTTTTAAAATTAAGCGTTTAGTTTAATAGTAGCATGTTTTCGAGTTATGTATGCATGATGATAAGTTTGACATAAAAGTCGCTAATGGCATCCTAATCATTAACTGGTGTTCTTATTAAATTGATCGATTTAATTCATTCGTGCCATCGTATTATAGCTGGTAAAATAGGTCATCGAGTACCCATTTCGCTTGACAATGATATTATATACCTTCTTATGTTATATGTCTGTTTATGTATGCAACATTATCGAATAGTAGTAGGGTTAATTCACCAAGACAGCTTGTACTTTTGGTTTAAACAATATTTATTTCTACAATAAATTTATATATACAATACATCGTGAGAATTTGCAACAGGATTGAGAAGAAAGTTATAATAACTTGTGTAATCTCTCTCCTGAACTTATACTTTTTATATTGGCAACTTTGAGGTTGGTGCACCCAAGAACCTGGGTCAAATCCCAAAGTTGTTAATTGTTTTGCTGTCCACTGTTCCAGGCCAGTAAACCCAAAGATGTCATTTTTATTATTTGTTTTTGGTGTCTTTTTAAACAATCAAATATAAACAAAAACCAATCATCTATTTTCATCTCTAAGTTTCCATAAACCACAGAGTAGACGTTAAGAACACAATTGCTCAGTTCAAAGCTTTAATCGGTATAAAAAGAAAAAGGTCATAGCAATGTGGGCATTATCTCCAGTATTATCGTACTATATTTGTCAATTAATAAAAATATTTTTCGGCGTTATTCGGCGTTAGCTGTCTAAGCTCACTTTTGACCTAGTTTTTCGACCAATGAAATATTGTAAATAAAACTTATTATGCAGCGGGAAAATCAAATAGATTATTTTGATTGGTTATTAGTGGGTCTCGTTAATGATTACCGTAACGATTTTTATATTGTGTGTTTGTATTTACATGGCACTTACATGTTCGGGCATTTTCGTTTTTAAAAGCGATAATTGTATTGGAGAAAAAGATATTTACGGTATAAATAACCAGTTAAGTCAATTGATGGCTTAAATACGATTTTATATGGAATATTCATGGGTGTCAGGTAAACACTCGAGTACAATACACAGTGTAAAACGACAGAGAAGTGCAGATATTTCTGGTTCTTACTGGTTCCTTTCTAGTTCCTTTGATACTGATTGTTAATTTCAAATCGCCTTGGTGTAGTGGTTATCACACTCGCCTCTCAAGCGGATGCCCCGGGTTCAATACTCGGGAGGGACACTTTTTTTAAGTTAGTTTACGTAAAAGTTGGTAGATTTCGCTCTTGTAACAAGTTGTTAATATTTTCATTTATTGTATTTTAATAACATTTATTCGTCATTAGTACTAACTCTACAAGAGGTATTTTATTGAAACTGAATAAATGTACAGTTAACGTTAGACATTCTTCTTTAATCGACGTATTATCACCAGAGGAAATTTTTGCACGCTCTTTATTTCTTTCTTTCTTATATATAAAAATCTTTTCCATCAACGCCGTTTATCTTTTTTAAAGATATTTCTTGTTTCAATTTTGATTTATATATAAAGTTTGGCCATGTTTATCCCGACCGTGGAGTGGTAAGAATGAACAGACGTCACATTGTCATCAAAATGGATGCTCTAAACGTTCTGGCATGACATTTTGGCATTTTGTTAAAAACGTATGTTAATCTGTAGTTTCAAAAAAATATATAACGAAAGTTGCAATATTTAATAATAATATGAAATGACACTTACTAAACAATACTGCTTTGGATAATGTTTAATCACCCCAAGCATATACTGCCTTATGTTTGCTTTTGCCGTTCTCTCTGATATGCAGGTTTTATATTCTCAAATCCCCTGTCTTAATTCTCTTTTGTTTAGTTCCTCATTTTTTCTCGTTTAGGACAACCACATTCTTTATGGGGGGATCATACGCAACTGAATATGGAATGGTTTTAATCTAAAAAAACGCAAGTTCCATGTTCCATTTGCACACCGTCGTTTGGTATGGATCGTAATAGTAATTGTGTAAATACTTAAGTTGCGCTCAACCTGGGGCTACGTGAGTATTAATACGCATTTATATAACTGCCCATGAACAGGCCATATGACTTATTTTGCACTGAGATTGATAGAACTATGTTTGTATTTTATTGGTATTACCTGACACTTGATACTAAAGAGTGCATGCTCTATACTTCATGTGACAAACATTGAATTAGGGTTGATAAAATATTTGTATTTTAAATATACCAAACATAATTTTTAATAAGCCCTATGATTTTAAACCATTTATTACAAAAAGTGCATAGAGACCTGGCAGCTATTTAATGAACACTTTAAAGAAGGCTATACCTCGGCCCTCCAAAGCGGAATTCCATTATCACTAGTTTGTAACTATATGCCCATACAGCTTATAACAAAGCAGTTTAAGGCGCGGGATATTATTAATACTTTCTGTAAATAAGTGGTGATTTTATTGTTTTCTTGTAGTTTGTTATAAATTAGCAGTCGATAAAATATAAAGGTACCACTTACTATAATAAGTTTTGTCAATATTGAAAAACCTTTTGGTAGATACATATTGTGATATTATTGAATATTAATATATAAAACATTTTTCTGATTTGGCAATGCATGTTTCAGCTGTTGATGAAATTCATGACTCCATGTCGCATAACTTGACTATGTGTTCTTTAAAGATGGCATACCATGACCTTGATTGAAGATTAAAAATGACTTTTTAATACATGAAATAGGTCATGCAAACGTGCAATGCATAAAAAAGTTCGCCATACCTTAAATAAACTGCACTAAATTTGGCATGTGTGCATGATCATATTGAAATATTGCAAAAAGCATACATCAAACTTATTGTCAGAGCATCGGATTTAATTGTCTACGCTCATGCTATGAAGGATAACAATTGAACGATAAGATTTTCTTGCGACTTGCAGTATTAACTTAAAGGTTAATCCAAAACTAAATTCTCATTTAGTTGCTAAAGTACATTTACTGTTAATACAATTCCATTAAGCTTATCTTTTTAAATCGATATTTTATCACGAAAATATTATTGATTATATAATGATGCCGTTATTTTATGTTGACAAAACATAAATCCATTTAATTCCCAACAGACTTGATTTGAGCACCATGTTTCGTAAAAAAACATGTCAAGTTTGGAAATTCAAAAGATAAACTATTTGTCACACATTTTAGATATTAATCTTTGAAAAGGAATTACGGCATGTACCACCAATGTTCTTTTTTCTATGATATTTTTACAAGCTCATCGACTTTATTTTTGAACCTGAACATATTTATCACACCATTCGTATGTTATCTCGAAATCATTTGTCACTGGATCAGTTTGTTTATTTACTGTGCATGACCTTCTGGTATAAATTGCTGACTCACCTTCTATTTCTTGCGCACTAAGTGTGCTATGTATACCCAACAGCAGAAAGGAACGTTGAAATGTTTTGGTGCACAGATGCAAGCGTTGTAATAGTTGGGTAAGAGCAGTAATAGTTGGGTAAGAGCAGGGGTATTGCGTCATCAATCACTTGTATGTAAGCGTTTGCCAACATTGCATTAGCTGTATCAGGTAAACGCTTTACTACATTGTATTTCGTTTTTGTCAAAATGAATTCGGGATTAAAAGAATTGTTTAAAGTGTCTAATCATGTCTAATATTGGTTTCGAGATCATAAGATTTTGTTGTTATTCTTTTTTATTTTAAAAGAAACTGACATAAATATATAGTCTAGTGTACGTTAAAAATGTGTTTTGTGTGGAAGAATTTATGTCTTCAGAAAACAAGTTAAATTTGCATAATAAAATAAAAAACACAGTCTCCTGGCGCAGTCAATATGAAGAGAGGAAAAGAGAGCACGTGTTATTACTATGAATACTTTCAAAAGGCACCATACACAATTAACGAAAAAGAGAACACAAGGTGTTTTTGCCTTGGTATGGTCATTAGCAAAACAATTTGTCGCATTGTTTTTAAACCAGGTTCTATAAAGCACCAACCTCACACTTGCCCCTGCAGTTTCTCATAAGAACGATCAAGCACAAGTTGTCTTGGTGAATTAACTCCAGCGCACCCATCAACTTTTTGCTTGTTCAATTTATTCGAAATAGTGCCATATAATAATAAGAATATATTGTTTGCATCAGAACTCTTTACGAAATGTTTGAAGGAACAATATCGCGTGAACATCAATGTACAAATTTTTCAAGTCCTCTGACGAAATTTTTAAAAACAAAGCAAACTGTGTTGACCTTGCAACCGAAAGTAGGGTGATACATTGGAAACCCTTTTTTTAAACCAGAAATATTTGACAAATAGCCGCAAGATCAGTGTTCATTTGATAAAGGTAATGTTTTGGTTTTGTGTTTTACATGAGCCACAGGGCTTGATGTAAACGGTATTATTTTGTCATAACTCAGCGTGCAAAATTAAATACAGCCACATAAGTAATTTCTTCACTAAACGCTGACCGGCAAAGAGCATTTTTCGTTAAGTTTGAAGGTTTTGAATTAAAGCTTAAATTGCTCTTTGCAATGTCTGTGTGGAGGGATTCTTTTCTTCGAGTTTCGAGTAGAAAACTTCGAGTTTCGAGTGGTAAATATCGAGTTTCGACTTGAAATCTTCGAGTTTCGAGTAGGGATCTTCGACTTTCTAGTAGAAAACTTCGAGTTTCGAGTAGAAAATATCGAGTTTCGAGTTTAAATCTTCGAGTTTCGAGTAGACAATATCGAGTTTCAAGTAGAAAACTTCGAGTTTCGAGTTGAAAATATCGAGTTTCGAGTTGAAATTTTCGAGTTTCGAGTTGAAATCTTTAATTTGTATCACAATGTCTTGTTTTATGTGTACTTAATCTAATCTCTGTCTTTATCTAACAATTTTTATCAAAGCGACTTTGAACTAACGAAATTCTTTTGGAATGCATTGTAATTTGCTTATTCAGAGACTTGATATTTTTATCTCATGATGTTTTGTGATAGGTTTTAAGTCGATATCGACATTAAAAAATTACTTATCAATTCAGTTGAGTGTTCTACCAAAGTACCAAGACAAAAATGATATCCCCAACACAATTAAGTCCATTTAGCAATGCTAGCATGAAGACGTAATCGCCAGAGCTAATAAAATGTATTAAAAGAGGACTTTATATGTCAGGTCTGACAGACTCTGACCTTAGATGGAAAGGGAACTTTTAAAGTCACCGAACACAAAAATATTAAAATATTTGCAGGCTCGTTTTATCGAGCCTGTTCATGGACAGTTATGGAAATGCATATTACTGCACACGCCGCAACTCAGTATCTACACCAGTGTTTAACATTAAAACATTGCAATTTGAAGGGGTGCATATGGCGGTGAAAAAGTAGTAAAAGCAAAAATCAAAAACACAAACTAGTTTCAAAATTTAATAAAGAGATTAACAAGATTTGTAAACTTTTTAAGTACATATTAAGTAGTAAAATACATAAAATGTACTATTTTAGAGTCAAACTCAAATAGAAATTCGCTCTTTAATTTCCTTTACAGGTTTTAACACTGTTTGGAATAAACATATGAATATAAATTCTTTAGACAAATTAGGTAAATCTATGCATTTTGCGTTTTAAATGGAGAAAATATGCTATTTGAAATAATTGAATATGTCTGTACATGATCAAGGCACGTTCAAAATTTCAGCAGTTGCTACAGATAGAAATAGATGATTTATCATAAGGTACTTCATTCACAAATTATAGCTTATTTCTATATTTTATCAATATCTAAGCATACTGAAACTAGGGAAAATAATCTCCATTGACTTAACTTGACTTGACATTTAAAAAAATCATATTTAGCTACTTTCTTATGAACGTCATAACCTCACTTAAGTCGGAATAAAGTGCATGGCCCATAAATTGTAAAGAAAAAAAGATAGATATATTGATATTCTTTTAAATGACCCAAATAAATGAGCATTTTTACTCGACATGGAGATGATTCCATGGTAGTTTTTTCATATAATTTGATGAGTTTTCTGTTTGTCCACTAGTATATGTCAGGATGCCCTTTGCTTCATCTGTGATTTAAATACAAAAGTATTCTCATACATTTGGGTGGCCGATTTTTGAAGCATACAGGCTCTTGCATGTTTACACAGACAAATCAGTGACCTCGATAGAACTCTAGGACTGAGTTTTTTAAATGGCAGGGTGTACTTAAAAATAATAATTTGATAAATTTATTTAAATATTTGAAACCTTATTTTATTTTGGGATTCTAAAACTAAAATTCAACACCTGTCGCATAAACATTGTATATGTCAGCTTGATGACGTGACTGCTATTTAAAGAATAAACAAACATTTGTTTAACCTCCAGTTCAAGCCTTTGAAAAAAAAAATGTTTAAAATCACTTATAGATCATTTTTGGTTTAACGGGTTAGGGTTTAGGGTAATGGCGAATATTCTAAACCAATTTTCTGATAGGATTCACACATCACACATTTAAATATTTTTTGTGAATTGTTGATTTTGTTGTTTATTATGGTGTCAGCAGGAAACGTAAAAAATTGCCAACTCGAGACTCGAAGTTTTCAACTCGAGACTCGAAGTTTTCAACTCGAGACTCGAATTTTTCAACTCGAGACTCGAAGATTTCAACTCGAGACTCGAATTTTTCAACTCGAGTCTCGATCTTTGCTACTTGAAACTCGAATATATAAACTCGAGACTCGAAAATTCCGAATGGAAACTCGAAGATCCCATCTTGAAACTCGAAGTTTTCTACTCGAAACTCGATTCTTATGCAAATTGAATATATTTGAAGAAGAAATCCAAAAGCACGTGCTTTTGATCAAATCCTAGATAATTGTTTCATACGATGCTATATATCAATGTAGTATCAGTAAATAAAATAAGTTTAAATCAACAACACGGCGACTCGTGTGGTTTTGATCATTTGTTATCCGATAACGGATTAGCTAACGTGTGACGTTTAACCTATATCATATTAACTTGCAACCCTTCTCATTATTTTCTAAAGACCAATTTAAAAGACGAGTGCCTTTTAGTTTGATATGTTTTCTCTTTTATAATTAAATATTTGCACATTTAATTATTTTAACAGATGGGCCTTAAATAAAATATTGTTTGTTTCCCCATCCACGACCTTCCCGAAAAAATCGGCGCGGTCCAAACTATTTTATTGCCGCAACCGAAAGGATATTTTTAACTTGTATGAAAAAAATGAAACAAAATGCATTTTTAATAAGTTCGAGTATGAAACCGGTTTCAAATAGTCACTTTCATCAAAACTATTGTATATGCTTCACAAAGATCACTAAAGTCTTGGTCATTTTGCAGAAGGGCATTCATCTTAAATACATGTAAACTTGGTACTAGTCTCCTTTTTAAATTTTAGAGTGTTAATATTCTCATTGGAGTTATTCCTAGAATTTCTGTGAGCATCATTATTCTAATAATTTTAAAATAATAAAAAATATTTGACCAACCTGACTACCCATACTTTATCGGCCTGGATCGGAATGGGGAACAAAGAATATTTTTAATTTGGCCCTGTAAGATTTATATTTTCCTATCACTACCTGGATAAAAGACATTTTGCCAATTGAGGTTAAACCCGATTCTAAAGTGCACCAACCCCACGTTTGCTCCGTTAACTAGTTCATATATGAACAAGCACAATTAATGGGATCTTATTCTAACACAATCACCACCCAGCAATGTTGCATACAAATAAAATTGAAAAAAAAATGTTTTAGATGTGTTACTGTCGAGTTTCATATCTGGATTTAAGGAAGAACATGATGGCAAATATAAAAGAAACTGATCGAGCTTCTGTATTCTTTTCAAAATTTCGTCAGTACTCTACAATTTTGTAACCCTACACATGACAGGAAAAATCTTTAAACAGGGTTTTCAGTACCAACAAAAGCTCTAAACCTAAATTCAGCATCGCTATTAAACTCTCGCAACTATTGTGTGATTTGTTTATTAGTTAGATTTGTTTCTTACTAGAAAGCAGACAGCGCGCTTAAAATATCTTTATGGCAGTTTTTTTTTAAATATTTTTAATATTGACATGTGTTTTATGAAAATTCTTGGGAAAAATGCTATTTCTTATTTGTAAGTCAACTCTCCTTAAAGACAAATTGAGAAATGAGTTGCCGCAGTGTTTTGATGCAGGTTTTCTCATGCACAAATTGTGTTCTCTGAAAACTTTAATCTTCGTAACATGCTCTATTTATACCATAAATATGTTTTCTGTGATACAATTATAGCTTTTAAAAAGGAAAATGCCCGAACATGTAAGTGCCAGGTAAATACTTACGCACAATATAAAAATTGTTACGGTAATCGTAAACAACATCCACTGAGAACTTATCAAAATAATCTATTTGATTTTCCCGCTGCATAATAAGTTCTATTTTCAACATTTTATTGGTTGAAAAACTAGGTCAATAGTGAGCTGTGACAGCTAACGCCGAAAAAAATGTTAAAGGCTGTGCTCGCCATCCAAATTTACAATATTAAAATCGAAATCATCTATATTGTCACAGAATAACTGCTGATCAAAAGACATAAATGGTGTCCCATACAACTTGTGTACAATATTGGGAACTGTATATTCCATTCACTATTGACAAATTGGTTGGCTAACATTAATAACAGTTAGAATTAATTTGTTAAAAAGGACTAGATCATTTTATTATATTAAAATCACTTAAACTGCTGACATTTATTTATAACATTATTTTCGACATTATTCTCGCGTATCACAATAAATTTTAATTTAATGGCACTTCTAAAAGGCAATGCGAAACTGCTTAATGTTATCCGATAGACACAGAGTTCCTTTTTAATATTTGGTGAAAATAATTTTTTATCCATCCGCAAAAAAATTTGAAACTCAATTTAAATTTTCTTTAAAGTGAGGTAGAAGCGTTTCACTTTTGTTGATTTAAAATTCCATGTCAGCAGTACAATATTTTTTTTACCTTTTGTTGTTCTTTTCCCCTTCATGGCTTTAATGGTTTTACATGTGTTAATATTTTATTTTCAGGATGCATTCTATAGACAACTGATCTTTGAAAATTTGCAATCGGTCATAATTACTTAGTATCTCTTGTGTCACTGAAAGGGGGCTTCATTTTAAAATCGATATTGTCTCTACCTGGGAGCGAGCAAACACCGTCACGACGAGAGCGGCTAGCCCTGCAATTCTGACTACGCAACCATTTAAACTAATCGGGACAACCCCAAAACGGTTGATCGGATAGCCCTGATATACGTTATCATCACTGCACTACATCGGTAACGGGTTATTTACTGAAAATGTGATGACTATTTGTACGGGGAAACTTTTTATGGCCGCCACACTGCACAAAAAGTGCTAGACTAAGTGAGAATTTCAAATGATATTGCCTCTACCTGAGATAGCCCTTATAATAAACATTATCATCACTGCAACGTCCAAGTTGGTAAATCTTATTGACTAGAATGGGAAATTTTGTTTTACCGTATTTTATAAAACGAAAAAAAATGCTGCTAAAATCTTTTTAAATCTTGTTCAAAAGGCTAACTAGTGAGTTCACAATATGTACTCATAGGAATGCTGTCATCAAGCTTATAAAATATCTATTAATTATTTGAGTGATTCAGTAAAGTTCTGACAAATCTATCCGGTATTATCAGAAAAGGAACCGCTGTTTAAGGTAACATTGCAATAGATGAAATGGGATCTTTGAAAATCAATGAGTCAGACTTAGACAAATGAAAATATTGCAGGCTGTGTTTGATCGAGTCTGTTGGTGGATACTACTAGTAAGCAGTCATGGAAATGTTTATCTGTCCACGCTGCCGAGCTCATTTGAAGGTCATTGAGCACGAACCATGTCTACAATGTTAATAGTACTTCTAAAACTTGTTTTAAAATTTCGGCCAGTTGATAGATGGGTGGTTTCAATATCACACCCAATAAAGATTTGGATACTGTTTAATCACCCCTAAGATGAACTTGCTAATTTTAAAATTTTGCCAATGTCAGGATTTGGCAAATATGCATGATTTTCTCAGATCCCCTGTTAATTTTATTCTATTTAAATTAGTTCCGCCCATTGTTTTCTAGAATAGTTCAAACCCATTCTTTTATACGGGGCCCATACGCCGCAGTACATGGAATGGTGTTAATTAATACAAAAATACCTCATTGAAGATTCCCGCCATATGCATACCATCGTTTGGGATTGATTAAATATGTACTGCTTATTTGAGTAAATATTGAGCTGCCCTCAACCCGGGGCTAGGCGGCGTGGGCAGTGATAGGCATTTCCATTACGCCAGTGACCAGTCTCAGTCAAACCGAGCCTGTAATAGTATTAAATTTGTTGTTTTGGGTGTTCACAAAGTTCCCTTTCATCTACTGGACAGGGGATCTGAGAATATCAACCCTAAGTATCACAGATGAACGCCAAATGCAAAAATAGTAAAAAGCACGAGAAATATTCCGTTTACTGTAGCAGCATTGTGACATTTCTAAAATACAAATGCAAAAATTAAAAAGCACGAGATAAGTTCCTTATACATATTTTGTTGGTCCCGTCTAGATCGAATTATCGAAGTTCGACTGTACTGTAGTAACATTGTGACATTCAACCACATAAAGGTTGAGGGTATGGGTTTATGGTCTGTTATCTATATTAGAACACGAACGTTGTGGTCGCAATACTTCCCGGGCACGATAGCCTGGTGTCAAATATGACCTCCGCCCTTTCCACACCAGTGGCCTATGTTTTATGCTACTGACTGAACCAATGCGGTACCACAGCCCAGATTAAGTTGTTTTGTCGTTTTCGTCCCATTGTCCTCTGTATAACCCTCTATTGTCTGTAAGTTTTGTTACTGTAATTTAATTTTTGGTGTTAACCTTAATATTCATTTACATTGCTGCCCATTAACAGACTCAATCAAATTGAGCATGCATTTTTTCATATTTGTCGTTTTCGGTGACATTCAAAGTTCCCTTTTCACTTATTTCTTATTTATCTAAGTGGACAGGTCAGCAACTGTGTATTGTATGTGGCTACTCTTTACCTCTTCTATTTACTTTTACGATATATATTATTTACATAACCTTTTTGATAAATATTAATACAGAACCAAGCTTATATGAGCTCGTAGCTTTTTAATTCACTTATAAGTGTAATGGTCAATATCTGAAAACAGGTCAAACGAAAAACAGCTTAGTAAAACAAATACTTTAGAAAAGCAAACACCCTTTATTGACCTCAATCTTTCTCTTGAAAACGGATTTGTAATTGCTACAATAAATGAAACAGAGTTGATTTTGATTTTCATATTTGAAAAAAGTGAAATATACATATCAGGAATCGCCACACTCAGAAAACACAGCCTCCCCCCGCAGGGGAATAAAGAAAAAAAATTTGCGTTAGCGACTTTTTGCATAACCGGTATTGTTAAAAGGAATATTGGTACAACAAAATAAAACATAAAACGTTTGCAAGTTATTCCAACAAGATATTTTCAGCTAGTGTTTTACGGATATTTGATTTATAAATTAAAGAAAAATAAAAACAATATCAATTTTTGTTTCATGTCTTTTAAAAAAACATCTGTTATTACTAAAAGAAAGGCTTCATGCACTATATTCTACAGCGCAGTTGACCGCTTTGCCGTTTATGTAGGTTTCCAGTAAAATCTTGAAGCTCGTTCAGTTTATTATATTTCTATCATCGTGTACTTGCTGATTTGGTGATTTTTTCCCATGATTAATGAAATCTAGTTCCTACCCATTTTTGTTTGACAATGCTATTTGCTTCTATTTGAATTGACATACTTATAACAAACATGCCCTCTCTCTCTCTCTCTTGAAAGTATGAGATTGCTGCAACATAGCACCTGGTTTGAACCCCCGGTGGCAAAAAACTTGACTTTCCAAGGCGGTATCACTATGATTCTCAGTTTTGTTTAATGTTTGTGGTATCTTTTAGAAAATATCATATTATTACTATTATTTTATTACTCTCTACTTTCAAAATGTGTGGAGAGGCTCTGTTTCCTCAATAAGGCTATCCCTGATGTGCGTTTTTTCACTTCTTTAAATAATTTATTTCCAACTCATAATCCAGAAATTTTAATTGAATATGTATTTCTATGTTTGCAGACTAGTTGGGAAAATTTTAGGTCAGATACAGTTTTAAAAGTGTGGAGATTGTGTGAGAGGGTTTTGTGTTTTCCGAATGTATCTATTTCTGATACAATGTATTTATATTTCAAGTTTTCTTTCAAATTTTATGACAATGTTTTCTAAAGAATCGTGTTTGTTTAACTCACTGAGTTTCATAGTAAGGGAATGAATTCTTTATTTATTTTAAACAAATGCCGATATTCATATTAATTTTTTTATAAGTTTTGGGATGTTAAAAGAAGAACATAAAATGATCTTATTTAACTTGAATTGCATTTAACTTGAACTTAACGGGACATTTAATTTCCATTATGTTTGTTTTTTAATCGACCATGCACTTTAAATCAAACTAAAAGTGTTAACAAATAAAATGATCTAAACTCCTTGTCCAAAATCAATGGATTTATTAGATTCGAATATATTCAAACTAGATTGAACAATGCTTGAACGGAAATTTATTTACTAGATAAATAATTGATAAGTTCCTCTATTGTTATTATACTTTAGGTATATTGCCTGTAAACTTCCATTCAATGACATCAACACTTTTCGTTATGAAACAAAATGTTTTAGAACATATCTGTGATTATTTATATAACGTATATATTATTCAAACAATAAATTCTTTAATATGTCGAAAAATATCATTCACAGCATTTTATTATTTTTTATTATTTTACTATTTTGTTTTATTTATTTATTTTATTAAATTCACCTGCTTCCAATACGTTGCACGGTTTATACACACTATAAAAAAATTAATAATAAATTTAAAACAGTAACATAACACTGATCATACCTATTCGCATTTATGTTCTTAAATATTTGTTGTTTTTGATTACAGATAATGTTAAAAAATAAGGCTTAAACAGATCAACAACATTGTTTTGGGAAACAAGAAAAAAATGAAGAATGCCAGCTTTAGCTCTGTCACTGTGTATATATATTCACAACGACGGTTTATAGTCGAAGAGAATTAATGGGCTCAAAAGGAGCGGTGTGCTTTTCAGTTGTTTTAAATTACAGGTGACACAGAGAAATATTTGTGTTTAGTATGACAATATTCTTTTTATTAACTTTAGGGAAGAACTTAATTTTTTTCTGCCGACGCACGTCTATAGCAGGTGACTGTAAATCTCCTATTGCTTAACAGATCAAATGCAACAGCCAGTTAACGTTGTTAATGCACCTGAAAATGCTTACTAATGTATTGATCGATATGAAAAATATTGTTAAGTAATTTAAAAAATATTACAGCTCTTTTTAACGATAATGACAGCATGTTTGTTACTCAGAGTTGTTTGTTATAATATGAAATATTCTCTTTGAAGAAATTTGAAAGAAACTTTTGATAAATTCATTTCATACAATTTTCAGTTTCAAAAATAGCACTCAACAGATGAACAACTTAAATGATCTATTTAACGCTTTCAGTCTTTTTTGAAATAATACTATTTTGTTTAGGAATGTTTAATAGCTGTGCATGCTTCAAGAGCAAACAAACTGCATTAAAAAATCCGCACTTGTTTATAAGATCTATAGGATCTACTCCCCTTGTTTAATGGCGTTGCATTCAAATACTCTGAGAAGTATGAGCGGCTTTGTTGCAATCCATAAACTATTTTTATATATTACTAACATCAAAGAACTTATTGAAGTACAAGGTTCCACGAGTACACTCATTGGTGGAGTTGGGTCATATTTTGCAGACCATTTGCAACAATAAATATCTTTAACTTCATCGTTTCGTTATGTTAGCATTAAATTTTGTTATTACGTAAATAAATTATTTAATTAATAATACATAAAAAGTAAAATATGCATATCATGAATTGCCACACTCACAAAACACAGCCTCTCCACGCAGCGAAAAAGAAGAGAATACAATATTATTATCTATACAATAGATATAAAGAATCGTTTCTATAAACACCTGGCCCAATAGACCTATAGTACATTATCGTTTACTTGATCAGTCACATGATATATAAATAAAGTTAAACAAAGATTTATCAGCCAAATTATTTTAAAAATTAGATATTGTTAAAATTGCCCAATTCACAGGTCATAAAACTGTCTTTATTCTATTAAAAGTGTACCACGTGACAGTTTACTTAGCCATACTTCATTATTTAGATCACCTTTAATATGTTTTTACTAGCTGACTGATATTTCGGTATTAGTTTAGAAATTGTATGCAAATCGAGTTAAGCAGGTTCTTTGTCTGGGATTTTTTTTTTATTTTGTAAGATTAATTACTTGGGTAAATAATTTCAATCTCATTTAAGTTTGTCAGTTTGAGTCAATTTGATTGTCAATACATTTTTTATATAATTTTTCCATATTTCATCTTTTGAACACACACAGAAATAACAGCCTGCTGGCATACTACCTTAAGGAGGTCTAATCTTTTACTGTAAAACATTTCTTTGATGCTGGATGATAACCCAGATGATAAAAATTTTAATAAAAGAGATACGTCAGAATATTTATTTTAACTCAATAGAGACCTTTAGGTGAATACATATTGCCAATAGGACTAGAAATATATTATGTAAATCACACTTTTAAACTATAAAAGCTTTTATTAAATAACGATTCGTTATAATTCATATAATAACAGCACCTGACACGTTCAATAACAAAACGGCCTGCTTTAAAACAGTGCCAATATCTATATCACTTGTTCGGTCGTCCCCGGGCTGTAAAAGATCTCCCTGTACACTAGTGCTGATATAAGTTACGTCCTTTGGAGCTCGTTGGGCACAATACTTGCGTACTATGTTTATAGTAATTCTAAAATTACGTTTGTTTTAATTTACAAATATTTCATCCAGTTAAAAGTTGGGTGATTTCAATATCCCAGCAAATATAGATATCTGGATATTGTTCCATCACCCTAGGATATACTTCCTTGCTTTTTAAATTTTTGCTTTCGGCGTTGTCTGTGATATGCATGATTTATATTGTCAGATCCCCTGTCAAAATTCTAATCTTATCAGTTCCGCCAATTGCTTTATCTGGGGGACCATATGCTGCTGATAATATTTATGTTGTTTAACTGAAAATACCACAGTGAAGGTTCCATGATCCTTGCCATAGGCGTGTGCAGTAATATGCATTTTCATTAATGCCATGGTTCAATCAAATCGAGCTTTCTTATTTGACGTGTTCGGTGGCTTTCAACGTTCCCTTTTTATCTATTTCGTTAAACACATTGATAAACGGTAAAGTAACCTTGGTTTAGAAAATAATCTTTACAACTCGACATTACAATGTGTTAATAAACAACAATGCAAAACAAATATAATTTAATTTTAACTAAAATATATTTATAGAATTTACATGTTTACATGAAAACCCTTTTCTTATAGCCTTCATGCTCAATGAAGTTTGACAAATATAGTTTTCTTGTTAAGAAATACTGAAAGCAAAATTAAGATGCTCGTTAAACAAAGTAAAAATTTAGTATATCGAGAATAACAACGGGCCATAACTCTTTTAACAATGGTCTCATGTAAAAAATAAAAATATTTAAGACGATCTTCGAATCCGTCCTGATCATCTGTGCAACTTTGAAATCAATCCATTAGATTGTGAATAAGGAGTTTGTAAAACAATAGTTTAATATAAAAATACAAGGGGTTATATCTCTAATAAAACAGACTAAGGAAAAAATAGTTTCTTTCCAATTATTCAAATACTATGCCTGACCATCTGTGCCAGTTTGAAGGTAATCCACAAGACAGTGAACACGGTGTTTGCGGCACAAATATGTTATTCATGAAGTTAACAAAGGACCATAACTGAGGTTAATATTTTTCTTTCTGACCGTCTACATAATCTAATAAAAGTAGTTGATTTAGCTTCTAAGTTCTATTTAAAGATTTCCTACAGCAACTCTAATGGGGCCTCTTAAACTTCGGTCACCGTTGTGCAAGCAAAGTGCTTGGCAATGTGATCAACTGAAAAGTTTAATCACCAAGCATACATATCACTGTTAACTTATCTTGTTGGCAGTCTTAATTTTGATTTACCAAGGGATTTTACGATTTTAGTTGAGAAATTGCATAGCTTTCATTTTTATGTCAAATTTCACAAAACAATGAATAAGACGTACTATGCCGAATAAAGTCATTCTTTCTTTTAACTGCATTTATATATAAAATTATCATGCAAGCAAGCGACTTGCTTCAATTCTAATTTAAATTACTTAAATACATGAACCGGACAAATTAAATTGAAGTAATTGACAAAAAAAGTAATGGCAGATGAACTGTGATGACAAGCAGTATGCAAATTATCTGCGGTTGCCATAAATAATAACCGTTTATTGGGGTGGAGCATTATATTTTAGAGATATACGTATTATTACATATTCGTACGCTTTCGCAAATCAAATAAATTCTACTCGATTGGCATAAAATGTCTTCCAAATTTCTAGATCTTATCTACTTAGATAATGAATTGCTCATTTTGCTGACAAAGTATAATTTTTATGGATGGATAAATAACACGTGAGAAATGAAACAAAATCAGGACTCACATGAAAATATTGCAGGTTCTGTTTGAGCGAGAAAGTTTATGGGCACTAATGGGTATGAAATTGGCATATAACTGTCCACGCCGCCTTAAAACCTAAGAAGGGAACAGTGGTTTCATTTCTTTCTCAAAATATGGCCTCTACACTGGTTTGAGCGTATAGATTGTACGTCATTTGTAGCCGAAGGTAAGTGATGGATTGGAATTAATTCGCCTTCTGCAAGTTTGTTTATATTAGAACCTGACTGAGCAAGTATTAGGCTGGTGCAGACTAGAATCTTTTTCAAATCACAATGGCAGAAAGCTTTGCAACTGACTGTTCCACGACGTTAACCCTGGTTTTTTAATTTTGTGTTGTTTATGGTGACTTTTGGTAATTTTGTTTTAAATCTTGCTTTTGCTTTCTACTTTTAGGCTTTTTTTTTAATAAAGCTTACCTGAATTTCTATTTTACTTATATAAACACGAAATACGACAAATTGTTCGTTGTTAAAAATGCGTTTTGTTGGTAGTGAATTCGATCACAAGAAAAGAGGGATAACGCTGACAGAAGTAAAGAAGTAAACCCCCAGTTACATAGAGCCATCTGCGGTTGATGAGTAGCTTTTTAGCGAAATTATGGAGTGAACCGATGACAACGTATTGAACGCCGATATCACATATGGCTCACCTGTTTTCCACCTATCAACTGCTATTGGGGAAAGATGAGTTTCGTCAGAGAAAAATTACCGATTGGGATTGTTAAACATGGTTAAAATTCTCGATCGGTGAAAATATCTTACAATAACCGATCGACAACCTGTCTTCAACCGATCATCACTGATCGACAACCTGTCTACAACCGATATCTCCGATGGGCCACCGATCACAAACTGATCTACTAGTACTTACCACCGATAGAAAAAAGATGAGAATTTAAGTGTACCAGCAACCAATGAAATATTTGTTTAAGCGACTGAACACGTTTCAATCACCATTGGCTGTTTACACACACACACACACACACACACACACAAACAGAAATACAATAACGCATGACAACCGATCAAAACAGCGAGTGACTTTAAAAAAATAAGAATAAATATCTAAAAAATGGTGTCTTATTGGTTTAAAACGTCGATATTGAATTGTTTATCCCTTTTGTTTCTTTTCAATTCATAATGATGTTATCCAGGTCATCGTGTTTGTCCAACATACAGTTTAGGGAAGCTTTGTAAAGATCAATAACTCTTTTTATTTCGATGATAAACACCTTTTGGGGAAAAAAATGAATGAACTTTACATTTGCTTAATTTTAGAGTACAATAGACTTTTATTGTCCTCAATAACTTATTCATAATTGGACATTATTTTTTTCAGTTGGTATCTTAACCTTGCACTATTACAAGCAAATGCTCTTTAAAAGTCTGTTTCCAAAATAAATAGGAAATAAATAATACATTCAGACGTTCATAATAGATTGAACAATGCGAAATATAGATTCATTTGCTATAGATAAATAATTGATAAGTTCCTTTATTGTTATGTTATTGAAGTTAAATGACCTGTAAACTTTTTTCAATGACATCCTCTTGAACAAAGACTTTGCGTTATAAAACAAATTTTTATTTTTAGAAAATATTTGTGACAGTTGTGCAATTTATATATTTTCGAGCAATTCAACTAATGCATTGTTTCCTTTTTAACGTAAAAGTAAATTGACTATACACCGGACGAGGTGGAATTTGTGGAATAGGAAAGAGGAACAGGTGTGGCGGGATGTGATGGGAGGAGGTGAGGCGGGTGGGATGGGATGGAATGAGATAAAATGAAATGAAGTAGTGGGTAGCAATGTTCTTTGGGCAAGAAGAGGGGGTAGAGAAAGGGTTGTCACGGGACCTGACGAGATATGATGGGATGGAATGGAGTGAGTGAGAAATTGCGTAGACGGAAATGGGCAGATAATATGGAGACAGAATTGAAGAAACCAGCTAGGGATGGGATATGATGAGATTTTCTTTCTTTTTGTGATGTATAAACCTTCTGAAGCCATCCTAGTGTATGGACTATGGTCTGTACCTAACTAACTCTCTGAAACATCTTTGCAGATATCATGCATATGCTCGGCGGTTGTAATGATTGTTTCCATTTTTCACACGCGAGCGCCGTAGTCTCGAATCTTTTTACAAATAATTTTATCTAGAATCGTGGAAAAAACTTGAAGATCATTCTAAAAGGGAATAATTCGATGATATAACTATCAATATAATACGGGAATATTGCATTTTGTGGCACAGTTGTCGAGATGCCCGAATTTTATGGCTAGGCCGTAGCGGTTTCATTTTCTGTCAGAGCTTTATCATTTGAAACTAAATATAATGATCAGTAAATTATATATTAAATTTCTCCTCATTTAAATATTCACTTCATCATGAAGTTTTGGTTATGTGGCGTTGACGCAGTGGGTAGGTACACGGAATAATCTGGCTGTACGTGCCTAGTTGTTGTGGCAATGGTGGTATGATACCAATTTGAGTTTGTAATAATCGTACACGTCATGGAGAAAATGTGTCTTTTTTATATATTTATTTTTAAATTGAAAAAAATAAACAATTTTCTGTTATTTTCTCACAACCCTTTAGGCCATATTGTTACACATTTTTGACTCCATAATGTTACTTTTACCGCTAAATGCAAAAAAGAACTTTTAAGGCGCCATTTCCAGCATCGACATCAGCTGTTCAAATCTTATTTCCTGCGACGTTCCCCCTCCCCCATTATAACATTTGTTTTAAACATTTTTTGCTAATAGTGCTATAAAAAGCAAGATAAGCTAGCCAATCATAATGCTCCTCTAACTGTTTGTGCCGTGTGGTGGCTGTAAAATGTCTCCCCGTACATTCAATCAGTGCTGTTATCAATTACGTCCGTTGAAGGTCGTTGAGCACGATACTTATGTACTATATTAACAGTACTTCTAAAATTATCTTTGTTATAATATTTCGGACAGTTTTTAGATGGTTGGTTTCAATTTCCAAGCCAATATAGATTTGGATATTGTTCAATCACCCCAAGGATATACTTCCTTGCTTTTGGCTTGTCTGTGATATGCAGGATTTATATTCTAAAAACCCCTGTCAAAATTCTATTCTGTTTAGTTCCGTCCATTGTTTCCTCGTTTAGGGCAAATCCATTCTTGTATCTGGGGACCATACGCCGCTGAACATGGAATGGTATTAATCTGAAAATGCAGCATTGAAGGTTCCATGTCCACTGCCATATGGACACCATCATTTGGGATGGTCAAAATTGTACTTTTTATTGGTGTAAATATTGAGTTGCGCTCAACCTAGGGCTAGGCGGCGTGGGCAGTATGCATTTCCATTACTGTTCGTGGACAGGCTCAATCAAACCGAGCCTACAATATTTTCATATTTGTCGTGTTCGATGGCTTCCATAGTTCTCTTTTCATCTATTTCTTCATAAAGACGTTACTCCTTTCGTCATTGCCAGTAGTTATCAGTAAAGAAATATATCTAGATCTAGATCTAACATTATCTAAATCCTGTTAAATTCCAACTAAGCAATACAAAGTATCAATTTTAATGCCTTCATGAGTGATATGTTACTTACGACGTGTACTTACGACGTCCTTTTGTCTAACAAATGTATACAGTATGATATAATTGTGTTTGAACTTCGATTTTTGGTCGCGAAAACGGATGACACAAAAATAAAAAGGTTTATTTCTCTCTTTATAATTGAAAGTAACTTTTCAGTATTATTTTAGTCATATGTGCAATTGAATCGTTGTTTTAAGTAATTCTACTTGCAGCTTGGATTGGCGAGTTTACTTTTTTATTTCAATAGTTTTAACAGGTTTACCAAGGTCAGATCTATACTTTCTGGTTCGCTCCCAGCTAGAAGCAGTATCATTTTCATTAATTATTCTTAAACATAAATAAATGGATATTGCTAATGAACTCCCTTGAGGGTGTCTAGCTTTTTATTGATGGCCATTTCTATTTACTGGATAATTAACCATGTAATAAAAAGAAACTGATATGTCATCATGCTTTTGTACTTTACTGATACATTTAAGGCAACTAACTTACAATAGCAAGTTATACTGTAATCATGTTACTTATCACAGTTAATCACAGAGAACGGTGCCTGATTACGACTCAATGTTGACAAACTTCCTATTATAACGCTTAATTATAGCATTTGTTTGTTAATTTTGTGTTGTTTGACAGATAAAATAAGATAAGCAGTTCTTTAACTTCTGAGGAATGGGTACCAGGGAGTGTTTGGTAAATTTTTTGTGTAATTTTAATCGGTAATCTTTTAGTATGTCCTTAATCTTATATGTATTTACTAACTTATATTTAAGAATTTCCAATAAGAGCATTCAAACTAAAGTCTGATGCTGGTCGATTATTGTGGATTTTGTTTGTTTATTTTTCTTTCACTCCTCCTTGGAACGGTAGGTTGTTAAACATTGTAAGTGTTCATGTTCTAGACATGTTGTAAGTGTTCATGTTCTAGACATGTTATAAGTGTTCATGTTCTAGACATGTTGTAAGTGTTCATGTTCTAGACATGTTGTAAGTGTTCATGTTCTAGACATGTTGTAAGTGTTCATGTTCTAGACATATTGTAAGTGTTCATGTTCTAGACATGTTGTAAGTGTTCATGTTCTAGACATGTTGTAAGTGTTCATGTTCTAGACATGTTGAGTATGAGGACAGAAAGGAGTTGAGCATGAGAAAAGTTGTATACTCACGAGGCCAGGGCCGAAGGTTATAAAGCTGAGATTGAAAACCAGTCTCAAATCTCAAGCATCTGATTGGCCTGAAACGGCGACTGGTCGCCATTTCAGCCAATCATCTGATTAAGATTTGAGACTGGTTTCCATGCTCAGTTTTATAACCTTGAGCACAGAGCTTACCCCTCAGGTACTCATTTTTGTTAATTGTCTTATCATTAAGCTTATTCTGTCTTTTCCTCTCTATAATAATGGACCAAACTTGAACTTTGAAGGGTAACACCGTTTAACAGCGGCACCGGACGTGGTCACTTTAGACAAAGCCGCCCGTCTAGAGCTTGGTAATACTATTCCGTTCCCCCTATTTGCAAGAAAAGTCTTCCAAATGTTGATGAAACAATATCTGGACGTTGTAGTAACATCAAATCAGAAATTGAGCCGATATATAACGACATGTTAAATTATATAAACATACGCGTGTTGTATTTTCTACAGGGTGTAGAAAAAATGTTATGCGTCTTTTTTTAGAAAGTCACGTGATGAAAACCTTCATAGCAAAATATTATTTGTGTATAAATTGAACTGTTACGTTATTTGATTCAAACAACTGTTCAGGATGATTCCATATATGAAATAGATTCAATCCGTTATATTGATTTTGTTGGTCAAAAGCAAGACATCGTTTATGTTTTTCTTAGAGACTAATGAATATCCGGGCGTGCTCGATTGGGCTGTCGGAACTGTGCCAGAATCAAATTCCGACTCTTCCACAGAATCTGTTTGACTGTTTCACTGCGCATGTCTGTACTTTCAGCAGACAGCGACAGTAGTAAACCAATTTTGTCTGGCGATTATAGTCGCCAGAGAATCCTTAGCGAGCTTCACTTAAGGGGCAGGGGATAGTTTCGCACTTTGGTCCCGGTCGATTTTCTAAGTATTTGGGGTAGCCGTGATTAAAATGCATTAAAATCATTGTTTGAATTAAAGATGACATATTCTTTTATAATATTGTATAGTATATGAAATGTGAAATCTGATCACAGTGGCTCAAATGCATTGATGCTAGCTTTGTATGTTCTGAGTTGAACAGTTGCCGGATGAAAACGCATTCGGCCGGGCTGAATTTGAGAATAATTTGGGGGTGAGGTATTTCAATGTCAAATGCTGAAAAATCGAGACGGATGGGAGACACTTTCCAGCTGCTTGGGAGATTAGGAACACATAAAATATTAGCATGAAATGGGTTTTATTTGAAAAATCATTGCGGGAAATATTTTGCAGGTTCTCAAATATGTAGAATTTCGGCCAAATTTGCATTGGAAAATCAGGACTTGGGGTGACTTTAAATGCCTGTGTAGTTCAAATGACTGGTTCTGTGGAACAGTTGGTTGTGGTTTGTAAAAAGCTAGACCCCTGCAACACAGAAAGTACAACAACACAATTTTAGCTGTGCAAAGTTTTTATTTTCGATCAAAGTAAGCTTGCAAGGGGTCCCAAACTCTGGCGGAAGCCTCGGAAACTGTCCCCTGCGCCCTTATCTTTCCTCGAGGTTTAAAATAGGCGGTATTCCCCAAGCTTGCAAGTAAAGTACATACTGCTGCTGGAGATTAACAACACCAGTTGGTGTTAGATTTAAAAATACAACGAACTCGGAGTCATATTACAAGATGTATGTTTACCGTTATCACAGCAGAGTTGCTGATAGCAATTTGATGCCACTTAAATGTCGGTCACTGATTTATTGCCATTCATATGTTTGGAATGCATATTATGATGAGATCTGTATTGTTACGACGCTTGTAACCACTGCTGGCGTAGTGCGTCGGGGGTTTAAATGTTAACCATTCGAGTTGCGCAAATACTGCACACTGTTTGCCATATCCTGTCGTTCAGGGCGACGTTTACACCTTCTAGATGCTGGTTTAATACAGTATAAGCTGTACCTCTTCTTTCCTTTTTACAAATGGTTAATATTTACTCTTTACGCTGCCAGAACACAGTTCCGACGCACTCGATTGGACTTCTCCCTGTTCTAAATGTCGGAATTTCCAATCGAGCACGCTCCGACTTTTGCGGGAAAGGCTGTCTGTAAACAAAAGTTCACAAAAAGCTAGTCGGTCATTAGCATACACTTTCAACCAAAAATGTATACCAAAATCTAGAGTTCAACAACAAAATTTCATCACTGTCCTAGGGTGGGGGATGAGCAGCCTGACAGGGACTCAAATTATTAAATTTACTATTCTGATCTTCAACAATTTCGTTAGAATGCTGAACTTAAACATGTTATATTGGTGGTTCTCGCACATTTTCCTGTTTTTGTTTGTTAGTTTTAATGATGTCAATTTCAGTGTATGCCATGTTAGATGACATTATGCGGGTTTCAAAAAACTAATGTCCATGCATTGACGAACACTTCTACCCATGTGTTAATTTTAAAAATTTCTTTCTTGTGGTATAAATCACCAAACATACGGTCGTGAAACAGTAGAGGCTTATAGTAAACGAGGAGATGTTTTAAACAAGCATTTAGGAGGAAACGAATGCTCAGAACTTGCTTAATTGTCAAAATATTGTCTTTTAAAGAGAGATTTTGCTTTTTGCGCTTTCCAGTGGAAATGTTGCGAATGTTCTCAGATGTTAACGGAAGTTTAGCGAAGTGAGGTGATCATTGTTTAAAGTAAAAAAAAAAGGGGGATCAGCGATTTTGCCATTTGTTTGCGATTTCCAGTGCAAATTTGGTGAATGTTATCAGAAGATACCGGAGGTTTAGCGAATGTGACATGGCCATTGTTTAAAGTAAACATAGGAGATCAGCATGGGCAATATTTTTATCTAATATCATAAGTGTAGTCAATTGGGCGGCGCTACGCTAAAAGACAGTCATCAATACGACCAATAAGCCGCGGACGAGAGAGATAAACGACTAGGATGGCCACATGAGGTTATGATTACACATTCAGCGTGGAAGCATCAATAATGATTTTGTTTATTGAACTTGTCTGATATCAATTTATAGGATAAATGGCGACACGTTACCTCAGTTACAAGTACTTAGTTAGTCAAGTTTGTTGAAATATAATTTCAATCCATAATTACACACTTTTGCATTTCACGAGCGCACTATTGAAATAACCTGAGATGCGAGAGTTTAAACCTAGTTGGTTTGATGACTACCCCTGTCTTCATTAGTTATGAACATTACATTTTATCTTTTATTCGCAATTACTCATTTAGAGGGACATTTATATACATGTATTATGCTCTTTCTCAAAGATTTGCATAAAAGTGCCTCGTTTTGAGCTTGTTGCACAAAAACTGCCATGTGTTTTTAGATCTATCTATTTCCCTGTCCTTTTGATATCCAAGTTGGAGCTCTAATTACGATGCGGTATTTTATGTTTTTGATATGCTTTAAAGTCTTTAACAGGCTCAATGAAACCGAGCCTGTACTATTTTCACATTTTTCGTCTTCGGTGGTTTTCAAAGTGACCTTTTAATCTATTTTAAGAAAACAAAACTTAAACGATTGTTTTGAAATAGAAACTTGGTAACCATTCTATACGTGCTTCTGTATTTTTATCATTTAAACTTTAACTATTTAATTTCTGTTACAAAACTTTCGCCGCCATAAAGTTTAAAACTTGCCCTTGAATACATGCATTATTAACGAAATACGAATTGATTTATTTTGATTCCCATATTCCCTCTCAAAACCGCATATATCTATGCGTTCTCTTCTTGGGGTCTATAGTGAACGGTTGGACTCGTCGCAGTTGCAATCCAAATTGAGTTTTACTTGTAAAAGATTTCCGGGGATGCCCGTGACCCCAATGACTGCTTCCCCATACACATGCAATATAACGGATCTGATTTCGGTCTTGGGATACTAATCGATAACAATATTTTTTTGTAAGTACAGTAAGGTAGACAACACAAGCACTATCATTTCTATGTAAGGGCGATCTACTAGAATATAATGCAAGGAATGCAAAACCAGCCTTTAAAGTAAAGAAAAAGTTGTTTTCAGAACAGTGGCATAACGACAATTTTTATGATGATAGATTAATTTAAATACAAATAGTGCTTCTTGAGTTCCTTTAATAGTTTTACAGAAAATCGTTCAAACAAAAACAAAAGATAATAGCAGCATAAAGCTTAAGTGAAAGTAATAAATGCATCAGCATCCTAATTTATTGTTTACTGTCTTTTAACGCTCGTCAACTTCAAGTTTGACGAGATCTGCTGAACCAACTAAAACTACATTTTATGAATGTTGGTAATGAATACTGAATATTATAAGCGTGGCTTTTCTCTGAATGTACAAATAAGTATCAACTGTGGAAAGTTCTATGGTACCTCTTTGAGCATTCGCGTTAATGTAACATATTCATCAGATTCGCTGGTGCTTAAACAACGTAATTATTTCTACACGTCCTGAAAAAAAAAATTACGTCTACTAGAGACATGATTATTTATATTGATGCCTTTAGCCCGTACACGTATTCTTCATGTTTCAATAAATCAAACATCAGCCGTTCAACTTTGTTTGCATGCTTTAAAGTAACAGAATTGTACAATGTTTATATGTTCTCTTGTTTATGTTTGTACATACAGAGAAATGTAAATGGAAATAAACTAGAAAATTGAAACATTAACTAAATTCACAAATAGTTTGTCAGATACAGTCTGTGTGACTTTGATCGACAGAAAACTGGCCATATCATTGACTTACATTGGTCCAAAAGTAAATACATGAACGAATACATACCTACTTATTCTTTTAATTTATTTGCTAATGACCGACTAGCTTTTTGGAAAGCTAAAACTTGTCAGACTTTTATGTTCAATCAACTTATGAAGGGCTGATAAAGTAACATCGGCCAATATCACAGAACAGTGCATGCGCACTGACAATTCCCATAGGGTGGATAAATCTAATGCTACACCGGCTTTGGAAGCTTATATTCCTGTTCATTTCAATGGGCTCCAATTTATAAGTAATGCAACAATAAGGACTTTTTTATATTTCTCGGATCCCGATTACACATGTTTCAATATAAAGCATTAAACAAGACAGACAAACAACTAGGTCACAAAGACAAATGGTATTTAGCCGAGTTAATGTTTTTGATCTTGTCGGTGAATTTTTTAATTTATGCTATTTGTTTAATGCTGCAATCTTTTTGAAGTTTACTTAAATATTCAACCATCTATCAAGATGAGATCAATATTTTCACTGTTTATTATTGCTAAAAATAAACAAAAGCTATTCGGAATGTCTGGGACATGTCTTTTAATGGGTAATAAACAATGTAACAAAAAATAATTTTAAAAAGATATGAAAATAAAAATTCACATTACTAAAAATGCATTAACCTATGTGCATAATAAACACATCTAGTATTAAAAGACTTGAAACGTGCCTGCAATATTTTCATATTTGTCGTGTTCGGTGACTTTTTAAGTTCCATCGTCAAAGATACTAAGACATTCGCGACTCAATCTAACTAAAATTAAACATCACCTCATTGATCCACATGCAGGGTTCATTTAAAGTTCATTGTTTATACAAAGGCAAAAAATAGGCCATTTTGTGTGTAATAACATAAATAATTTAATAATATAATAACTTTATGCCTAGTAAAAAAATTCAATTCACTGTATAAGGAGGGCTGTAATTAATATAATGAGCACTTCTGGCTTAACCTATTTGCTATATTCCAGAAGCAATAAAATATGTTTAAATCAAAACTTTTCGCCATTGCTTTGCCATAGACAAAAAAGAAAAATATAAAAATCTCTCAAACGGCACAATGCAGTTCCATCAAGCTTTGCACAAACCAATGTTATTTATTTATATATGTTTAAGGGCTTACCACACTCCTGCCTAGCACGCTCGTCGAGAAAATTATCAAAATCTCAATAACGGCAAAATGCCGTTCAATGAAACTTTGCACAAATGCATGTTACTAATGAATCTTTATTTTGCATAAGGTAAGACACGTTAGAACAGTAAAAAAAAATAGCGAGATCTAAAAAATTCCTAAAATTCTATTTGCATAAATTCACAAAAACTAAACAACACAAAACATTAAATACCCACACGAGAAATATGATACTGACAACACTGTCTTGTGTCCTCGTGACTTACATGTGTAAACTTTTTGAGATATTTGTAAAAGTGTGTTTGACCTTCAATTTTCTGGTCGCTTCCTGGTCGCGTAAACGGAAGACAACCATTGATTTCTGTTTAAGTAATTGAAAGTTCTTTACAAAGTACACAACATTTTCTTGTCAGAATCATAACACTCACGTGGGAATTTAAAATAATGTTTTATATTGCGTAGTTTTTATGAATTTATGTAAATAGAAGTTTTAGGAATTTTAAGGTCTAGCTTTTTTTTCTTTACTTTTCTAATGTGTCTTACTGTATGCAAAATAAAGATACATTAGTAACATTCATTTGTGCAAAGTATCATTGAACGACATTTTACCGTTATTGAGATTTTGATAATTTTCTTTTTATCGATGAACGTGCTGGGGAGGATTGTGGTAAGCCCTTAATTTACATATGCTAAGAAAGTTAGAATAGTTAAGGAAAAAAGTTAGACCGAACAAACCTTTAAAATAATATTTTCAATTTATCACAAAAGCGAAGCAACAATAAATTAATTTAAATGGCTTGATGAGTAATGAGTTACTGACAACGATACCTAAGGTCCTTTGGTCTAACAAATGTATACAATGTGAGTTATTTGTAAAAGTGTGTTTGACCTTCAATTTCCTGGTCGCGAAAATGGATGACATAAAAATAAAAATATTGATTTCTCTCTCCACAATTGAAAGTATTTTCAAGGACCTTAGATATTGTTTTCAGTATCAGTTCACGCATGTTGACATTTGAATTGTTGTTTTGTGTTGCTTCGTTTTTGTGATAAATTGCAAATATAATTTTAGGGATTTGTTAGGTCTAACTATTTTTCTCTACTGTACTAACTTTTCTTAACATATGCAAAATAATCATACATTTATAGCATTTATTTGTGCAAAGTTTGATTGAAGTGAATTGTGCCGTTTGAGAGATTTTTATATTTTTTTCTTTTTTGTCTATGGCAAAGCAGCTTAATGGGAAAAGCTCAAACCATGTTTCTTCAGAAATGTAATGAACACATCAGGTTTTCACCAGAATCGTTACCTGTAACGTTTAGTTCAAATATAAGATTTTTCTCAATGGAAAAAGAAAATTATGACTCAAGATCTTGATTTCGCATTCACACACGATATGAAAAAGTCGTGTAGATACTTGTAGACACACGTATTAACCAGACAGTTGACAATGACAGAAAGACACTTTTCAAATCACATCAAAATTTAAATGATGCTTAAACAGAAGAATGGCCAAATATGTTTGACAGCCTTTTTGGTGCTTTAATAATGCAAATTTCTCAATTCTTTTCGTAACTTAAATGCTTTATATGTGAAAACTGTGAGAAAGAATAGTTTGTTACTGTTTAGGTCAGGTTCTCATTTTTCTTTAAAAGGATTGTGAGGTGTTGATCATATTATTAGCCCATGTTCTCTTGTACTCTCTCCCATTTTGACTGTGTGAGGAGGCTATTTTTACTGAATGTGCCTTTTCCTGATATGTTTATTTTATTATTTACATTTTCATCGTGGCCATAAGTTAAATGTTATAATAAATTAAACTGTGATTGAGAAAAACTATTCAGCACAGGTGTTTTAACAGTAATTTTATTTTTAAAAGAGTAATATATGCATATCAGGATCGCCACTCACAAAACACAGCCTCCCAACGCAGCGGAAAAGAAGAGAGGAAGAGAGAGAAAGCATGTTTGTTATAAGTATGTCAAGTCAAATATGACGCCACAAACAATTATCGAAAAAGAGAACCTTTGGGGATACCCCTTTGGAACGGTCAGTGGCAAAACTAACTGCCACTGGGGGTTTAAACCAGGTTCTATGGTGCACCAACAGGTTCTCGTATCACAAAACAAGTACAAGAGATTTTTCTTGATTGTTGAACTAGTTAAAGGATATCCAAGTGGAATTATTCTATTGTTAAAAAGAACCAAATAAATGACATTGCAGGAGCATGTAAACTGTTTTAAACATTAAGCGAATTATTTGCGGTTGATATAAAGGTTGGGCATAAAGTTTTAGGCAATTATTGATACGCACGCGAAAAGCAATTACTAAGTTCATGTAGCCATAAATGAGATCAAAATTTTAAAAAATCATATCATAGACTTGCATTTTACTTTCGAGGTAATTATAATTTTGACAGGCATTTACATTAAAACTATAATAGAAATAAAGGATACTTTGTATGCTGTTGATAGTGGTTTTTAATTTTGTTCAAATTTTGTTTGAAATTGTGAAATTATCTTTGAAAGTTTGAGAAAACGGCAGCCGATTAATATTGGAGGTTAAATGTCGATGAAAATGCTTTTTAACAGGAGTACGGTGTTCTTTATCTGATCGAATAGATAAAAAGGGAACGTTGCAAGCCACCGAACACGACATATATGAAAATACTGCGGGCTTGGTTTGATTGAGCCTGTTCATTGGCAGTAATGGGATTGCATATTACTGCCCACGCCGCCTAGCCCCGGGTTGAGCGCAACTCAATATAAATCGGTCAAGAAATTACAAGGTCAAGCGAACGCATGTGAACTGACCGAGTACATTCTGGTGTTTTATCTACCGGTGTGTACCAATTTTCTGCTAAAATAATATATTTGAGAGTGATTTTAAATGACACGGTTTAACAGGTATTAGTTTTTCGTAATTTTCACGATAGTGTCGGCTTTAAAATGCTTATAAGAAAACTGGTACATGTATAGTTGCGATAAGACCGAATGATTCCCAATTTGCAGCAGTGGACTGATACTTGATTATTTTGATAGATTTTGTTAATTAATGTTGTGCCATATTCAGCACAAGGACAAGTTTATTAAGATGTCATCGTTGTATTTAGAGACCTTTGTTGATGTTTGTTTGTTTGTTTTTAATAAAGTTATTTAAATCTATTTTCTTTAAATAAATTCACAAAAATAATATTTCCCTAAACACGTCCAATTCATTAGAACACATTAGCATTAATGAGAATATATAATATTAGCTGAAAATGAGATAAATTTAGTAAACGGTCCAGTCGTCAAAGGGCCGTTTCACTGACATCAAAGCATGAGGGAGCAATAGCTTAAACATAGCTGAGAATAAATCTGATAATGAAATAATTACTATTCATTTTTAAGTGACAACATACTAGTACAAAAAGTTAAAAAGGCCTCTGCGGTCAATTTTAGTACATATAGAGCAAACATAACAGAATATTCTATCAGTTGTTGATTCGTAAATCATTTTCTGTCATCGTCTTAGCAATAAATATAAGTCTTGTTGTTAGTAAGTATTCAAGGCACTATATATTTTCTTAATTTTTTGTATTTTTAATTTAAATATATATAAAACACAACTTGTGAAAACCGTCATGTAGAACATATTTAAGGTCAGTTGTATTACAGAGTAAATCGACAATTAGGAATATATTCACGAAGGCTCAAAAACGCTCTACTTTTTTATCCAGATTGTATTTACAGAAAGTGTGCTATTTATAACAACAACATTTTTATAACATATAAGAAAGAAGACAAAAGACAAAAGAAATAAAGATAACCCAATAACCGACATTACAAATTAAGTATGTCAAATGTTTTTTGAAATTTAAAAATGTTTTAATAGAGCTTTTTTTTAATTTTTTCATTTGTATTATCTACAATATGCAGGAATTAAATTTGAAAAAAAATAACAACTGTAAAAATATAATTTGTTATTTTCTACGTTTATGGCAAACCCATTCTTTTATCCAGGAAGCGGCTGGTCATGGAAAGGTATACATTTGAAAATACCTCAATGAAGGTTTCATGTTCACCGACATATGCACACCATCGTTTGGGATTGATAAAATATTGTGCGGATACTTGAGTAAATACTGAGTTGCTCTCGAACCTGCAATAGGTGTCGTTGTCAGTAATATGCATTTCCATTACTGCCGAATAAGCTCAATCAAACTGAGCCTGCAATATTTTTATAGTTCTCGTATGCGATGGCTTTTGAATTTCCATTTTCATGTATTTCAAACTTACACTGTATGACGTGGTCCGATATTGAAAATCCAATGAGATTTATAAAAAAAGAAATAGGCACAAGTCCGAAGTTTTAAGTATGTATTTGTCAATATATTAATACGATTGACAACTCTGTTCTCACGAACGCTTTATTATAATTGATTATGACCTCAACAAACTGCTAACTATTAGATTTTCTATACCGTTTTAATTTTCATTATTTAGAAGTAATAACTTGTCTGTAATAAACCAGTTTGTGAAAAGCAATACATTTGGCCTGCTTTGATCAATTTCTGATTTCGTCAGTTGTAATTCATTTGCATCGCCCTTGTCAGACGCTTACAATTTATAACTGTGTTTGAAAAGAGATACTGTAACCTCATAATGACCCCAATTTCGGTATGATTATATATATTTCAATGGAATTTCGTCTTGTAATTGGTGCAACTGCCAATATTTTAATTGATCGTTATCGCTATTAATTTTATAGTTTATGTAGAAACAATTTTATTTCCTTGGTGGTCATACGTCACGATACAAACAGGAACGAGTTATTTCCCTTTCCCATTTACACACGAACTTGCGTTGTGACAGAAACTAAACTGGTAACGGTCATTAGCAAATAAATTAATAGAATAAGTAGGTATGTATTCGTGCTTGTATTTACTTTTGGACCAATGTAAGTCAATGATATGGCCAGTTTTCTGTCGATCAATGTCACACAGACTGTATCTGACAAGCTATTTGTGAATTTAGTTGATGTTTCAAGTTTCAAGTTTATTTCCATTTACATTTCTCTGTATGTACAAAACATAAACAAGAGAACGTATATACATTGTACAATTCTGTTACTTTAAAGCATGCAAACAAAGTTGAACGGCTGATGTTTGATTTATTGAAACATGAAGAAGACGTGTACCGGCAAAAGGCATCAATATAAATAATCATGTCTCTAGTAGACGTAATTTATTATTTTATTCAGGACTTGTAGAAATAATTACGTTGTTTAAGCACCAGCGAATCTGATGAATATGTTACATTAACGCGAATGCTCAAAGAGGTACCATAGAACTTTCCGCAGTCGATACTTATTTGTACATTGAGAGAAAAGCCATGCTTATAATATTCAGTATTCATTACCAACATTCATAAAGTGTAGTTTTAGTTGGTTCAGCAGATCTCGTCAAACTTGAAGTTGACGAGCGTTAGAAGACAGTCAACAATAAATTAGGATGCTTATGCATTTATTACTTTTACTTAAGCTTTATGCTGCTCATATCTTTTGTTTTTGTTTGAACGATTTTCTCTGAAACTATTACGGAAACTAAAGAAGCACTATTTGTATTTAAATTAATCTATCATCAAAGAAATTGTCGTTATGCCACTGTTCTGAAAATTCTTCACAACTATTTCTTTTCTTTAAAGGCTGGTTTTGCATTGCTTGCAGTATATTCTAGTAGATCGCCCTTACATAGAAATGATAGTGCTTGTGTTGTCTACCTTACTGTACTTGTCAAAATAATGTTATTGTTTAGCATCCCAAGACCGAATTCAGATCCGTTTTATTGCATGTGTATGGGGAAGCAGACATTGGGGTCAGGGGTATCCCCGGAAATCTTTTACAAGTTAAACTCAATTTGGATTGCAACTGCGACGAGTCCAACCGTTCACTATAGACCCCAAGAAGAGAACGCATGGATAGATGCGGTTTTGAGAGGGAATAGGGGAATCAAAATAAATCAATTCGTATTTCGTTAATAATGCATATATTCAAGGGCAAGTTTTGAATATTATGGCGGCGGAAGTTTTGTAACATAAATTAAATAGTTAAAGTTTAAATGATAAAAATACAGATGCACGTATAGAATGGTTACCAAGTTTCTATTTTAAAACAATCGTTTAAGTTTTGTTTTCTTAAAATAGATGAAAAGGTCACTTTGAAAACCACCGAAGACGAACAATGTGAAAATATTGCAGGCTCGGTTTCATTGAGCCTGTTAAAGACTTTTAAGCATATCAAAAACATAAAATACCGCATCGTAATTAGTGCTCAAACTTGGATATCAAAAGGACAGGGAAATAGATAGATCTAAAAAACCATGGCAGTTTTTGTGCAACAAGCTCAAAACTAGGCACTTTTATGCAAATCTTTGAGAAAGAGCATAATACATGTATATAAATGTCCCTCTGAATGAGTAATTGCGAATAAAAGATAAAATGTAATGTTCATAACTAATGAAGAGATGGGTAGTCATCAAACCAACTAGGTTTAAACTCTCGCAGCTCGGGTTATTTCAATAGTGTGCTTGTGAAATGCAAAATTGTGAGGTTGATTATCTGATAACAACTACATTTGTAATTATGGATTGAAATGATTTTTCAACAAACTTGACTAACGAAGTACTTGTAACTGAGGTAACGTGTCGCCATTTATCCTATAAATTGATATTAGACAAGTTCAATAAACAAAGTCATTATTGATGCTTCCACGCTGAACGTGTAATCATAAAGTGCAATTAACCTCCTGTGGCCATCCTAGTCGTTTATCTCTGTCGTCCGCAGCTTATTGATCGTATTGATAACTGTCTTTTAGCGTACCGCCGCCCCATTGACTACGCTTGTGATATTAGATAAAAATATTGCCCATGCTGATCTCCTATGTTTACTTTAAACAATGGTCATGTCATATTCGCTAAACCTCCGGTATCTTCTGAGAACGTTCACCGAAATTGCACTGGAAATCGCAAACAAATTGCAAAATCGCTGATCCCTTTTTTACTTTAAACAATGATCACCTCACTTCGCTAAACTTCCGTTAACTTCTGAGAACATTCGCAACATTTGCACTGGAAAGCGCAAAAAAGCAAAATCTCTCTTTAAAAGACAATATTTTGACAATTAAGCAAAGTTCTGAGCATTCGTTTCCTCCTAAATGCTTGTTAAAAACATCTCCTCGTTAGCTATAAGCCTCTACTATTTCACGACCGTATGTTTGGTGATTTATACCACAAGAAAGAACATTTTTAATGTTAACACATGGGTAGAAGTTTTCATCAATTTTCAAAGTCAACGCATGGACATGAGTTTTTTTGAAACCCGCATTATGTCATCTAACATGGCATACACTGAAATTGACATCATTAAAACAAACAAACAAAAACAGGAAAATGTGCGAGAACCAGCAATAGTACATGTTGAAGTTCTGCATTCTAACGAAATTGTTGAAGATCAGAATATTAAATATAATAATTTGAGTCCCTGTCAGGCTGCTCATCCCCCCACCCTAGGACAGTGACAAAATTTTGTTGTTGAACTCTAGATCCTGGAATACATTTTTGGTTAAAAGTGTATGCTAATGACCGACTAGCTTTTTGTAAACTTTTGTTTACAGACAGCCTTTCCCGCCAAAGACGGATATTCATTAGTCTCTAAGAAAAACATAAACGATGTCTTGCTTTTGACCAACAAAATCAATAAAACAGATCGAATCTATTTCATATATGTGATCATACTGAACAGTTGTTTGATTCAAATAAAGTATCAGTTCAATTTATAAGCAAATAATATTTTGCTATGAAGGTTTGCATCACGTGACTTTCTAAAAAAAGACGCATAACATTATTTCTACACCCTGTAGAAAATACAACACACGTATGTTTATATAATTTAACATGTCGTTATATATCAGCTCAATTTCTGATTTGATGTTACTACAACGTCCAAATATTGTTTCATCAACATTTAGAAGACTTTTCTTGCAAATAGGGGGAACGGAATAGCATTCTCAAGCTCAAGCTCTAGACGGGCGGCTTTGTCTAAAGTGACCACGTCCGGTGCCGCTGTTAACCGGTGTTACCCTTCAAAGGTCAAGTTTGGTCCATTATAATATGTCGGTCATCAGGATGACCGGCAATAAATTAAGTATACAATAAATATGATTATCTACATTAATGTCTTTTCCGGTAAACGCCTTCTCTATATATCAAGCAATCAAATATCAGCCTCTACACTTTCCTTCTCCAGGAGTCTTAGTAACAGGTGGCATAGTCTAAATTATTCGTTCTGGACCGTGAGTCACTGTTAAACGGTGTTCAGGCTAAAGATCTCAAGTTTGGTCGATTATAATATGTCGGTCATCAGGATGACCGACAATAATTTAGACGATTTCTAATACCGTTTTAAGAAAGAAATTTCAATTATCTAGTGCTTTCTAAAAACCAGATTGTGAAACACATTAAACCACAGAATATAGGTTTGTCGCAAAACGCATAATAAATAAATTGAATGTTGTCTACTCAACTTTTTCTGAGATGCGCCAAGTATGAATTTATTTTTCCTTCAAACGTTTGTAGATAATTGTTGTTGACCAAAACGACATGTTTGAATAATGTTGCAATTCTTAAATGAATATTTATTTCTGCTTTTTATTATGTTCAAAGGTAAAAAAAAAGAAGTGCTTGCTTCGTCATCATAAGGAGTTAGCAGAAGTATTATAACAGGGTTGAATTCGTCGGGTTTCCGTCAAAGTAAAGAACACGTGTAAAGCTTCTGTATTTATTTGTTTAGTTCGATTTGATTGTTGATAACGATAAATAAACAATAATGTAATGTTCACAATATTTGTATCAGGTATTCCTGTGCAAGGTTTTCACTTGCAAATAAATGTCAACATAAAACACTATTTATAAAATGCCGTTAAGGTAATCCTTATTTGTGAGCGGAATTCCTTCGCTCTTGTATAAAATTTAGATGTTGCTTGTATAAAAGTGATATAGTTATATAATCCCTAAAATTCTGATAATTTGTCTGCCTTGGGCAATCATTACCATGACAACTATAAGGGATATCTACATCTTATCGGTAGTAAAATTGTCAAACCGCTTACAAAGAATTATAGATGTCAATTATGCAACTAAGTATCAAACTGATTATGACAATAAACTTCAAAATTAAGTTACACAATAAATATTTGAATTTAAAAAGAAAGAATTTTTACTTAAATAAAAGAACATCAACATTTGAGATAGCTACTATATTTTAGCATGGTAGCAGTATTTTAAAGGATATTTATCACGCACTTTGCAATTATCATCAGTTATATCCGTATACGAGTGCTCTGAATTTAATGAAATAAACACATTAATGATTAGACCATACATTCCAATTCATTATCTTTTTAATATTTTGCTGGCATTGATTCTGTTATCCCGACCCTTTAGATCATTTAATATTAAGTCTGATGATAATATAATTATAATGTTATTATATAAGTAATTATGTTTTATTGATTTCTCTAACAAGATTTTTTTTTACCAACTGTTGGCAAATTTTGTAAATGTTCTTTAATTAAATGAATGAGTTGAGTCGTCTGAATATTTCGTTAAATAATTTACAGCTATTTACTTATAATAATTAATATGAATTTACAATGAATGAATTAAACGGTTACACCTTAAGCTGCAAGAAAGGCACTTTTCTATATAGTTTAGAAAAAAGCTCTAACTCATCCATGTCTACGCAGTTGACTATTTCTAATCATCAACATGTTGCCTCTTAATGTGGTACTTTTTTTATTTAATTTATTTGTTATTTTGTAGACAACTTCGCTTTTGATCAATTTTGTAAATTTGTATTTTCAATTATTGCGATTCGAAAACTGCATACATTTTTGAAAATAGCGGAAGAACACCTTCGAGCCGAATTATATTGGCTTTGTTATCTTCTTTAAAAGTAACAGTGTCATTCTAATGGTTTAATAGCATAATTGAAACGTGCAACATATTTCACAATTACAATTACGTAAAATCTTCCAAAAGGGAAGTCAGTTATTTACTTTATAAAAAAACACTCTTTAATTTCGAATTTCCGTACCCCTGTTCTTCTTCAAGAAAAATACAGAAATTTTGTTATTTATGTTACATTCCTTGTGAACAGCGTATTGTTGTTTTCCAAAATTTCTGTATTTTTCTTGAAGAAGAACAAATATTTGAAAATTTGAAAATAAAGAGTGAATTTTTTATAAAGTGTATATCACAATTATGTGATTTGAATGTGTTTTTATTAATTTGCTTCTGTCATTGCCGGAACAATTTTCTCTTACTTTATAATAATCAATTTAAAAACTTGCACAATTATTTTAACTATAAGCTGAACTCCATAAACTTAACCGCATATTGATTAAGTGTCTCACATGCTTAAACTGCATGATAGAAAATTCACTGTTTTGACGACGTTATAACATGAGTCATGCGCGTGTTCCGAAAGGCAACATATTGGAACATATTCCCGCACAGAGGTATTTGATGACTAAAATCTGATAAATGTCTCTTCAGAAAACTTATAAATTGGTGGATTTTTATTATTATTATTATTATTATTATTATTATTATTATTATTATTATTATTATTATTATTATTAGCTGGAAAAGCTACAAACAGAAAACACCGCCACTTGAAATTAGTTAATTAATTACGAATAAACAAATTAGACAGGCGTCTTATTTGCTTCAATTTGTCAGTAAAATTTTCATTAAACAATGGTTGAGAGACACTCTGCTGAAGATTTTGAACGGATATTATTTTATTTCGGTATCGGCGATAAAAGTTACAAATGCTCTTCTCAGTAGTACCCCTGATAAAGTGTTTAGCAGTAAAACAATAGCATAACCCTAAAATGTAAATATGGTTATGCAATAAAACAAGTATTATGTTCACTGAAATCTATTACGGCACGCTTAAAAAGCGAGCATGTTTGAAAACTTTGGAGGTCTCACTGGTGTACGATGTTGCACCAATATAATTGCGCCTAATGAAAGTATCCAAACTTTAACTGGCTGATTTAAATTTACAAGCAAGAAAGAATTACTTGCCTTCCATGTAGAAACTTGCTTGTACTTTGTGCCTCATTAGTATGTTTGTTGGTCACCTATATTGATTCTATCGATACCTGTATTAAGAGTGAATAAAGTTATTTGTTCTTCATTGATCGTCTGCTGCAGTAGCCATTCCTTTCCAAAATAGCAAGTTTTGATTACTTGTTGGCAAAATTAGTAAATGTCTAACTGTTTCAAATTGCTATCAGTGAAGGGGGACTGAACACAACGTGAGCTCTATTACATCTCATGAGAAAGAAAGATGGTCCTACGTGTGCAAACACGCTGCAAACTGAGAAGGACCCTTAAGTGGAGAACTCTCTTATTTGCATTATGCTCCGTGCTAACGATTCATATTGTTTTCGTTCCAGTACTTCTTGTGATGAAAACAGAAAATTACCTAACGGAAAAAGAGAGCAATGCGGCTTATTCAAATAGAAAAGGTGATAATTCTCCTATAAAGGAACTAAGTCGGTTTGCTTTCGCGTTTTCTTCGAAGTGGACAAGTCGTTTGTCAAATATTTCCCATTCAGAAAAGAGCGCAGAACAACTTCAGCGGAAGGCATATTCAAAAATTGCTCAGCCACGGATTATGGGTAACAGAAGTGATGGCTCGGGACCTGCTCGTTGTCGCCGTTGTTTCCTAACAGATTACACCTTGTTGATACAACCGAACAATCTTTGCGATGGAAACAGAACTCGTCTTGTTGTAGTTATAACTTCTCCGGTGAACAACATACAATCCAGGAATATCCTCCGCGATACTTGGGTATCGGGTTTGAAAAACGCAACTCTTTTTATTGAATATTTCTTTCTCGTCGGAAAGGGCCAGAATATTACTGCTGCAGAGTCAGTAGAGAAGATTGTAAATGAAAGTAATCTATACGAAGATATTGTAATGTTCGATTTTGTCGATTCTTATGAAAATCTTACAATAAAGACTATATTAGGATTAAAGTATACCTGGCATCGCTGCCAAACGGCAGAATATATTATGAAGTCTGATGAGGACGTGTACGTCAATATTCCAGCAGTCTTGAAGCTTCTGTTACGTGGAGGAGAAGGTAAAAATATGCATTCTGGTTCGGACCGCTTAGAAAAACAGTATTTCAATGCAAATCCTTCGGAATTTTTGTTTTCCAGAAATGCAGTCGAATCGCATAGACAAAGAAGCGCTCGTTTAGAACAAACGTTTAGAAGGAAGTTAATGTACGGACTACTTTGGCATGAATCCCAGCCAATACGCAACAACTCTAGTATGTTCAGAAAATGGGCGGTAACGAAGGAAGAATATTCAAGACATTACTATCCGGACTATTTAGATGGTCATGCTTACATAATAGCTATGGATATTGTTAAGGAGATAATCAACGTTTCTGAAAACGTTCCGTTTTTCAAATTTGAAGATGTTTATGTTGGTTTATGTCTTGAAGAACTGGGGTACACGGTAACTGGAAGTAATGGTTTTCTGAGAATCGGGAATAAAATAACGCCATGTTCTCACAAACTTGATAGCGTTTACACCGTCCACGGAGTTGAGGCAGAGAAAATGCTCGAAGTCTGGAAAACTCCATGTTCTAAAAAAGGATATCTTGAATTTGAACATTTGAAGAATCACAAACAGTGGATCAGGTTAAATATCGACCACCATTGATAAATACTTTTCCGGCGGATCAAAGTTTTAAGCGGCGTCAAACAAACGAAATTTTACTAACGTCCACTTTGATCTGAATGAAACTGTTTGCTTTTTATGTTAGTAACCTACTTATATTGTTATTTTTCTGTTATACGAGTACATGTTTATACAGGTTATCTGTAGGTGTAGCAAGACAAATATATCAGTAAACAGTGTTTGTTTATCACCTAAATATTTGATAATAGAGTCTTGTTACTAAAACTTGTAATGTACGTTTTGTATGTTCTGCTGCCGATATCCTCGCTATTCTCAAAAACAATGCAGTTAAATAGTGTTGTTCTCAATCCATGTATAATTTTTTTTCAAACTTATCTATTAACAAAAAGAAAAGTTACAAAAACGATCTGTTATGCACAGTGCTATGAATGCTTTGATGGTCCAACCATCTACAGTTGAGTTCTTTTCTTCCCTTATTGGCTGTATATCTCATTTTGAGCATGAACACTTCATTTCCATTCATTATATAACATAAAACATTTTACACTGAAAATATAGAACGTTGCTCTCAAAAACAACTGTTGCACAGATAGTTATTTCTTATTTATTAAACCTTTTAATGTTCTAGACATTTAAAATGATATTGCCCCTACTGGGGAGCGAACCCGTGCGGCGACAGCACCTAGCCATGCAATGCCAATTACACTACCTATTGAACCACAAAAAGGTTTGATCGGATAAACCTGATAACGAAATCATCGCTGCATGACACCGGAAACCGATTATTTTTATAGTAATGACCATATGAAGGGAGAGGTTTTTTACGATCGCCAAACTGTCGTTAGTTGGAGCAGAGAATCGGAGTGAAGCATGAAAGTTTTATGATCACGGGCCAGAACTCGAATGTATAACGGGCGCCGCAATAATTCTTAACATCGCAATACCATAACATTCAAATTCAAAAGTAGTTTTCTTGTTCTTTCTAATGACATTTGTGAAAGGGTATCGGATAATTTATAGTTTCTTACATGAAGTTTAAGTCCCTAGTTAAACTTTTATTCAGTCGCCGAAACCGGTCAAAATGGTACATCAGATGTGGAGTTGGTTGTGATGGAACTAAATCTTGCAACTACCATGAAAGAAATTTTAGCTGAGTTGCTTCCCATTTATTGTCCCTAACAAAAAAATGACTACGTTAATTAATGAAGAGTTAGCATGAGTGAGAAGATAGGTAGGTTGTATCATAATGGGGTCCTACCGATATACAGAGTTATTTCAATATTCTGTCTTAATTTACCTCCCTTTATAACAAGCACCTGTCACTGGGTAGTTCCGGTTTGAGATTGACATTAAAACAGACCTGCAGTAATCATCCGTGGTCCTTTCAAATACGTTTTAATAGGGTCTGGTTGGTTGGAGATCAGCATAATGCATAAAAACGTTTGATTATTATCATTGAATGGAAAAATATTTAGTTATTATAGTGCAGCGCATTATATTTAAATTTTCTCTTCTAACCATTTTAATACGCCTAAGTGGTTTTTGTTAAACATCGTTGTATTCGACCCTTTAGGTAACTAAAAAATACGCATTTCTTATGCTTAAAATTGCAGATTTGAGTGAAAGAAAAGTTAGAAAACCTTAAAAAAGGGTAGTAAAATTTATAACACATGATATAAAATAAAGTTTGACGTCTGCCAATGAAACGCCCGTTCACTTTTATAAATGTTCTTTCATGCCGATGCAACATTTTCTTGCCTGAAATTTAATAGATTTTTTAAATAACTGAACCTTTTCCTACAAATTGAATGCACACCATTCGGTTAATAGAGTTGTGCCATGTTCGTATTGATGTATTTTTCAATATACTGCTCTTTTTTTACTCCAAAAAGTTCTTTCTTATTCTTATACAATTAAGAACATATTCAAACATTTTTTCATAATGTTTTCACGTTTATCTCTTTATTTCTGAAAATTTTTAGTTCATTTAGTTTTACAATCAAGTTTATATCAATAAATAAATATATGTTTGGGTAAAACTTCCCGAGTTTTTAATTCAGTTCGGAGCGCTTTAAGTTGCCAATATCAATGTCTCGGGTCTCAAACATTAATGTGACAATTAATTAGAATATTTAATCTCTAGTCAGTTTCCTAAAACAACAATTTTACCCCCAGAAGCAACGTTTTCAACCTCTTACAAACCTACAACTGAACTTCAAAAGGCCTTTATCACACCGCCTGCTGGTAAAACCCAGTCTTGCTAATTAGATTACGTAACATGGTCATAAAACACCAGGCCCTTTTCTTAATAAGCATTGTTTGGATGACTGAACGGTGATTGGCTGAAAACTTAGATGAAAGTTTAAAAAAGCTATAATTTCCATGCCAGCCGAAAAAAAAATTAGAAAGGATACGTGAAGTTGCGTAAATAGGTAAAGTTGCACTTAGTTATTAACTTAAAATCAATTTACTAAGATGATGGTTATTCTTTATATGTCTTTTTCACTTTTTTGGTTAATTCGTCAATGCATTTTAATTCAAAAGCACTTCGAGACTGTTTATTTACACTTTTAACGCAACGCTTTATTACCGCTTCTAAACCGGAACTACCCAATCAGCAAGGGAAACCACTCTCAATGGGAGGTAACTCAGTATATCCGTAGGCCCCCATTCGGTAGATACGGGGAAATGGTAAAGTGTAATAAGAGGAAAGAGGAAGGAACATGGTCTAGGAAGGGTATAATGAGTTACGAGGAGGCGGATGATGAATAAACGTGGGGGACTGAATGTGGAGAGTATAGTACTGAATGTGGATGTGTAAGAAAAGTGGTTTTTGTGACGTGCGTATGATCTGCCATTTGTGGGGTGTTTTATCTGTGGTGGTGAGGTTCAACTTTATGGTTTATGGTTATTCCCCCTGATGGTACTGGGTACGATCTGTCTTTGCTCTTGTGTGTGTGTGGGGGGGGGGGGAGGGGGAACTATCTGTCCATAATAGTGGGGTCGCCTACACCTGGTGGTGGGTAGTTACCTCCTCATGAGGGTAGGCTGGTGGCTTCACATATTCAGTGTTGTCAGACTCTCCACTTAGTTGTGGAGTTTTGCTACACCAGGTGGTGTGGGCGGGGTTGAACTTGGTTGGTAATAAGTTAACTATCTCCCCGAAAGCGGTAGCGGTAGCGAATAGCGGGTTTCTTTACCTCTAAGGAAAGAGTTATAACCTTCGAATGATTTTCTGGTCACTTCGTCTGATTGTGATGATGGCGGGTGTGTTCCCTACCTATTTTCATTCTTGGGGAATGGGTACATCTGCCATTTTAGTGGGGTATTACAATAAATACTTTAAATGCATGCCGATTTCCAGAGACAATGGCTTTTTTAAATTCTTTCGTTAGAGGACAAATTCATATGCGTGTTGGAAAATCCGAGGTTTCAAATCATGAATACTTGGTTAAATAAAATTTAAATTCAATAGGGAGGGGGGGGGGCACAGCTGCTGAAAAAATAGTATATTAATATTTAGCAACATCACATTTGAACTACCCATTCATGTAAAATGCACAGCAAACTCAAATGAAGTCATTGAAATAGTTGATTATATAACAGTGTCTTAATTTCGAGTTTGGTGTCCGCATATATAAAGAAACGCGTTGATAGTGTCAAAAAACATGCACCATTCAAACTAGTTCATTCTGGGGATCTTTTCATATTTTTTTACCTGAGAAGTTTTATCTACATAAACTTACAGAAAGTCAGAAGTAAATATCAATTTAGTGTGTAGTTTACTTTAAAAAATATTATGTTTCTGGTTTGTTTTGTTTACTTTCGTGACATGAAAAAATAAGTGATTTATGAATCATTACTAAGACTAGACATAAAATCAAAAACATAGCAGTATATTTAGCAACAGTTTATACCAAACGACGAATAAATTAAAAAAAAATACTGCATTTGAAACGACCTATTGACCGAGGAATAACACCATTGAATATAGAACTAGCTTTTCGGAAAAACAACACTTGTTTATCAAAGACCGATAACTCATTTCACTTGACCTAGATTACCATTTGACCTATATTTGATTGACGTTTTTTGGTCAAAGCGCATGCGCCAGACAGATGGTAAACAAAATGGCTGCTGAGAAGACTGGAGGCAAGGGTCCTCCGACAACTTCGGGTATTGTCAGGGTTGGATATTATGAAATGGAACGTACAATAGGCAAAGGGAATTTTGCGGTTGTCAAACTTGCTACACACATCGTAACTAAAACCAAGGTATGTTTGATTTAAGTGTAACCGAGTTGAAATTGTGTCTCCATAATTCACGAGAAATCATGGTAAAAAACATGTCTTTAGTTTTAAGTTTCTTTCTGTGATGTTATTCGTAGTTATGAACCATTATTCATGAGATCCTCATTTTCCAGATATTAAGCTTAACCACAGCACCTGTTATTAAATTATCTTACAATAGTGTAACTGTCAAAAGAGCTCCCTACTCCACTATAATTTAAGTTTACAGGACAAATTACAAGCGTACCAATATTATGCAATGTCGTGAAGGGTTTGTTTTTTAAAGTCTTTAAACAAATCTGATGTAGCCCTGATGACTCATGATAACAGCACTATGACTTTGATAGTCTCCAAACCTCGTAGAATGATTGGCAGATAGCCTTTAATCCTGACAAATGTGAAATTATCCACGAAAAGGAATACTGTCATCAAAACCAATACTATCCATGACAAATTCGCCAACACTTAAGACCCTCTTGTTGTTACCATCTCATCAAATCTTGCTTTGAAAAAAAACTTACTAAAAACATCACTGAAAAAGCTAGCTCCACAATTTCCATCAGGGCTGGAAAAATACAGTAGCCCGACATCCCACACTAGTCAAAATGCTGACTCGGGCTACTGAATGCTTGTCTGAAATCTAGTCCCGGACAAGTCATTAATCCATATCTGGACAAGTGACAAATACACAGATACCCAGTGTCAAAAGCTTGTTAGTCATAAACAGCTGATTAGCCTAATCAACAACAATTGTGCGGCACATCAAACATCCCGACCGACCCCCTCTGGAGTCAATTAATTGTTGCATCTATTGCTTCTATACTCCAATGAACTGTCTAGAATATTGGTCAGTAGTTATTCCTATTAAAACCAGATGATCTGATGATTAAAATAAAAACAAAAATTAAGCAAAACATCGTAAGTTTATACATTATTTTGCTGCTCACATATTTAAGAATTTGCCGGTATCACTCGTTTTTAACAAAGTACTCTTTACTAGAAGCATTCACATTCGAAAAGGAATCTTTGTTTACGTGAAAGACAACTTTATTTCAGTGATTTAAGTCACAGATAACGGGAACTTTTATAAATTATGAAAAATAGCTCACTTTCTGGAAGGAAATTTTTACGATTTTTCACCAATGTTTCTGTAATTCTAGTGAGTTGGATTTGAATACCTTTAATTTCTTAAAACTGCTAAAATTACATGAAAAACTAAAGAAAACGTGTTGTTCTGTTGATAAAATTTTTTTTCAACATGTACAATCTAAATTTCACTGGAAATCACCACCGGTGAGAGTGTATGCATCTTCGGACAGCAATAATTTCGGATATGTGATGTTTTCCTCAACTTTTCTGAGGTTTTAATTATTTTTGTAAGTAATTTACAAATTTTGATTATCATATTCGTCAGCCAAAAACTCACATATGAATCACAAAGAGAAACATGGTTTGTGTGGGTGGGTGGATGGGAACAGAGTTGCATGCAAATTGCTAGCAAAACATAATTGAGTGTAATACATAATTTTAAATAAGAATAAAACTCTAGCAAATTTAATGCAGTACAATGCATTTTAGCTAGATAAATTACTCACATATAATTTTTTTTGTACTAGCAATCAGAATTTTTACTGTGAAACGAGTGAACCGCATTGCAGGACAGGTCATCCAATTTTCCGGACAAGTCATTTTTGGTAAGATGACTAGTCCCGGACAAGTGACTTTTAAAAATATTTTTCCGGCCCTGTATCCATCATTTGGTGCAACAAAAGATCCAGTCCATAAAGTGCCAAGTCTAACGCTTTCAAGAAGTACGTCTGACCTACTGTTGAATATTAGTGTTGTATCTATAGCATGATAGCGGGGCGCGGCGCCCTGCCCTTTTTGAAGAGGGCCCCTCTGCCCTAAATCTCGAACACTCTGCCCTTTTCCCCATAAACGCCCTTTTGTCTTCAATAATTAATGTCAACCACCACCAATTCTGCCTTTGTTTATTCAATGCCTGTGTTTTCCCAAGTTACCTTGTGTAATTAACAGAAACGCAGCGATGCGTGTATACGTACCTACAGCGACTGTCTGAAATCTAGTCCAAGACAAGTCATTAATCGATATCTGGACAAGTGGCAAATACACAGAAACCGAGTGTCAAAAAACTTGTTAGTCATAAACAGCTGATTAGCCTAATCAACAGCATGTGCCCATGCGGCGTATCAAACGTCCCGGCCGACCCGCCTTGGAGTCAATTAATTGTCGCATCACTTGCTTCTATACTCCAATAAACTTTCTAGCATATTGGTACAATATTTTTTTGTATTAAAACCAGGTTATCTGATAATTTTAAAACGAAAATTAAGAAAACCATCGTAATTCTATACAGTGATTCGCTTGTCCCATTTTTTGAATTTGCTGGTATCACTCGATTTTAACAAAGTACTCTTTCAAATAAGCATTCATATTCAGAAAGGAAACTTGTTTACACAATTTGTGTAACACAAAAATAACTTTATTTCAATGGATAAGACATGGAAAACAGGAGCTTTTAAAAAATTATGAAAAAATGCTCACTTTCAAAACAGAAATTGTACGACGTTTTGCCAATTTTTCTATTATCTAGTAAGTTGGATTTTGATATCTTGATGTCTTAAAACTTCTCAAATTACATGGAAAACTCAAGGAAACATCTAGTTCTCTTGATAAAAATTCATATTCATCATGTACAATCTAAATTTCATTAGATATTACAACCAGTGAAAGTGTAAACAATTTCGGACAGCAATAATTTCGGATACGTTTTTTTCCCCACAATTATTCTAAGGTTTTATTATTTTTGTAAGTAACTTATAAATTTTTACTATCACATAAATTGGCCAAAATCTCACCTACAATATCATCAAGTATCACTAAGTGACAGACAGAACTAAGGATACAATTTCAGTTTAAACAAGATTTTACTCTGGCTGTTATGTTGTCAGAATTAGTCACATGATATTTCATTGATTCAGATTTGTTTGAAAAAGCATATTCACCTATTCACCAACCCCTACCCCATCCAAAAACAAAATAAAAACAACACAACAACAACAACAAGTTTAAGTATGCTGAAAAGTGCCCTTTTGCTAGCGAAAAACACGTATTTGCCCCTGCCCTTTTAAATCCTGGATACAACACTAAATATGCTTCATCGGTCTGGTCCCCTTATTCAAAGTCAAGTCAACTGGATAGAAATGGTGCACTGCAATATTGGTAAAATACGACTTTGCACAACAAGCAGTTTCACTGACATGTTTACTGACCTCAAATAAGACACTGTTCAGCTGCTCAGCACTGGCATAACAACACCAGAATTACCATGTTCTATGAAATCATTCACAACCTTGTGGATATTACACTGGATCCATCTCTTGTCAGTGCCAAGACCACCAGAGGGCACACAACCACAAACAAAATGCTTCAGTCAAATATGAGCCTACACCCTTATCTTTCAGAACAGTTTTTTTCGGTTGATTTCAATCAGTTCCGGTCCATCAAAACTTAAAATACTAGCTACAAGTAGGATGCAGGAATTTCAATAGCTTTTGTAAATCAGGGGTCATTTGACCCCTGTTGAGAATTTTCATGATGTTATAATCATCATGCTGTCAAAACTTGTATTATTTGAACTGAATTACTTATAAAATTGTCTTAACTTCATTTTAATTTATTTTAATAGTCAAATAATAAGTGTTAATGAATATGTGAGATTCAATATACACACTATTTATTTTTATTCTTGAAAAGTTTGAATACTTTTTTTCTAAATTCTTAGAACTGCATCCAAATGACCCTAAGCTCAGAATTGGGAGGGGCCAACGTTGAGAAAATCAAATTTGCTTTCATCAAAATGCTAGAATCTACATCAAATGAAATTCCTGAGATCAGTGAGATATTTTATCTCTTTCAACATACATTGTAAATAGAGCAACTTTAACAATTGGAAACAGTCAGTCCTGCCTGCTGAGTATGTACATATGATCATTTAGTCTGAAAATGATGATGGGCCATTCACAGGGGCCTCCAAACTGCTCTCAAAATTTCTTCAAAATCATGTCAGCGTGTTACTTTGCATTAGCTGTTTTTCATTCCCCCATTTACATGACATTGACCCCAAACTGTTACCTTGACCTTGGAGTAAGGAACCTGGACTTTGTGAGGAGTTCCATTTGACCCTGGAGATGACCCATTGTCTCTTGAAATTTCCAAAAAGTCTAATATTATCTCTTGCAATTTTAGCTGAATGGTCATTTATACATGAAATTAGGGGTATTTTGGCTATTTATTGAATCCATAAAAAATGTTGAAAATGACCCTTCAAATTCAGCAGCTAGTGTGTATGACATTCTGTCTTATTAATTGGTGCCAAAATTAAACAAGATTGCTGAATGCATGTTTAATTTATGGGCCGGAAAAGCTCGCACATGACAAAAGTCTTAGCAAAAATGATAGGAGTGTTGATGATGTGGGGAATGTCTCTAAGACTTACTGGAGCCGTGCAATGCAGAAAATGTGGCATTGAAAACCTTTTTTTTCAATATCACAAGAAGAAATATTTACATGAAATACAGTTAAAATTTGTCAAATTTAATAATTTCTTTGATCATGTTAAGAAGATGTATTCTTTCTAAAATACTTTTATTTAAATAGATAGCCAAATCATAAAATGCCAAAACTGGCCCATTTATTCTTTTTAATATTTCAGGTTGCTATAAAAATTGTAGACAAGACACAGCTTGATGAGGAGAACTTAAACAAGATGTTTAGGGAAATTCAGATTATGAAGTTATTACGGCATCCACATATCATACGCCTTTATCAGGTGAGTTGTTAGCTACATGTAATTTCTTGACCCTTTACTCTGAGGATATATGCCTTTTATCACATGAGTGACCAGTGTAGAAAAACTGAAGATCCAGATCCGCTGGCACGTCCGTGCAATCTGATCTGAATATATCATGTCAATCACTTCTTGATTCAGGTTATTTCTGGCAAAGAAATGAACAGTGTAGATCCAGATTGAATGGCACAAGACACAGATGTGCCAGGTGATGTAGATATTCACTGGTTGCTTATGGAGTAAAGAGGTGTGGTCCTCCTCAATGGCGTTGAGTTTATTTAACCGTTTCCTCCATATTTTCACATTAAATGCATGTGCTGAATCTAGACTGACCACATCTTTGAACAATAAGCAAATGAATCTAAAAGTAAACGGTGTAGATCCTAATCATGTGGCACATATATGCTGGCTGGTGAATCTATCACTGTGAATCATGTGGCACATATATGCTGGCTGGTGAATCTATCACTGTGAATCATGTGGCACATATATGCTGGCTGGTGAATCTATCACTGTGAATCATGTGGCACATATATGCTGGCTGGTGAATCTATCACTGTGAATCATGTGGCACATATATGCTGGCTGGTGAATCTATCACTGTGAATCATGTGGCACATATATGCTGGCTGGTGAATCTATCACTGTGAATCATGTGGCACATATATGCTGGCTGGTGAATCTATCACTGTGAATCATGTGGCACATATATGCTGGCTGGTGAATCTATCACTGTGAATCATGTGGCACATATATGCTGGCTGGTGAATCTATCACTGTGAATCATGTGGCACATATATGCTGGCTGGTGAATCTATCACTGTGAATCATGTGGCACATATATGCTGGCTGGTGAATCTATCACTGTGAATCATGTGGCACATATATGCTGGCTGGTGAATCTATCACTGTGAATCATGTGGCACACATATGCTGGCTGGTGAATCTATCACTGTGAATCATGGGGCACACATATGCTGGCTGGTGAATCTATCACTGTGAATCATGTGGCACACATATGCTGGCTGGTGAATCTATCACTGTGAATCATGGGGCACATATATGCTGGCTGGTGAATCTATCACTGTGAATCATGGGGCACACATATGCTGGCTGGTGAATCTATCACTGTGAATCATGGGGCACACATATGCTGGCTGGTGAATCTATCACTGTGAATCATGTGGCACATATATGCTGGCTGGTGAATCTATCACTGTGAATCATGTGGCACATATATGCTGGCTGGTGAATCTATCCAGTTCGTCCGATAAAGAAAGGTTTATCTGTGGAGTTATGGTTAGAAGTGGGCATATGCTTCCTCTTTTGTGGACCAGATGTAAAGATTTTTAAATTTCTAAGATCTGAGCATACAGGGCTTATTTCCCTTCTTTAGTAGGGGGTGTTTATGGGCGCCTTCCCTCAGAAAATTTCTTTAAAATCATGCAGTTTTCTCCAAAAAGTAACTATGTAAGGTTTTGTAATTCCCCTTTAGAGAAAAAAAATCACGCTATTTCCCCCAAAATTATACTGCATGGGCCCTTCCCCTGGCAGTGAAAACAAGCCCTGGCATAACAGAGTACAATTCAATACCTTTCAAAAACTGATCTCTGTGATAATGATCATATGAAAAAGGGGATGGTAAGTACATAATACATGTTTACCATGGTAGTCATTAGCTGACTGTCACAGAAAATTTGCCAGCGTTCATCATTGAAGCCATGTAAATCTATCTATCAATACATGTATACGTGAACACTTTTAACCTTGTTCAGTTCTGATCAAACTGGATGTAACTGAAGACATCCTAGGACTTGTTTAATGCCTCATAGTTGACCTATAAATTTTTAAACGTACATGTATGTAAAATAGAGGCTTTATAAATGGGACCTATTCTGACTTTAAAGTTGCCCTACATTTGTAGCCATGCACATGAAAATAGATCGATCTATTTTGTTAATTGTAAAATAGAAAATGGAAAGCAGTTCTATTGAAAAAAAAAATCACTGAGGAATTTGAATTTTCATAGCTTCTGATTGGCTACAAATGTAGGGCAACTTCTAAATCCAGAAAAGACAGCAAGGATTGTGGTTGATACGTATCACCCATGTAATAAAGAGCATATCTATAGAATAAAGGGTAAGACCTTCACTCCATATATACACCCTTATTGCATGGGCAAAAAATGTAGATCCAGATCAGCTGGCACATCCGTCAGGATCCACACTGTTTGCTAAAAGATTCAATAGGTTATTTCCGATCAAGATGCAACCATTGAAGATCCAGATGGCACATTATATGCCGGCTGATCTGGATCTTCAATGGTTGCACGTGTTAATATGCATATATATGAAGTAAAGGGTTAAAGAATAAATTGGCTTATTGGATGGAGAAGTTTAGGCCATTTAGGAGACTTATTTTTTTCTGATAGATCTTAAGTGTTATTCTCACACGTTTGAGGACATCAACTGTACCCGCAGAACTTGGAATTCTGCTGGTTATTTATCAAAAATTGGGAAGAATCAAATAATTCAAACATTATCTAATTCAAGTTATATGTTTAGAGCGGTATAAGAAAATATATAGCTTTGTAAGAGCATTGTTCAAAATATATTAAAACTATTATTGTGATTTGGTTTCAAATTGTTACTATTTTAAAAACTTGTATTTTGAAAACTTTCTATTATAGGATTTTTTTTTACCGAAATGAATATTGATACTTTCCTGTTTGGAGTATTGCCTATAACTGGCTATAAAATCCACAGACACTTATTAAGGGGTCCTTTGCTGGCCCTATATGCCTATAGAGCTATAAAGGCCTATATATAGGCTTACAGGTCTCTAGATCCAAAAGTGGGCAATTTCAGGAAATAAACGGATGATCTACAGCATGAGATACAACTACAATCACTTAGAACACAAAATATCCCAGTTTGAAAAAAATAACAGTTCATACATGTCACAGGGTGAGAAAGAATGTGCAGCCAGACTGGGACTCGAACTATAGACGAATTTATGTATAGTAACTAGTGTCATAGGAAAGATTATTAAAGGATCTATCAACGGGAATCAACATTTGTTCGGTAAGTTACCATTTTGTCTTCGAAATTAATGTGCAACTGGGATGATGTATTTTTCCGAGATCTGTTTAGTTGGTTATCTTTCCATGGTTATGTTGTGTATGAACTGTTATTTTTTGAAAACTGGGATATTTTGTGTTCTAAGTGATTGTAGTTGTATCTCATGCTGTAGATCATCCGTTTATTTCCTGAAATTGCCCACTTTTGGATCTAGAGACCTGTAAGCCTATATATAGGCCTATATAGCTCTATAGGCATATAGGGCCAGCAAAGGACCCCTAAACAAGTGTCTGTGATAAAATCAGCCAGACAATCTCTGCATTCCCTATGAGTCCATTATAATGTAGTATTGTTGTATTTTTCGCAGGTTTAAATTTTGCTTATTTCATGCTAGAGTTAGTGCACAAACTTAAACTCCAGCAAAATTAAACCTTGCAAAAATGTGTTTAAAAGCAATTAACGTGGGTTTATGTGCCTCCAAATATATCATACGCTGTATATGGTTTTTGGTCCAAAATTTGTCACTGCGAAATTAAGTGATACCACAGTAATGTAAGGCCAGAGAAAAAAAATTAGATTCTCATCCGGATTTTGGGGAAAAAAAAACGGGCGGGTGGTTTTGGCCAGGTGTAGGCGGGAATGAGAATCTAAAATATTTTTTTCTATTGCCTAATATACAATGTAGATCAATAAAAACATGTATTGTGACAGTTAGAGAGTTTTACTTGTGATGTGCTAATTGGGGACTAATGCCTGTGTGCTAACTGATATCTCTAACTTCTATGTGAACTATTGACAGGTTATGGAAAGTGAACGAATGCTGTATCTAGTCACAGAGTATGCAAGTGGTGGCGAAATCTTTGGTAAGTCTGAATGTCACATGTTTATTGCATGTAATTTGCACTGTCCACCAACTGTACTGCTTTCATTATATATACTAAAAAATCACAAATTACTCAGGCTCTAAGAATTGTTTGTTTAAGGTAACATTCAAAATATCACTAGGATTGGTAGGGCTTTTATTTTATTTATTCCCCCCCTCCCTCATCGAAGGGTATTTTGCTTTGCACATGTCGGTCTGTCGTAACCAACCTTGTCTGATCAATAACTAAACAAAATTTGACCTACAGTCCTCAAATTTGATAATAAGGTTTGTTATCAAATGTAGTTGACCTCTATTGATTTTGAGGTCAGTAGGTCGAAGGTCAACTATACTGTATACTCTGCTTTATAGTATTTGTCGCAAACAACACATTAATATCTTGCTGTTGTTAAGTTTTGGAGCTTTATTCTGTTATATATATATTTTGTGACATCACTAACATGTAATATTTATCATCAAAAACCCATTGCTTTAAATTCTTTCATATTTCAAAATTTTAAATAATATACATGTACATACAGAAATGAAAATAATTACTCATTTAGACCTTTTCTACCTATATACACCTTTTATGCATGAACAGTGTAGACCCAAATCAGAGATGTGCCTGCTGACCTTGATCTATGCTGTTTGCCCATGCCATAAAGCCGTATATATGGAGGAAAGGTTTAAGCAGTTTTCCATAGATATATCAGGTTACCCTTAGCATACAATATTTTTCAGAATATATAGACCTAACATATAGTTGAAGTATTTGCATGGTACTTTACTATTAAGTCATTGGTGGACTTAATTTGTTGAGGTTTTTTTTGTTAAGAAATATATTATTTGGATATAATTACCCCTTGAAATAATAAAAACGTCCATAAATAGTGCTGAAGAATTAATGAGTGTCAGGTAAAAACTTTCTAACAATAACAGTAAGAATTCCCCAGACAGCCATACAGTTACACATTACTTGTCATACTTGTAATGAACAGCAATGGATGAGTTCACAACTGCAATATAAATTTTAATATTTAGTGCACTGCAGATCTGAGATCATAACCTATTGATTAACCCTTTACAACATGGGATTGTCTTAAATTTTGCCCAATTTCTTTAGCGCAAAATACACAAATTTATATCCTTCAAAAATAATAATACCGCAAAAACTGCTTTAAGACTTGTGAAGGTTATTTCTGACCAAGAAGCGAACATTATAGATCCTGATGAGAACGCACAGATCTGGATCTGTGGAGAATGCTCATGATACCATATCCCGCAGAGCAAAAACCTTCTTGAGACTTGTCACTCTAAATTACTATTCGTAAATAAGCTATTCACTGTGAACTCAAACTCATTCCAGTTTGTTTTGACATCTAAATTTGTAGCAGAATTTTGTCATTTTCTCATATTTTCTTCCTTTGGAAAATATTATTTGTAAAGAATGTGAATCCCTTTTCACATTGGCAGCCTTTCTTTCTTCGATTTAGTTATTTACAATCAATTTCAGGCTGATATGCAGTCAGCTTGAAAATTTTAATGTTTGAATCTTTCCCTGTGGGAAAACTCGGGATATATTTGCTAAACATTCTGTTTGAAGAATATTTTTCAAACAAAAGAAGCCTCCATATTCTAGAGCAAAATTAATGCTAGAATTAATTCACTTATAGTATTTATGGGCTTGTTGATGAATTGTGCTGCAGAATGTCGGTCATTGTATTGGTGAAGACAATAGGTGATTTGAAATATTTTATGTGAAGCCATAAGTAATGTTCATTATCATGTATATTTCAATGTTATTTGTTTATTTGTTATAAGCTGGTAGTTTATTGAGTTCAATATTCAATTAAATAAATGTTAGCAAAATTTTGTAAGACATGGTGCTAGCCATACAGCGCCTGCATACATGAAGACAATGCTTTTAAAGTTGTGTCTGCTGTGAAATAATTCAACAAGGTTGTGTCTGCTTTGAAACAACATCATAAAGTTGTGTCTAATTTGAAATGACATCATAAAGTTATGTCTTCTTTGAAATGACATCATGAAGTTGTGTCTGCTTAAAAATGCGTCACAAAGTTTTCTCTGCCATGAAATCTTATCATAAAGTGGTGTGTGCTTTAAAGCGACATTATAATGTTCTGTCTTCTTTGACATGACATCATAAAGTTGTGTCTGCTTTGAAATGCTTCACAAAGTTATGCTTTAAAATGATTTTTCAAAGCCGTCATGCATACATGAGTGAGGTCACATCATGAGCCCTGTTCCCACAAAATAAGGTCACCATTGATGATACATTTTTCCATCTTCACTTCACACTCCTGCATTAGCTACCTAACTATCACTTTCACACATTCTTGCATTGTTTCTTTCCACAAGATATAATTTTCCATTAGAATGATATTGACAACTGATATATTACTAGTGAACATGGAAACATCTGCATGCTGATCTGGATCTTCACTTATCACCAATGGGATATAAGCCATATAGAATAGAGCTTTGGTTTACAAAGATTTAGAGGCATGACAGATCTACAAGTTCAGGGCTTCAAAAATGTACTATTTACTACTGTTATAAATGTTTTGCATTTACCACAAAGAGAAACATAATTATATTTCTTTATTACAAGAAATGCACATAAACATATTTTGCAGATTGATAATCAAGGAACAAATTATGCTAATTAGTTCTAGAAAGTGCATTTCATCAAGGATGCTAATTCAAAATGTGTTTAGTAGGGATGGCAACGAGTAGTAAAATTGGATAATCTTCCGAATGAGTACACAAGTACTCAAAAGATTATAACCGATATTGAATGAGATCAAATGCATGTTGAGTTTCTGTTAATGTTCTTTCATCTTCAAGTTACTTTGTATTTATGTATCACATTTTCCATATAAGTCAAAGTTTAATGAAAAAGGAAATTAAGTTTAATTTTTTATTTGCGTTTAATTGTCAGCTAGAGTCTAGATGCTTATTTATCTTTGCACTAACACAAGCATCATTAGAAACAGTGAGAATATAAATTAAAAAAAACCCGCCCACCCCTCCCAATTTTTTTACCAAAATTTGGATGAGAATCTAGGAATTCATTTTGTATTGCCTTATTTGGATCTACACTGTTTGCAAATGTGATAAAAGGTGTAAACATTGAGGAAAGGGTTTGAGCATTGCGTTAAGAAGATCTAAGGTTTGTTCCAGTAAACTCTGTGTACTTGTCATATAAATTATATATTACATGTCCCTGAGGTTGTCTGTACCAATACTGATACAGAAGCTAATCTAAAGCATCAATAAATACATAACTGCAGTATATTTGCTTTGCAGAAACGACATATTTACATAATGTGGCAGCAGAGACATACACAGAATTTGTTGGTATGTGCGGCAGTTAAAGTTAAAATTTTGTATGTTAACCGTTTACTCCATAAATACAATTTTTATTACATTAGCAAACTATGTAGATCCGGATCAGGATGTGCAGGCTGATCTAGATCTGCACTGATTGCTAATCTGATTTTAGGCTTACTCTAAAAAATGGTTACTAGGTTAGACTCCATAATTACACGTTTATAGAATCGTGAGTAATTATACCTCTGGTACTCTATTTTGTGGACATATCATACTTAATTTTCTTGACGGCATTCAAACAAGTGTTCATGGTATATCCAGTGTAAAAGCATTAACCGAAAACTGTTTCAATGCCCATGTCTGGTTAGACGTGTTAATGTGTTAATAAATGATTTAAGAAAGTATGATTTTCTAAAAAGGCAATATCACATTCCCAAGATTTAATTAATAAATTGAGGATATTTGTTTGTACCAGTGTAAGATAGATATTTCACCGAGTGAGCTCCGGAAATTGTTTTTTTTACGAGTGAAAATACATAATTATGGAGTTCACAAGTGAAATATATTTTTATCTTTTACTGGTAATAACAAGTTTTCTTTTTATTTTATAATTTTAGTTCACAATTTAGGTGAATTCGACAGAAAAATTGCATGAAATGGCGCCAAGAACATTTGTTTATGACGTGACGTCACATACCTAAATTTGAGCCTGTTTTCTTAACGTTCTCTTTCGGAGTGTTCTGTGCGTAAGGGTACCAACGTGAAAAAAACAGTGAAAATAAAAATGATATTCCACTGTTTAAAAAAGTGAAATACCACTTTTATTTCACGGGGAAATTCTGTAATTCACTGGAAAGCATAAAGTAAAGAGAGCTGTTATACTCAGCCTGGGTGGTTTAGCCGTCTGCTCAGTCTTATAAAAGGTTTTATGGACACAACTTTGAAACAACAAAGGATCTTAAAATCTTTCCTCCATATTTACTCATTTTTATGCATACATGTGCGACCAGTTTAGATCCAGATCAGCCAGCACATCTTGTGCCAGCTGATCTGCATCTAAACTGTTTGACCATGCAAAAGAGGTGTATCTATGGTGAAGTAACTTCAGTCTTGGAATATGAACTTGTAATTTCACCAAAATAATCTTTGTGTAGTCTTAATGATTTCAAAAAGCGAACAGTATAGATCCTGATCAGACGGCACTGATGTGCCGGCTGATCTGGATCTAAACTGTTCGCCCTAGCAATAAAGGTGTGTCTGTACAGGAATGGGTTAATCCAATGAATCTGAAAGCAAATAGTGAACATCCTGATCTAACTGCAAAACCATAGCAACCTGGGTTTAGAATTTAAAAAAAATCCTCTTGATTGTGATGTTGAAAATTTCTTTCTGGTTATGTAATACATTAAGGGTGAGTAACCATAACTTCATGATATCCAGGTATTTGACTTTTTGTCGACTCCTGCTGGCGGTGAGCTCAACTAATAGTTGTCACTTTTGCGGTTTGGTGTATTGGTTGCGTAAGTGCATCCATGCATGGCTTGGTGCATTCATCCTGAGATTTGTCTGGCCAATTTTTGTGTCACCATTTCAAAGAAATGGCAATACAATAAAAGGGATCGCTTTGTCTGTCCGTCTGTCTATCTGTCCGTCACGAAAACTTAACGTTGGCTATAACTTTGCCATTTCTTAATATTTCTTTATGAAACTTTCAAGTTATAATGCTTATGACAACATGCTCATGATGATGTCAAATTCTTTAGGTCAAGGTCACATTTGAAGGAGTTATGCCTCTATTGACATGAAAACTTAACTTTAACTATAATTTAGCCATTTCTTAATAATTCTTTACGAAACTTTCAAATTATATTGCTCATGACAACACGCTGAAGATGATGCCGAATTCTTTAGGTCAGGATTACATTTGATGGAGTAATGCCCCTTTTTGTAATTGGAATTTTACATGAAAACTTATTGTTGGCAATAACTTTGCCATTTCTTATTATTTTTTCATGAAACTTTCAAATTATATTGCTTATGACAACATGCTCATGATGATGCCAAATTCTTTAGGTCAAGGTCACATTTGTTGGAGTTAAACCCCTTTTTGTACTTGGATTTTAAAATGAAAACTTAATGTTCAAGCTATAACTTGGCCATTTCTCAATATTTCTTTATGAAACTTTCAAATTATACACTTGTGTTGATGACAACTTGTTTGTGTCAAGATGGATTTTTGCCCCTTTTGAAAATGCATTTTTAGCTCACCTGTCACATAGTGACAGGGTGAGCTTTTGTGATCACCCTTTGTCCGGCGTCCGTCGTCCGTTCACAATTGTTGTCTGCACTCTAGCGGTCATAATTTTTATCCGATCTTCTTCAAACTTGGTCAGAATGTTTATGTCATTGATGTCTAGGTCAAGTTTGAAACTGGGTCATGTGACCTTGAAAGCTAGGTCACTAGGTCAAATTATATAAAAATCTTGTCCGCACTCTAGCAGTCTCAATTTTGGTGCAATCTTCTTTAAACTTGGTCAGAATGTTTATCTCAATGATATCCAGATCAAGTTCGTAACTGGGTCATGTGACACTTAAAACTAGGTCAGTAGGTCAAATTAAGGAAAAAGCTTGTCTGCACTCTAGAGGTCTTAATTTTGGTTGGATCTTCTTCAAGCTTGGTCAGAAAGTATATTTCGATGATATCTAGGTCAAGTTTGAAACTGGGTTATGTGACCTTGAAATCTAGGTCACTAGGTCAAATTATATAAAAATCTTGTCTGCACTCTAGCGGTCTTAATTTTGGTCCGATCTTCAAACTTTGTCAGAATGTTTATCTCAATGATATCTAGGTCAAGTTTGACAGGTGAGCGATTTAGGGCCAATTGGCCCTCTTGTTTCCAACATTCTACCAGAGGGCGACACAAGTGTTCAGCTGAACACCCATCTAGTTTTACTTTAACATGCATTTAGCAATCTTGTTTATATTTAGCATTAACAGAACTTCAATATGATGGAGGGTCTCACACAGACCACTTTTTCCCATTTCAATTTCATGGTCACATTTAGGGGTAAAACTAAACGGTAATGTGTAAAGCTTGTCCGGCACATAAATTTAACATGCATTTAGCAATTTTGTTTATATTTGGAAATAATTTCTACCTCAGTGAGAGGGAGTATGGTGCACTAAACCTAGCTTTCCTTCTCAGGTTAAGGTCACAGAAAGGGGTCAAAGGTCATGTGAAAGCTTTGGACAGCCCTTAACTTAAAAGTGCATTTAGCAACCTTTAATTTATTTTGCATGAATATAAACCTCATTGAGATAGAGTGTGACACACAGCCCAGTTTCCCATCTCAAAGGTCAAGGTCTTTGTTTGGGATCAGTGGTCATGTGAAAGCTTGTATGGCACATAACTTTTAAGTCATGAGCAAGCGGGCTCAACATGTTGCAAATAGCACATAAATATATAAAAACATAAGAAGCTGGAATTGTTACTGAAATCTGAAGAGCCTGTAAAACTTCAATTTCACCCAGACCTCAGTATTGTTCACAGTTGTTTGATTTTGAGAAATTAAGAACATCTATATATAGTGGTTTCATTTCTATGGTTACATGTGAATAAAGTGTCTCGTGGGACCATGATGTCTTAGAAACAACACTTTGTTCTCCGCTGTTGGTAATTTCAATATCACAGGTTAGAATTGGCGCTCATCACATATTTATTTTATGCCTTCCAGTGAATTTATGTAAGTTTCTTTATGTGAAATTTATATGATCACCAAAATCTGTTTCCATAACTTTTTCTATACAGGTACTGTCAACACATTATTTTCCCAGTCATTATAAATGTTGTGTAAACCTGTTTAAGTATTATACATCATGAAATGATATTTTTGACACAAATTCTCAATTCACACTAATAAGACATTAAAATTTGTTGGGTTTATTTTACCGGAAAATGATAGGTATATATTTATATATTTATTTCATGGACTCCAGAGTTTTGTATTTTTACTCTTCAAAGCTTTGCACAGAACTTTTTGTTACCAAAACTGGAGACTTCTGTAATATTGTGTTTCTTATTAAAGAGGGTCGCGTTTGAAACCTTGGAGCAGTTGTAAATAATAATCAAGCTGTTTCTAATTCATTTGTGAATTTGAGCATCCCATAATAGCGTGCAAAATAACACTGTGGTAGAATTCTTGTAAACTTATAGGTAAACAAGCAATTTCCTTTATTAACCCTTTCCTCCATATAAACACATTTGTATGCATGTGCGACCAGTTTAGATCCAGATCAGCTGGCACATCTGTGCTGTCTGATCAGGATCTGCACTGGTTGCATTTTGGTCAAAAATAACCTAACGAATCAAAAAGCGAACAGTTTATATCTAAACTGTTCGCCCTTGCAATTAAGGTGTTTCTATGGATAAAAGGGTTAATCATTTCCAGTTGGAACTACATGTAATTTCATTTCTTACAAACTAAGAAACAACTCAACTTCTGTTGTGATTTGCAAATAATGCATATATTGTTATGACATCATTGGAAATTTGATGACAATATGACGTATATAATATTATAAAAATGATAAGACTAAGAGCAAGTGATGCATATTTTGTAATTCCATAGAAACTTAATTCACATATGATGTGAACAGTACAAAAACTAATTGCAAGAGATGCATATCTTGTGATTAGATGCAAATATCATGTTTAAAGTATAAAAATAAGCAACATGAGCAATGAACTGTTTTGCTTAAGAGAAGCTTACAGATGTGTTTGATTTGCCAAAGAAAAACTGTTTAAAATAAAACCCCTCCTTTTGTCTTGTGAAAAAAATTTAGAAACCTCCGCCCATTTGTCAATGTCTTTCATGCATTGGCTTATAAAATAAAATTGCTTACTATTTCTCTAATAAAATCTTACTACCATATTGTGTCATGTGTGCACTCAATGGTACACTGTTGTGTATTTCACCAGGATGAATCTTCACACATTATAAAGCTCCAAATGAAATATTTGCACGGTCATAATTTCATGCAGTTCTATTTTCCTATTATGACATTTTATAACAGGGTGTACAGTGAAACCCCGTAATTTAAACCACCATTGGGACTGAGAAAAAGTGGTCCTAATAGAGGGGTGGTTTTTATATAGGGGTAGAAAATAGTGCAAAACTATAAAATGGGATGTTGGAATAGTGCTCTTATTAGCGAGGTGGTCTTATTCTTGGGGTGGTGTTAATGTGGGGTTTTACTGTATGTTTGCTGGAGTTTAAAATCATGCTTTGCTTAAGCACAAAAAAAACCCCACAAATTTAAACCTGAACCTAATATAATGAAACCACGGTGTATCAATCTAAAACATTGAACTGTTTCAAATTAAATTTCAAGTTTGGCATATATATGGCTTATTTGAACTAAATATTAAAAGTTTAATATTGTTTATTTTGACAGGTTAAATGCATTTGAATTTGAATGTAGGTCAAGCCACAAACTTAGTTCTTAATGACAATAAAAATTCCACCAATTGATCATCAAAATGAATGTGATGTCTCACCTGATAATAAGAGAACAGCCATGATTAATTCTTTAGTGCCCGGGTCATTTTTTAATCATTTTGCTGTTAATGTGCTGTAAATGTGTGGAACACCATATATTTCTAGGTCATCTGATCACCAGTCGTGTAAACATTATGAAAATAAAAATTTAAAGTTAAAAGTTAACAAGACCATCAGTTGCTCACATGATCAAGACACCTAGGTCAGAGGTCAAGTTCACTGGTATTAAAATAGAATTTCTTAGACCTGACTAAGGTTCAGCAAGACTGAAAACTTGGTACATGACCTTGACAAGACTTAGTATATATGTCATTGACAAGATGGAGCCATCTTGATCCAAGTCAGGGTCATAGGTTACATAAACAGTCTCAGTTTTCATCAGGAATTCTCGTCAGGGTTAATTATAAATGAAATAATTCAAAATACTTTTACATGTGGTTATGATAACAAGATAATGTGTGGGAGCGACATCCAGCCTCCTAGGTCCAAGTTCAAGGTCACTGTTATCTAAAAATATTGTCCATGCCATAAATCTACCAGGAATGGAGGGATTTAAAGTAACTGAGGTGTGATCCACATAAGAAGATAATGTTAGGCCAACAAAAATTTCCGAGCTCTAGGATCGGGGTAATATTACTAAAAATAAAACGTTCACCCGGGATATTTGTCTGTTTTCTAGAGGGTTTCTTTTATTGTTATATAATTTCTTTGTAGTTTTGTATTGATTAAAAACCTGAATAACATTTATTGACTTGTGCATAAAAATACTGAATTATTATACAGTATTTAAATATTGACTATAGTATATCGGGGATGAATTTATTTGAAACTTGCTTTGACAATAGTGGTATGTATGTAAAACAAGTATAATATAATACCTGTTATTTTAAGGCGATTTTTTTCAAGATACGTAACAGTAACAGAGATTCAGTATGAATTCCATACCCATTAAGTTGTTTCCCTTTTAATGTTATTCTTAATACACTTTCTCAAAACAAACTGAAGAAATTTATCCTTCATGGAAACCAAAAACACAGAAATGAAAAATATTGAAGTTTTTGCATCCTTTTGTGGCCGAATCATAGAAATTTACGGCTTTGGAGATTACAAGCTCTTGCCGACTACACTTCCGCTGCTCAAAACTAAAGATATTCTTTGACATTTTCTACAGTTAAGCCATGTTTTGCAGTTAGATTGCAGTTAGATTTTAACACATTGAAGGCGGTCTAATCATCATTGCACATTCATTGTTAAAAAACTGACATTATTGTTACAAAATGATGTGTCCTTGTGTCTTACATTTGCAAATAATACCAGATAATTGTTAAAGTATGTTTGACCTTGAATTTTATTGTCATGTAAATAGGTGGCAAAACGTTGAGTTTTCTCTTACTGATTGAAAATTCTTTAAAAAGGACATTATTTTACCAGATGCAAAACTGTTGGATTCAGAATTTTATGGTTTCTTTCTTACATTTTTTACTTTTACAGATTTTATTGGAATTAGGCAATAGAAAAAAATATTTTAGATTCTCATCCCCACATGCCCCTGTCCAACCCCCCCCCCCCCCCCCCCCCAAAAAAAAAACAACAAAAAAACAAAAACAAAACAAAACAGAACAGGTTTTAGAACATCCCTGATATGGAAAAATAACATGGTCAACTATAAGTAAAATGTTCATCATTTAATTTAAAGCTTTTGTGGAAGAAATTAAAAAGATGGATAAATATTCTACACCAATGGTTCTGGTAACTTAATAAATGCCATTTTCAGTTAGTTTTTACTTCTGTTCCTTAGTATTTCGTTAATAAAAAATAAATATTTAAAAGTGTCCACCCGCCCCTTTTTTCACAAATTCCGGAGGAGAATCTTTAATAACTTCTTTTCTCTGGCTTTATCAATAAATTACAAGTTTAGTCCAGTTTGGATTACACTTTAAATGTACCAGTAATACTTGTCTTCCAAGACATTAAGCTGTAGGTTTATGATGGGGTTTTATGTCATTGTAAATGTGTTGATAGTTAATTATATAACCGTGACTGCTAATGAAGTTTTCCCAGAACTGGAACATTATTACATTTCTCTGACTTGTTTATAATGTTTTGCATGCATGTCAATTACATGCAATGTGAAATCAATTTCATCGTTGTCACTTAGCATGAATAATGTAATGTAACACTTCATCATTCATGGCTGTGGTATTATTAAATGATCATGTTCAACTGTTGTTTTGTTTATGACTCAGTTCTTATGGTTGATTTGTGGGTGTTTCTTGTATTATTTAATAGTTATATTAATTGACAAATTGACAAAAAAAATGAAGAAAGTAATAAGAAAAACTTCTAATGGCTATGAGATATTTGTACAAAATCTATCTTTTTGCATCCCCCTATAAATATTAATGGCTAAACCACTTTGTTTCATGCACCAGAAATATCATATTGCTAAGAGAAATTAAAAACACTTTCAATTTTTATTTCAAACCACAATAGTTGGTCAATGTGATTCTGGGCAAATATGTAGCATCGGGTTTCTTGTTTCTTTGTTAAGCAACTATTAACTAGTACTTGAAATAAGAGATCTATGTTTATTTAAAGACAGTGCAGTATTTTCTGATCATTTATCCATCCATATGTCTGTATACATGTATTATGTACTCTGTAGGTAACGACTGTCGACTCCACACAATGAGGTCACTGTTACTGGAAGTTCCTTGTCTGTACAATAACTCCACACAATGAGGTCACTGTTACTGGAAGATGCTTGTCTGTACAATAATTTGAACATGATTTGAGCTTTCCTGACCAAATTTAGACCTTTCTTGGGATTTTTTTGCTATCATAAGGGTCAAGGTTACTAATACTAAAATGAGTACTAACTCCTTGCTGATAAAATTTGAGACGTTTTTTATCATCACCAAACTTGGTGTGTACATAGCCTGTGTTAACTTTTACTCCATGGAATATGCTGTTATCCCACTAGGGAACAATGTAGGTCCAGATCAGCCATCACATCAGCACCATTCTGATCCAGATCTGCACTGTTAGCGTTTGATTCATTGAGTTGTTTCTGACCAAAAAGCAAAAAACAAGTTTAGATCCAAAATATGTGACAATTGTTCTGTCAGGGGGCAGCAGCTGCTAATAAGCTAGTTGTTACTTATTGCCTGCTCCCTGGTTACACATTGCCTGCTCCCTTGTTACACATTACCTGCTGCCTGGTTACACATTACCTGCTGCCTGGTAACAAATTGCCTGCTCCCTGGTTACACATTACCTGCTGCCTGGTTACACATTACCTGCACCCTGGTTACACATTGCCTGCTCCCTGGTTACACATTGCCTGCTCCCTGGTTACACATTGCCTGCTCCCTGGTTACACATCGCCTGCTCCCTGGTTACACATCGCCTGCTCCCGGGTTACACATCGCCTGCTCCCTGGTTACACATTGCCTGCTCCCTGGTTACACATTGCCTGCTCCCATGTTTCACATTGCCTGCTCCCTTGTTACACATTGCCTGCTCCCTGGTTGCACATTGCCTGCTCCCTGGTTGCACATTGCCTGCTCCCTGGTTACACATCGCTTGCTCCCTGGTTACACATCGCATGCTCCCTGGTTACACATTGCCTGCTCCCTGGTTACACATTGCCTGCTCCTTGGACACCTGACACATATGCAATAGGAATAAGGGCATGAAGATGTTAAAAAAAAAGGTGTGTTAAAAGCCCGAGAAACTGGCACTGTAGAAGTGACAATGGTTAACAGTAGCCACACTGTAGAAGTGACAATGGTTAACAGTAGCCACACTGTAGAAGTGACAATGGTTAACAGTTGCCACACTGTAGACATGACAATGGTTAACAGTAGCCACAATGTAGAAGTGACAATGGTTAACAGTAACCACACTGTAGAAGTGACAATGGTTAACAGTAGCCACACTGTAGAAGTGATGATAGTTAACAGTTGCTACACTGTAGAAGTGACAATGGTTAACAGTAACCACACTGTAGAAATGACAATGGTTAACAGTAGCTGCACTGTAGAAGTGACAATGGTTAACAGTAGCCACACTGTAGAAGTGACAATGGTTAAAATAGCTGCACTGTAAAAGTGACAATGGTTAACAGTAGCCACACTGTAGAAGTGACAATGGTTAACAGTAACCACACTGTAGATGCGACAATGGTTAACAGTAGCCACACTGTAGATGTGACAATGGTTAACAGTAGCCACACTGTAGAAGTGACAATGGTTAACAGTTGCCACACTGTAGACGTGACAATGGTTAACAGTAGCCACAATGTAGAAGTGACAATGGTTAACAGTAACCACACTGTAGAAGTGACAATGGTTAACAGTAACCACACTGTAGAAGTGACAATGGTTAACAGTAGCCACACTGTAGAAGTGACAATGGTTAACAGTAGCCACACTGTAGATGTGACAATGGCTAACAGTAGCCACACTGTAGAAGTGACAATGGTTAACAGTAGCCACACTGTAGATGTGACAATGGCTAACAGTAGCCACACTGTAAAAGTGACAATGGTTAACAGTAGCCACACTGTAGAAGAGACAATGGTTAACAGTAGCCACACTGTAGAAGTGACAATGGTTAACAGTAGCCACACTGTAGATGTGACAATGGCTAACAGTAGCCACACTGTAGAAGTGACAATGGTTAACAGTAGCCACACTGTAGATGTGACAATGGCTAACAGTAGCCACACTGTAGAAGTGACAATGGTTAACAGTAGCCACACTGTAGAAGAGACAATAGATAACAGTAGCCACACTGTAGAAGTGACAATGGTTAACATTAGCCACACTGTAGAAGTGACAATGGTTAACAGTAGCCACATACACACAGAGTTCACTTATGTCACATCTTGTTACGCACTTATTTTAAATCTACAACATGTATTTCCAGATCACCTGGTGGCTCATGGCAGAATGAACGAGAAGGAGGCGAGGAAGAAATTCAAGCAGATTGTTGCTGCAGTGTCCTACTGTCATAGCAGACATGTTGTACACAGAGATCTAAAAGCTGAAAATCTTCTCCTTGATTCTGGTCTCAACATTAAAATAGCAGGTTTGTTTACCCTTTACTTCATAGCAGGGTTTCCCCCAGGATTTCAGGAAGGGTCGTCGCAGCATAGGCTGATTCTATCCATTTTGTCGCGCGTTGCAACGCGGTGTTACATTTTCAGTCTTATGTATATATCATTTTTGCTTCTCGTTTAAATAAATCAATGAAAAAAATAAGTTTTGTTTATATTCTTAAGTGGCTTTATTCATTTAAAGCCTTTTATATGACATGCATGTTTATAATAAATGTGTATTCACACACACTGTTCTGTGGCTGCTGTAGGTTAAAAGATTTATAACAAAGATTCAAAAGTCGTAAATTAAATTCTTCAACCAAAAAATTTTATGCTTTTTTAAATTGAAACAAAAATCCTAATTATATTACAACGGCTGAAATTCCTCAGATCCGATCATTTGTAATTAGATCTAATATCAATTAGAAATATTTATGAACATAAAAATTAAAATAAATTGAAATTACAATATAATGTGCTTATTTGTAATTATATAAAGATGTTTCTGGAAAACTAAAAGCATTTTTTTTCTCAATAAAACATTTATTGAAGTTGGAAACTACACAGTTGCACTTTTTATTACCTCCCTTTTTTCAAGATAGACAAAACTTGCACGAACCGCGCTCTTTTTCCGTAATCGCCGTTTCTTCTCAAATACAGAACAAACGGACCGCGAATATCACCTTTCGCTTTTTTGATTGCAATTAAAACTCGTATAATTTACTAATTATACATACCCGTGCGAAATGATGCGCCATGCCTTGTCAATTAAAGAACAATAGGAACGCGAATAATAACTAGCGCTTTTTATATTAAAAAAACTTCTATAATTTACATAAACTTGATGCGCCATGCTTTCTCTGATACATAAGCCCAACAAAAAAATTATCGTACCATTGTCCCGTTTGCAAAACATGTAATGACATCGATCATTTTAACCGCGCTATGTCTAGAAAGAAAAATTATAAACGTAAACGGCTTCTGAAGTCGATCTACTGTATGACGTCATTTGTGTAAACTTTCGCTGCGGCATATGACAATATTAAATGTTAGCTGGATGTTACAGCATATGTTGGATTAAAAATGTGTTTCAAGTGTTTCTCTTTTGTTCTGCGAATGTTATAAGATCAAACCGACGATGTTCTGAAAACGATGCCAGCGTCTAGGTTATTTTGTTTTCGATTTACTCGAAATGAAAATGGCTTTGTTGCTGTTGTTGAATTTCATTCGAGGCTATGTTACGGAATAATCAAGATGTCAGAAAGTTATATTTTCCGTGGATATTATCAAAAAGGGGATGCTTTAGTTCCTTCCTTCTTTGCTCGAAATGATCAGATGGCAGAAGTAAGTCATTTTTATAAAGTTTTGTTCTGATTACTGACAACGCGGACGAATAGTATCGGCTACGATTTATATCACATGCGGTCATAATCAACTGTCGCCAACATGTGGGCGGAGCCGACATGCGTTATCCATCAGTTCTTGTTACTGATTGGTTAACTCGCAAAGCTGATGACACTGTCAATTATCGGCGCGATCAGTCTCTTGTTTATTAAGAAGAGTTTTCATACTGATAATGCAATCAACAGGTACACAAGTCGCTGCGGGAGATAAGGCATGGCGGACAAATTATGGCATGTCGCAAATTGGGTCCTGAAATTATGGCTTGTCGCATGCGACAAGCCAAAATGGCCTGGGGGAAACCCTGCTCCATAGATACGTCTTTATCATATCTGGGAACATAGCAGATCCAGATCAGCCAGCCCATTAGTGCCATCTGACTAGGATCTACACTGTTTGCTTTTTGTTTCATTCTAAGGTTATTTCTTACCAAGATGCAGGCAGTGCAGATCCAGATCAGACGGCAATAAAATGCATTTATATTAATTTAAGGCTTAAATGGGTTTATTTAATCTCACATTGAAATTCTCATGATATTACAATGTTGAGCTGTGTTACAATTTCGACTGTCACATGGGACTACAGTATCACATAGCTTAAAATAGATTACTGAAATCCAATTCTGAATATGAATGCAGTTAGTGATCAACATAATGGTTCAGCATAATGAAGTAAATACTTTATTTTATGCTTTTCAGTGAATTATTGAATTTTTCTGGTAAAATATAAGTAGTATTTCACTGTTTTCAAACAGTTGAATATCATTATACCCTCACAAACGAAGTTTGAGGGGGTATATAGGAGTGAGCTTGTCGGTCGGTTTGTCGGTCTGTCTGTCGGTCTGATTCTTCGTTTCCGGATGATAACAGGTCAAGTTCGATTTTGGGGCTGTTGGGGTCAGTGTCAAGGTCACTGTTACTAAAAATAGAAAAATGCTTTCGGACTATAACTCCTGAAAGGCATAAAATATTTTAAAAATGTTTGGTACACAGGTGTAACATCACAAGATACAGGTCAGGTTTGACTTTGGGGCTGGTGGGGTCAATGTAAAGGTCAGTGTTACTAAAAATAGAAAAAATGGTTTCCAGATGATATTTTTCTCATGAAATACTTTACAGATTAAATCCTTTTTTGGGACATAGATGTAACATCAGAAGATACAGGTTGAGTTCAACTTTGAAGCCTGTGGGGTCAATGTCAAGGTCACTGTTACTTAAAATAGTTAAACTGTTTCTGGACGATAACTCATGAAATACTTCATAGATTTAATTATCTTTTGGGACACAGATGTAACAATACAAGATACAGGTTAGGTTTGACTTTGGGGCCTGTGGGTTCAAGGTCAAGGTCGCTGTTATTTTAACTCCAAAACTTCATTTCCACTCAGTAACTATAGCTTGGAATGAGATTCTTGAATGAAATTTGGTGTATTGGTGGTTTCTGTGAAGACGACTTTTGGAATTGAAAGTAAGCCTGTGGGGTTGAGGTCACTGTTACTAAAAATAGAAAAACTGTATATTCTCAATATATTAAGTTTGGAATGAGATATTGTAATGAAAATTGCTATATAGGTAGTGTCTGTGAAGATGAAACTTGGTATTGAAAATGGGCCTGGTGGGGTCAAGGTCACTGTTCACTGTTACTCAAAATTAAAAAAATGGTTTCTGGATGATTTCTAATGAAAGGCTTCACATATTTTAACATTTAACTTTTTTGGCACACATTTGTTAGATAAAAGTTAAGTAAAGGTCACTGTTATTAACATATTCAAACCGTTTCTGCTCAATAAATTTAGAAGGAATGAGATATTAGGATGAACTTGCTGTATATGTGGCTACTTTGAAGACGACACTTTGGATTGAAAGTGGGGCCACTGTGGTAAAGGTCACTGTTACTAAATAGTTAAATTATGCCATTGATTCTAAGAATTCCCAGTTCATGTATCAAGCACACATGTGGGGGTATTTAATCACTTTCAGTGATAATTCTAGTTTTTATTTTCACTTACTTTTTCACGTTGGTACCCAAACGCACATAACATACTGAATGACAACGTTAAGAAAACGGGCTTAAATCTGTATATTTGACGTCATGACGTCACATCATAAATAAGCGGTTTTGGCACCAATTCTTGCAACTTTTCTGTCAAATTCACACAAATTGTGCACTAAAAGCATAAAATAAAAAGAAAATTTGTTTTTACCAGTAAAAGATAGAAATATATTTCACTCATGAACTCCGTAATTATGTATTTTTACTCCTGGCTCCACCACTCGTGAAAATACGAATTCCAGCGAAATATATTTCTATCTTACACTGGTAAGAACAAAATTTATTGCAAGACTATTGTATCTCCTTCTTTATTGCAATGTAGTTACAATAGTCTTGCACTGACCCCTCTAAATATCCTCTATATTATCCACTTGTTAATCACAAACTTAGGAATCATCACAGATTTCTGCTGCAATGGACAAACTTTTAATTGCCGATGAAAAATTTACAGAGTTACTGTTCCTGAATAAATAAGAAAATGGTAAAAAGTATTGCTAGATTCAACAGTTGGCTTGTAATGGACTTATTTCTTTAGCAGTTTTAACCTATAATTAGTTGTACGAAATGATATTTTTGATATGAGCATTGTTGATAGAAATTAATATCTGTAATATTAATAATTATATACAGTGTCACCTTCTTCTTTTTACTGTAATTATATTTCGTCAAAATAGGCATAAATATCAAACCACAGTGTACATAGTCCCTTTGATGTATTAAAATACATTATTACATTGCATTAATGAAAAGGTATGCTCTAAGGTGTTGAAATGTATTTTATCACAAGATTGTATAAATGTCACTGATAAAGGTCAATTATATTAAATGTCATTATATTCCAAGGGTTAACCTGCTGAATTAATGTAAAGGCCAGCAGGTACTAAGTGGCATATATACAATCTTTAGCTGATCTGGAACTAGACTTCACCCATTTGATAAATATGGAACAGTATGCAATCTGTAAGTTTGTATTTTTAGCTCGACTATTCGAAGAATAGGGGAGCTATCCTACTCACCCCGGTGTCGGCGTCGGCGTCCCCGTCGGCGTTCGTTAAACAAAATATGCACTTTGGTCCATAACTTGAAAACTACTTATGATATCAACTTGAAACTTGGAATATATATTCACCATCAAATTATACATCATTACCAACAACACCCATAACTCTGCTACAAATATTTTTCAAGTTACGCCCCTTTTTCACTTAAATTTTGCGTTAAGGAAAATATGCACTTTGGTCCAAAACTTATAAACTACTTGAGATATCAACTTGAAACTTGGTATATATACTCACCATCAAATTCGACATCATTACCAACAAGACCCATAACTCTGCTGTCAATATATTGCAAGTTATGTCCCTTTTTTCTTATATTTTGTGTTAAGCAAAATATGCATTTTGCCCATAACTTAAAAACTACTTGAGATATTGCCTTGAAACTTGAAATATATTTTCACCATCAAAATCTACATCATAACCAACAAGACCCATAACCCTGCTTCCAATTTTTTTCAAATTATGCCCCTTTTTCACTTTCATTTTGTGTTACGCACAATCTGATTAAAATCGACTCCTGAAAACCGCTACGCTATCAGGATCTGACGACGAGTAACTAAAACGTGCTTTTATCACTAACCCTTTTAACCAATCAGATTGTTGCCTACAAAATCGCGAAAGTGAAAGTAAACATAGTATTTTAAACCATGATAAGTGTTGACAGCCGGCGTAAGACATATTTTACTGAAGATATATGTGTTTATGTAGTATTGCATTCATTTCTAATGTAATGACATCTTCAGATCATTTTGCGAGCGTAATAAATCATGCTTCCTGTGTTGACAATTTCTAAAAATAGTAATCGGGGCCAACCGCTACAGCTTATGTACGGTGTCTGCGGGCTGTCATCAGATCTAACATTTTGTTAGATCTGACTTTAGTGAGATTGTGTTACGCAAAATATACACTTGGCCCTTAACTTCATATGAATGGAGGGATTTCAAAATAACTTGGCACAAAAGTTCACCATGACAAGGTGGTGTGTCGCGTTCAATACCCATGCCTGTAGGTCCATGGTCAAGGTCACTGTTACTAAAAATAGAATTTTCTTGCAAAATTGTGTCAGCTCTGTTACTTTGTTATTTCTTTTTGGATTTTTAAAAAACTTGGTATAATTGTTCAACATATCAAGACGGTGTGTCACGTACATGCCCAAGCCTGTAGGTCAAAGGTCAAGGTCACTGTTACTAAAAATAGGATTTTCTTGTCTGGGCTGTTACTTTGTTATGAATGGAGGGATTTCAAAATAACTTGGCACAAATGTTCACCATGACAAGGCGATGTGTCCGCACAATACCCATGCCTGTAGATCCAAGGTCAAGGTCACTGTTACTAAAAATAGAATTTTCTTGTCTAGGCTGTAACTGCGTTATGAAAGGAGAGATTTCAAAATACCTTGACACAAATGTTCACCATGACAGGGCGGTGTGTCACGTACGATGCTCATGCCTGTAGGTCAAAGGTCAAGGTCACTGTTACTAAAACTAGAATTCTCTTGTCGGGGCTGTTACTTTGTTATGAATGGAGGTATTTCAAAATAACTTTGCACAAATGTTCACTATGACAAGGCAGTGTGTCCGCGAAATACCCAAGCCTGAAGGTCCAAGGTCAAGGTCACTGTTACTAAGAATAGAATTTTTTGTCCGGGCTGTAACTTCATTATAAATGGAGGCATTTCAAAATAACTTGACACAAATGTTCACCATGACAGGGCAGTGTATCGCGTACCATGCCCATGCCTGTAGGTCAAGGTCACTGCTACTAAAAATAGAAATCTCTTGTCTGGGCTGTTACTTCGTTAGGAATAGAGTGATTTCAAAATAACTTGACACAAATATTCATCGTGACAAGGTGGTGTGTCCCGTACCATGCCCATGCCTGTAGGTCCAAGGTCTAGGTCACTGTTAGTAAAATAGAATTTTCTTGTCAGGGTTGTAACTACAGTAGGAATAGATTAATTTCAAAATAACTTGGCAGAAATGTTCACCATGACAAGGTGGTGAGTTGTGTACCATGTCCATGCCTGTAGGTCCAAGGTCAAGGTCACTGTTACTAAAAATACAATTTTCTTGTCCGGGCTATAACTATATACACTTGGCCCTTAACTTCATATGAATGGAGGGTTTTCAAAATAACTTGGTACAAATGTTCACCATGACAAGGTGGTGTGTTGCGTACATTACCCATGCCTGTAAGTCCAAGGTCAAGGTCACAGTTACCAAAACTTGAATTTACTTGTTCAGGCTATAACTTCTTTATGAATGAAGGGATTTCAAAATAACTCAGCAAATGTTCACTATGACATTGCATTGCATTACCACCAACTTCTTCACAGACTTTTCCGTAATAAGAACAACAGTGCCACAACAGTGGCAAATACAAATAATTTACTTGATCTTGAAGTTTATGCATATTCTTATAATTACTCGAACATCACTGTCTTTGAAATGCTATTATTCCCATCATTGCACTTGAGTGTCTGAAAACGATGCATAGCGGGGGCATCCTATGGACACATTTCTAGTTTCACTTATATTTTCACTTAAGTGCACTTCATCGATAACTTTGCAAATACTTAAGGTATCAACTTCAAACTTCCATTATATTTTCATTTCAGTTTTTTTTTCTGTAACATTACTGAAGTGATTGATATTTGACTAAAAGTAAATGTCTCTAATAAAAAATTACTAACAAGTTTCCTAACAAATTCAGAAATATTTCATAGTTATTCCCCTATTCAGTTTAATATTTATGGTACATTAAGGAATTATTTCTGTTATTTGAAATGAATTTCTCCCTTACCATTCACTTGTTAATATTTTTCCTGATTGCACATGAATGTATGGCCATAGTTGTTATTGTTTTAATCTTCAAATTGCATTTGTTTCAAATGATTCGAAAAAGTCGAGCATGCTGTCTCCTCTGACAGCTCTTGTTTGAGTTGGGTATGTAAACAATATCACGCAAGACTGAAGGTCGCGCTTGTGTGGTTTGCATACGCAACGAGAAATAATACGGACCTACAGCCTGCATACTGTCAATGTTCCTTTTATTATATCCCCTTCTCGCTCAAAACAAATTTTTAAATAAACTAAACAACAAGATTTTAGTCAACAACGTGGTTACATAATAGTAGAAATAAAAATAGTAAAGCAATACTAAATTTATAAATGACATAGAAAATTTATGAATGGTGTAAAAAATTGTAATGGTTGAAATTTCCTATTTTGGAGTTAGGTATGTGCCGGAAAATTATGCCAACATAATTATGACATCACACCGGAAGCTGCAAAATAGATAATTGGTAAACGACATTGTCCAATATGGAATTACTAATCTGACAAGTTGTATCAATCTTGCAGATAAATGCTGCACTATGCTAAAATCATTGATTGGTGTACACTGCAACTCCGTTATATCGCGATCCGTTATATCGCGATATCCAATATATCACGCTTGGTCCGTGGATCCCAATTTTTTGTACATTTACAATGTATATGTTTGTTCATTCTTCGTGGGTGGTAAAAAGTTCAAATTATTTAATCAACGTTGGCGACAATTTCACGAAACGCACGCTTTTTTGTGACGTATTACGTCATTATCGGCGAAGGCTGTTTATTACATTTTGTATGCAGGGATTTAAGAGGCGATGTACACGTACACCAGCAGATACAGTTTAACATCAAACGTATCAAAATAGATGAGAGGGTTTTTTTACAATTCTGTTGCTTTTTATTTGACATGAAACCCCCTTTGTGACGAACAATAGGTGCGAAAAACACCAAGCTGATACCGTACTGGCAGAAATTCGTTCACGAGACAAACCGCAAATTGGCGTCAATTAATAAAAGCAGAGACCTATGTCTTTGATAAAAGTTGCTAACCATAATAGACATGAGCAGGAAACGTCAAAACAGTTTGTTGTTTTAACATTACCTGCTCGTCGACATATCAAGCTGGTAAACAACGGACTACGACGAACTAGCATCACCGATCATGACCGACCAACAGATCTTTGATCAGTTGAAAGTTCTGAAAACAATAATACCACCGTTGGAAATTTATGACGGCGATCTTTGTTTTGTACAATTAATTTCTGTTTAGTAAAAATAAATCTTAATAAATTATATTAAAAAGTCGTTTTAAAACATTTGTCCAGCACGGAACATACTCCCTGATGTACCTGTAGATTTCACGGCACGTTAATTACGCAACACCGCAATATACATGCATCTGACAGCAAAACAAATGAATCATCCTTGTTTTAGCGCGATTATATACTTATATGGCGCTCCGTTTATATCGCGGTTGGCGGGCTTGGACCCCGATATAATGGAGTTGCAGTGTATTATTAGAGCTGTTTCTAGAGTGGGTTTACAAGGAAAAGACAGGATTATAATGTTAGAGTAAAGTTAGATTTACACTTTTAAGTAGGTACTAAAAATATTATTTTGATGTGGTATAAATGTACATGTAATTTACTAAAAACATCAGTGTGAATTTATTATATTTATTTTGTGGCAATATTTTAATTTATGAAATTAATACTTAACAATGTCGTCTGCTAAACTTTACAACATCATTTTACAGAATGAGGTTAATTTCGTGTGGACTTTTTTTTTTGCCTGACAGGCTCAATATTCTGCTGTTTACAATGAACATTTTCTTGTATAGATCCATGTTGTAACCCACACATTGTTATTTCAGATTTTGGGTTTAGCAATATATTTGATCATGACACAAAGTTAAAGACGTGGTGTGGTAGTCCCCCTTATGCAGCTCCCGAGTTGTTTGAGGGAAAAGAGTATGATGCCCCCAAAGTGGATATATGGGTAAGCTTTACGTTGACCAAGTTGTGAATTTGTTGACAGCTTCTGTTACGTTAGGTTTTTCTTAGAAATTTGGGAATATGGCACAGATCATAAAACTAAATCTGGAGATCAGTCTCAAATCTCAAGCATCTGATTGGCTGAAATGGCGACCAGTTGCCATTTCAGCCAATCAGATCCTTGAGATTTGAGACTGATCTCAAAACTTAGTTTTATGATCTTGGGCCATGATCTAGGTTGAAATCATATTTATTGGAGTTATCCCCTTTTCCTGTACTTGGATTTTGACACTTAACATTGTCTCTAACTTTGCCATTGCTGAATATTTCTTAATAAAACTTTCAAATAATATTACTTATGACAACACAGTTTTGATTATGCTAAATTCTTAAGGTCAAGCTCACAGTTGATGGAGTTTTTTTCCTTTTTGTACTTGGATTTTTATTCTGACAAAGTACCAGAGAGCAACACAAGTGTTCAACGTAACACATGCAGTTTCGAATTTTGCTCATTTTGGCCCCATTTTCTCAGTCATGGTCACATATGATTAACACAATCTATCTCGGCCAAGGATGACCGTTCCTTGACATTTCTTGGTCAAACAGTCATATTTCTTAGAGTAGTACTTGTAATAATTCCTCCTGTCAGACTGAAAAAAAATCTGCATTCCTGCTGACACCACATTTCTCCAGCTATTGTTTTAAAACAAACAACCTTGGAAGACATTACTGGTGACACCTCGTATCCTCAGCTGTCGTGACAGAGAAATATTTCTTTTTTGATATGTAGGGCATGGTCAGTATTCCTTATTATCAAAAAACCCACATTTCCTCAGCTGTCATGACCAAGAGATCTTGGTTTTTTTGATAAGTAGGGCATGGTAAATACATGCATTCCTGATAAGACATTATCAAAACTTGGTTACAATACCTTGCATAGTAACTGCAACGTATCAAGCACATTTAACCTTTTCCTCCATATATACGCTTTTTTACGCATGTGCGACCAGTGTAGATCCAGATCAGCGGGCACATCCGTGCTGTCTGATCAAGATCTGCACTGGTTGCATTTTTGCACGGAATGCTAAATATCTTCTGTGTTAACTTCATCCAAAATCATCGAAATATTTCTGTTTGGTGAAGCAAATATTTCTCTTGGAGAAGTGATATACTCTTCTTCCTCCACCAGTAATTTACAAATCTACCTTGTTGCTGCAATGTTCAACCAGCTCTCTGCTTTTCACTGTTCTTTGTTTTGTTACTATCACAGATCAAAATCATATCCAAGTTTAGGGATGTTGATTCTTGAGGATTTTGACATTTTCTTATCCACCTAACTAAAGAAACCCTTTCTATTTTCCAATTTTACACTTCAACTTTGTCCTCTACAATGAAGTCATATTCATCTAACAAATCATACATGTAATTTCTGATGGTATGCAGTGCGACATACTACTTTAAGAAGAAGCGTGGTTTCAGAAGAATCGCTTACAATTTATTGGACTGAGCACAATGTTTTGATGTGTGACATTGATGAGCAAGCACATTTTGCCACAAGTTGCTGCCAAGAAGCATTACATCATTAACTGTGTCGTCAACATGGCTCTAACAGCCATTTGAAAAAAGCCGTAATAATAACTAATTCTTCTCATGATTTTTAATGAGAGAATTAATCTGTAAAAACATAAGGATTGAATCAATATTTGATGGTTTTCATTTAGGTATGAAAAACAGTTGGATTGTTTTGTGTTGAAGAATTTGTGAAGCCAATGTCGATTCAGTCATTAATTGTAAATGAAAGTTACCACAAAACTCCTTTTATACACCATAGAAGTGTTACATTTTCTGAAAGGGGAGCACTTATTAATTTCATAATTTTTTTTTCTAATACTAGCTTCTGAAGGAAATTTGGATAATAAATATGGACTAACTGATTTTTTCCCTATAAAATAGGGGTTTTTATTAGGAGAGGGAATTTAAAAGGAGTTAAAAAGAGTTTTATTTTATTTAAAAACGATTTCGGTAGTAAGATTTGCGCACTTTTCTGCGCATTAAGGTGGAATGCGCCGATTTTTCAACTTTTGAGTACTTTAATGAAAATTTGCATGTAGTTAATTGACCATATTTCCGATATGGAACCGAATATTTTTTAAAAATATTTTATTTTGTCTCAAAGATACAGGTCTTCAAAGATGGCCACTGACGGCAGTTTTTGGACATGACGTCAAAAGAACCGTAACTGAATGTTTTCTGCTGTAACTTTGACGTATTTCGAATGTTCCGTTTTCTGTTTTAATAATATTGTACAGAATCAAATTCTCTTTCCACTGATGTAACTTTCATGAGTTTTCACTCAAGATTTACGCGTGACGTCGCCGAAAAGCGCCGTTTCGACCTGAAAAATGACGTGGAGTTTTACTAAATTTTTGTCGCTTGTTTCGGAATTGCGAAAAACTGATCAATAAAATTTTGATTTTTTTGCATATTTTGTTTGTAGATTTTATTTTAAAAATATTTGAAATAAAAAAGGGGGGTCACCGACTTTGTTTTTGTGTTATTACGCTCACCCTTACCCCTATCCCTTATGCAAACGTTGGCGTAAATCGCATCATAAAAGAAATTTGGCGGCAAACAAATAATATTTATTCTGACAGTATTTAATTTGATTAATATATACCAGCACAATATAATAATTGTTTTCATTTGGAAAAAAAAAAACATACAGATGTAAGCTTATTATTGTCATAGAATCATATTTTCATTATTCAGGGGAGAGCACCACCCCTAGGTCACAAAATGAGTAATAACTTAAAAACGAACCTTGCAATCCTTATATTTCTTTCTGATTTCATGTAAAGAATACTTTTGAGTATAAAATAAGACTTTTTTAAAAAAAATTCATGGTTACGTTTTTTTGATTTTGAGTGAAAATGTCGAAAACATATTTAAAAAAAAAATATTTTTATGTCGGTTTTTTCATTTTTAATACCAATAAATTATTTATTTATGTCATGTTGTTAATTTTTTGTGAATATATTGGTTGCTTCTTGACAGATAAGTAAATATTTGTAATGAAACCTGTGTTTATTGTGTTTTATATGTTGAAAAATTATGTTTTCTTGTATATAAATTGTACCGCGCTATTTGTGAAAGACAGCAAATACCCATAGGTTGATTTTAAAGAAATTACTCAAAAACAAAGGTTGCAACCCCATTTTTTCTTTGTTTATTTGAACTAAGCATACTTTAAACTACAAATTGGGAGAAAAAAAAAATTCTTGGTAGGAATCTTACTGTAGAAATCGTCTTTAAAGGAATACGTTTGGCTGGATTTCACCAGTACTATGTTATTAAGCGTTACTTATGCATCATTTTGACGTATAGAACTTTATTTTATATTAAATATTGACAAAGTTATCTCCTGTCAAAGATCCGTTATTTGCAAAATCGGCGGGCATCTATGACCGTCGCCATGTTTGTTTCCTTTTCGATGCGCGCACCTGCTGATGACGTCATTTACACACTTCCGGTTCGTATCGTTTCCATTTAATGTCCAATTCTTATCATTCTCAACCATGGAATATTCATTCATTTAACAAATATATAATAGTGTATGATTTTGAGCCTGAAAATTCTGAAACTGAATTAGCCAAGATAGAAAGAAACTGCTTGTTATGCCACCATTAATTACAAAAGAATGCCGAGAATTGTAGCACATTTTAACCTATTTTCTTGTTTAAGAGTAGTGAGGCCAATATATAGGTGTAAAATATTTTTCCTGATCGACTTGGCAGATTTTTCGGCCAAAATGCGTTTACTTCATATATACCCGATGTCCTTAAATGGGAGGTAAAAGTTTGAATTCAGCGATCTAGAGTCATTGTTGTATGCAGCATCTGAAGCGATCACATTAACCACTTTTTCATTTTGTATTAACAAGTACCATTGACTTTTTTTAAAATGTAATACATAGATCCCTGAAAATACATCTTTCTTGAATTTATTATTCAAAAGTCGAATAATTCTTGTTTTCACTGTATTCACATAGTTATGTTTTTCTCCTGGTGCAAAAAGAATAATTATACGATAATTATACTCATATCGTTTGCGTAATAGTTACCCGACTTCAGGTGGTCCGCGCAATCGAAAAGACACCAACATGCATACTAATCGGTAGGCGGAGTTTACCCAGAAAAAAGTAGAAAAATTGAACGTCATTGGCTAATTTGCTTTACCGTAACGTTTTTGATCTGTAAATTTCATTTGCGACCTGAAGACACAATAACTTTATGACACGACGAATTTGAATAAACGGATGTCGGCGAATTTAGAGCTTGTCAGATATTTGTCTGGGGTTGTAAACGGTTGGTGTTTCCCACAACAGTGCAAATGGCTCGGGGGACATTGAGCTGTTTATTGAATATGAAGCCATCCCGACAAAGATTAAATGCATACCGGCAGATCAATCGTCCCTTATAAGTTTGTTAAGAAATTAAGGCATACCAGTGTCATAATGTCCTGGAGAAGGCCCTGAATTGAATTAACGTATTTTTGAAAAGTTGATGACAACGGAACTTTGAAAGTCACCGAACCCTGACAAATATGAAAATGTTTCAGGCCCGGTTTGATTAAGCTTGTTCATGGTTATTAATTGAAATGCATATTAATCTACACGCCGCTAAGCCTTCAAAACGAACATTTACTGTAAAATTGTATATTTCTTTCTTAAATCTAATTATAAATTTATTTAAAATAAAATACTTACTTATTAAAATGGTGTGAAAAAACTTAATTGACATATTTAATTTGAGGAGACGTGAAGGGGCAATAGTAAACTCAATGTTAATTTATACTAAAAGGAAAATTTCAAAGCGATCGTAGCGTATCACATTCTCATTAAACATATTGTCTTCTGAATCCTAGTGAGCGATGCAATTACTTGAGCAAAATGTAAGATAAGAAGGTAAAAACACTCAATACACTAAAACTATAATGTGATTTTTCCCTATTTGTGCTCCTTTGCAATATTTTCCCGCATATAGCAATGTTTTCATATAAATAAATTTGCCTGCATTCATCTCTGCGTATATTCTTTATGAAACGGAAGTGTGTAAATGACGTCACACCTCGTTGTTTTATCTCGCGAGACAACGAGATGTCAATAATGGCCGCTCTCATGCTACGCTCGAAAAAAACGATTATCAGTGTAATTAAAAGAAAGTTTTACAATTATCGTATTCGTCGTCATCAATTGATTACGAAAATTGTATTATTCAAAATACATTTTATCATTTAAACAAAGGTTATAATCAGCCGAACGTATTCCTTTAAGAACTTAACTCTTCCTCTTAGATTATTTCCAACTGTCAATGAGAAATCAGTGTAGATCCAGAGTTAATGGATCACAGATGTGTCAGCTGATCGGGATCTTATCTAATCACACTAGCAATAAAATAGGTATATATGTAATAAACGGTTAATGTGACAGGTGACATTTGAATTTGAACCGATAATGGGTTCCATCTTTGATTTCTGAAAGCTCTTTTTCTTGTCACTCAACTTCCAGGCTGTCATTTAAATATGTCTTGTCAAATAACTAAATCAATGCTGATAAGTATCCCTCTTGGAAGATAAAGTGCACTTATAATCACATAACAAAGTCAGGTAGGACATCGGTACTTATACAATTTATGTATCGAAATGTGTACGTTTTTATTTTAAAAAGTATCTGTTAAGGGCTTTTTGCTAGGGGAATGAGCCCGTGTCCTGTAATTTTTCGGAAAATAGTGTGATTCTTCTCCTAAGGGGAATGATAAAAACCTGATGTAAAGTTAAGTATGACATTCCTGTAAAATAATACATGGACACTTGTCATTTTCATTACAGCAATTAGCATCCAGAGCAAGTTTATTTTGAAAGTTATAAAGGTGCAGAATACTTTTATTTGAATAGATTTTAATATAATCTGATATTATAAATTCAAACATATTTAGATACATTTTATCATGTTTATTACTGCAGGGCTCTCACTAGACTTGCAAATCAGGGAGAAGTTTTGTCATAATTTTAATGAATTATGAAGAAGTATGCAGTCAACAGCATTCTTTCCCTGAAGTTTATACAAAATGATTTCTCCAGCTCTGGTCACTTTTAGGAGATCACTTTTCCCAAGTCTCCCTCTAGTGAGAGCCCTAAAAACCACACTGAAACCTCTATATTAAGACCATCTCTAGGACTGGACAAAAGTGAGGTGGTCTTAATGATTAACAATCAACACCGAGATTATAAGTTGTGGCGCATTGTGTTTTATGTTGTGGTTGCAGGCCAAAATTTAACTGAAATCCGAATTTGTAGCAAGTAATATCAGTTCATTGAACTTTTTTTATTTTCAGAGTTTGGGTGTAGTATTATATGTGCTAGTTTGTGGTGCTCTCCCCTTTGATGGCAGTTCCTTACAGAGTCTGAGAACTCGGGTGCTAGGTGGCAAGTTTAGAGTTCCCTTCTTCATGAGTACAGGTAAGATATATTTTGAAGTTGTTGGTTTTAAATGGGGAAAAATCTGTTCACTAATTTTATTACCAAACATTCCCTAATAAATGCCCGAACTGGTGTTCCATTTTGAGAAGGTGGGAGAGTGAATTAGGGTGAGGTTATTGGGGGATATTCATTATCTGATTATGGAAGATTTAGTATTGGACATTCAGTTCTATTATTTCTGACAGTGGTACTATTTTCCTTGCAGGGGAGTGGGGAGCATTAATGCCATTCCCTACAAACTGTTTGTTACAAGCCAAGATCTAGATCTATTTGTTTCTGGACACTCACAGCTAACAGCTTTGCCATGACTGGGCTCAAATTTGCTTCTGCAGCTCAAGGCACACTCAACTTCAGGAAGTCTGGCTATGAACCTGACATTAGACATCAAAGTTTGACATTGTCAAAACATACAAGGGGAATTAACACAGTCTTAGGGGAATAGAACCTTATACATCCTCATAAAGTTTAAAATGAAGTTACACTCTATACAGTACTGGTCAGTTTAAAAACCACAAATTAGCTTTTAAATGCCTCTGTGGACGTTACATTTTCTGAAAAGGGGTGCGCTTTCACCAATGGTCTTCAAATTTGGTAGGGAGGTTTGTCATCACCAGTAGATGACCACTATTGATTTTGAGGTCAGTAGGTCAAAGGTTAAGGTCAAAGTGACCTTCCACACAAAATCCTTCTCTGATCAATAACTAGACAATGTTTTCTATCCAATTGATTTCGCATTCCGGGGTGGGGGGGGGGGGGGGAGGGGCATACATGTTTTATAAAAATCTCTTGTTTATTTGAATATTTATTTTTATTCTAATATTAGATTTTGAAGGATATCATATAAAAAAGATATGGTTTTTTTTTTTCTAAAAAAATATCATAGGGGCATTTATAAGGGGAGGGGCATCACAGGATTGTGTCTAGGATTGTTGTTACTACATACAGTTACCTCTATATACATATATTGAACCTTTTACTTCATGTTTACACCTTTTATCACTTGCAGGGCTTTTTTTCCTTCTTTAGTATGGGCCGTTTATGGGCCCCTTTCCTTTGGTAAATTTCTTTAAAATTATGCTGTTTTCCCCATAAAGCAACATCAGGCTTTTATCATTCCCCTTAAGAGAAGAAATCACACTACATGTATTTTCCCCAAAATTACAGGACATGGGCTCATTCCCCTAGCAAAAAATGCCCTTAACAGATACTTTTTAAAATAAATACAAACACATTTTAGATACATAAATTGTATAAGTACGGATGTCATACCCTACTTTGATAACGATTATAAGTGTACTCAATCTTCTAAGAGACTTATTAGCATTGATTAATGGGCGCCTTCCCCTCAGAAAAATTCTTTAAAATCATGCAGTTTTCCACAAAAAGCAACTTTACATCAGGTTTTTTCATTCCCCTCAGAGAAAAAATAACGCTATTTTCCCCAAAATTATAGGGCGTGGGCCCCTTCCCCAGGCAGTAAAAAAAAGCCCTGACTTGGGTCACCAGTTTATATCGGGATTAGTCTGTACATCTGTGCCATCTGATTTGTTCACCTTCTGGTCAGAAATATCCTAATCAATCTGAAAGACAACAGTTTAGAGCCTGATCAGACAGAACAGATGTTATGGTTAAGTATTTGTTTTCTCGATGACTGTTTCTTTTTATTTTATCTAAACAATGTATAATCATCTTCTTCTTTTGTAGATTGTGAGGACTTAATAAAACAAATGCTGACTGTAGACTGTAAAAAACGAATAACAATGGAACAAATTATCAATCATTCGTGGATGCAGCTTGGCAATGACGACAGTGACTTCCTACAACTAATTCGGGAATATAACATAAACTGTGAAAGTGACCCAGATTGTGAGAATCTCAATGAAACTGTGCTTGATCAAATGGAGAATATTCATAGATTGGATAGAGAAAAAGTCATAGATGTAAGTTTTCTTGGGGATTTATTTGCTTGTTAACAGGACATGTCACGGGATAACCTGCATCGGAAGGGTGAAGGTCAATGTCTTCAAAAGTTGGCGGCTCTCTGGATAAGTTCTTTTCCAATCTTCACTTAACTTAGTCACAATGTTTGTTGTCAGAATATAGTGGCCAGGTTTGATAACCAGCCATACTGCTTCAGCCTTTTAATGGTTTGTATTTGACCAATTTGTAACTGTCTGCTGTCTGTTTTAAAAAGCCTTAATCAAGAAGTCCTTAATTTCATCAGTATGTTTATTATGGAAATAATATTTTGACTAAGTTTTTATAAAGTCAGGACCATTCATTTTGGAGTTATGGCCCGTGAGTTACCAATATTTGACCATATTAACTGTGAAGTCAGGCTTAGTAAAACTTTTATCTAGCATTCATTTTATATGATATCACCATTAGAATTTGACAATCCAGATTTCAATTTAACACTGTAGATCCAGAGAAGCGGGCACATCCATGCCTTCAGATCTCGATCTGCACTGTTCTCATTTTGGGCAGAAATTACCTAATATCTCTTATGCCAACAGTGTAGATCTTGATCAGACAGCAAGGATGTGCTGGCTGATCTGGATCTACACTGACTGATTGCACATGTGTTAAAATGCTTTTATATGAATTAAGGGTTAAACACATTCATGTTGGTTGATTTTCAGTCTGTCCAGAATTCTGCGTATGATCATCACAGTGCTATATATCACTTGCTTTTGGATAAAATACGCAAGCATCCAAAGACATTGCTGAACAAAATTAATCCGGATCTCATAGAAGCTTCACAGAATCTGCCGCAGGTGACCCGTACTGAGCGACGCTCTAGTATAACTACAGGAGTAGGTAATGTATCAAACTTTGACTAACCACTAACAAATGTTGTGGATTCTTTTTTGGGGTATCAGTTGGAAGGGCGGAGGAGGGGTGCAAGGGGTGGTGGGAGGGGGAGACATGTGAATTTATTTATATTCATATATTCATTGACTAATTTTTTTATTTCATTGGCAGATCATTTTCCGAAGATAAAACTTAAGCTCATTAGTGAGGTAAGAAAACAACATGATATTGGTAAATATTTACCTGCTAAATTAATGTAATGTTATACAAATATGGAAACTGATGCTATCTAAAATGTCATCTGTGACTTCTGTGTGAAATTTGATTCCTACAAAATTTAGTGAAAACAGTAGTTTAAATCCATTCACTCTTTACTTAATGGATTCAGCATATATCCAATGTGCAACTATCCTGCACTCTGATCAGGATCTACACTGTTGGGTTTTAGATTTATTAGAAGATGGCAGTGTAGATCCTGATCAGACTGCTGGTATTTACAGGTTGATCTGGATCTACACTGGTCCCACGTGGGATATAAGCTGTTTTCATGCAGTATAAAGTTTTGGTATGTCCCAAATAAGAACGATTTAAAAAATAATAAAATGGGTACTTATTTCAAAAAAAGGAATATTATTTGATATATTTTATAATAAACAAAGGATGGAGAGAGATGTTGCCATTGAGGAACAAAATTTTAGATAGTATTTTATAATTTTTCATAGGTGTTTTATTTTCATTTTTTTTCATGCATGTGAAACTGGGGGAAATCAACCCCAGCAACATCAAACCACTGAGTATCCAAATTGAATTTTATGTGAATAATATAACTTGTCAACAGTGTCATTTATGTGCAAAATTTGATTCCAGCAGAATGAAATGCTACCACTTAGTGTTTTTCTGAAATTCAGAAATATATGGGAATCTTATCCAAGTTCTTATAGATTTTAGATGATACAATTACTAAATTTAATTTAAGAAAAGTAGTGAAAAGATTTGTCTTATACTTTTTTATATACCAGTCTAAAACGATATAAAAAAATATTGGTCAACAATTTAACTTGTTTATACAACGTCATCAAATATCTTGTGTTCAAAACTGATTAATGCGTTCAAAATTTATAAATGTAATTTCGGATGTTGTTAACAATGTCCACAGTATTAAGTATCATAGATAAAATTGTTGTTAAATATTTATGATGGATGAAAGTTGTATGAAAGTAATGGAATACTGCAAAAATCAACAGTATATATCATTTAATGACACAGCAGGATTCATCTAACAAAGGCAGCACTATCTCAGTGATCATGGTAATGGGTCTTTGATAAAAGATGCTAAATTTTTAAGGGCTATCCATTAATACAAACCAATGTATAAAGGCAGAAAATAGACTTCAAATTTCACTTACGATGTCACTAAAGCAATTTCTAATAGCCATCTTATTTTATATAGATGTTTTTTTTACCACAATTTGCATTTATTGGTAAAAAAAGGAAAAAGGAAATATTTTTCATGGTTTGAAAGACTGTAAATTGTCTGTAAAAATATTTTTTATGAAAAAAACAAAACAAAACATTTCATGATACATTTAATGGGTTTTAATTTGTCTGGAAAACATACTCTATATTCTCAGTAGAGACTACATGTAGTATCTGAACTCTAGTTTTAGATTGGTTAGTTTAAAAACTAATCTCAATTTAAACCAATGATCTGCTTGAAAAAAAGAGACTGGTCTTAAGGCTTATGATATATTTAGGACCTGCATGAGTTATCATTTACATGTTAACCCTTTCCTGTACAGATACGCATTTTTACGCATGTGCGACCAGTGTAGATCCAGATCAGCCGGCACATCCATTTTGGTCAGAAATAACCTAATGAATCAAAAAGCGAACAGTTTAGATCCTGATCAGACGGCACGGATGTGCCGGCTGATCTGGATCTAAATTGTTCGCCCTAGCAATAAAGGTGTATCTGTACGGGAAAGAGTTAAGGAAACTTTTGAACATTTTCCTTCACGGGAAGTAGCTGTTAACCATGAGCAAACCATGTTCTTTGTTAGAAATATCCTTATGAATCTCAAAGCCAACAGTGTTGATCCTGATTGGACAGAATGGTCTGGATCTACACTGGTAGCCCATCAGCCATATAACATATGGGGTTAACAGCAGATAAGTGAGTCTGTGGGAGCTTGATGAATTTCCTATATTTAATACTGTGGTATCATTTAATTTCACTAACATGAAATTTCGTGCAATCGCCGAAAAAGAGTTTTTTGGACGGATATAAAATTGTGTGAATCCAATTCTGTAAAAAAATATGTAAATAACAAAAAAAAACAACTACAAAAAAGATGTTTTAATCGATTTTTGGCGGACCCTATACCATTTATCTATTGGAACATGCGAGCTAAACATGTGTCAGCTGGTCTGTGTAAATACCCTCTTCCTGTAAGTCAATTATTGGACTGTTGTTTTTACTGTGCTGCTTCATTGACACGGATCTTGTTTTATCCATCTATCTTGACAGTTAATGGCATAATTGGCTTGCAGCTGGGTTCCAGTTTTAACGCATGCAACTGCGTTCCCATTTTATGTTTCAATGTGTCAATTAATTTTTAAACAATTACTCAAAAAATGAGATGACAATGATACTTTTTGCTAAAACATGATTTGACCTTAATGTATTTAATTTTTGTTAAAATTCTGCAGTAAAATTCAAAATATTCCAAATGAAGGTAGACAGCAATCATAAATTTTATTTGCTTTATTAATATTATTATTTAACATGGCAAACTTGTATCGAATAGCAATACGGGCTACCAAATACAAACTGTAGGTCCATTCGGACATCAGTATTTCGGATACATATCTGGAACACTAATGATTGATGATTTTTAGATTAGGTTTGAAAAATGCACACTGGCCTCAAAAATTAGGCCAAAATGAAATAAATTGATACCACAATATATTGTTGTAAAATTTTGAATTGAATTGAATTGAATTTGTAATCCTTAAAAAATAAAAGAAAATGAGTTGAAACACCAATTCTGATAAAAGATGCTGTACAATGTAATGACTTCATAAAATTTTGTTCCATTACTTGAATTACAATATTTGGGGGATAATCTGTGTACGTTTTAGCACTGTCATATAATAATTAGTTATTATAATCGTCTTAAAAATTTGATGATAATATCTTTGAGGACATTACAAATAGAGAAATGTCTAAGTACTGTGGTATCATTTTATTTAGCGATGGCTTTATTTTCGCATATTTCGCGCTCGGGCCAGTGCGCGAACTTAAAACCTAAGCTAAAATTTAACCAAAAAGTTCCACATATGTATCCGAAACGTGCTATGTCCGAATGGACCTACACTTTATATATAGTTGCCCGTATCGCTATTTGATATTAATTTGAAGTATCGAATAATAATGTTAATAAATAAATAAAATTAGTTATAACTGTAGAATTTCTGTTGAAATATGTATAATGTTACTTCAAAACTTGAATTACAATGTAGTCCGCGCATCGTTGTCATCTCATTTTTAATTTATCAACACTTTTTTGAGTAACTGTTTTGCAATTAATTGACACTTCATACCATAAAACGGGTACGAAATTTAACTTGCCAATGATGATATGAATGGTCCAGATTGATGGATCAAACGGGTCCCGTGTCAATTAGCGGCGCCAAATAAACAGCGGTCCGATAATTGACTAACAAAGGAAGTGGTAATTGACAGAGGGCCAACTGACACATGATTAGCTCGCGTGTTCAAATAAACAAAAGGTATTGATAACGGGTCAGTAAATTATCGATAATCCTTTTTTGGAAAAATTGCATTTGCGCAAATTTACGTCCGCGCGAAACAGTCTTTTTCGACGATTGCGCGAAATTTTGTGCCAGCGAAATTAAATGATACCACAGTATCTAATACCAACAAGCTAGTTTGAATTACACCTGTGAAATATAAGCAAAGCTAAATGGCTGTATTACATTGCTACTAAGGGTGAATATGGGAAACATATTTTATTGAATAGATAATGTCCTTGATGTATACCATCTGTAACATATTCATATAGTCACTTTGTAAACAACCTTGATGTAAGATGCTATAGATATAATCAAGATTTATGCACAGATGACAGTTTAATTAACACGGAGAGAAAAATGCAATATGCCCACTGTCATATCTGATTTTAAACTGTTGGTACTTTTTAGGATCATGTTATCTAGAGAGGAAATATTGGTTATCAAACAGTTAAAACACTCATCACCAGTAAATTTTAGTTTGAAAATCTTTTTATGCCCCACAAAGTGGAAGCCATATGGAGTTGCACTTGTGCATACATACATCCGTACGTACATACGTACGTGCTTACGCCACGCCATTTATGTGGCTATGAGAACAATGGTAACGGTAAATTCTATTCATTCCGTTCTGTTACGTGGCTAATTTTTTCTTTTATGTGGCTAAAAGAACAATAGAGAGGACAATAGAGTAGCCACATAAATGTCCGTTCGTAAGAACGTCCGTCCTGCCATACATCCCCCTAATCTTGTGGCATCAACTCCTCCTAAACTATCAGGCAGATTTCTTTCAAACTTGCACAGATGATCAAGGAGGATGTGTAAATGATTGTAACAAATGGATTTTTTCCTGCAACCATTTTTACCAGAGTTATGACCCTTTGTTTTTTCAAATGTTGTTGCAGCAGTGGGGGCATCAGTGTCCAATGACACATTCTAGTTTTTAATTTTTTTTACCCAAAGCCGAGGTGAGTTTTGAGTATAGTAATAGTTGAAATATCAGGGTTGAAGGTTATAAAGCTGAGATTGGAAACCATTCTCAAATCTCAAGCATCTGATTGGCTGAAATGGCGACCAGTCGCCATTTCAGCCAATCACTCTCCATATTTACCCCTTGATGGCCAGGGGTGATCAGGGTAGATCCAGATCAGCTGGCACTTCTTAGCCATCTGATCAGGATCTACACTATTTTCTTTTTATCCCCCACCGCATAGCGTCTGGGGGATATAGGAATGGTCTTCGTCCATCCGTCTGTCCTTCCGTCTGCGCACATTTCGTGTCCGGTCCATAACTTTTCTACCCCTTAAAGGAATTTCATGAAACTTAAGGCAAATGTTCTCCCCATCAAGATGACATGCAGAACCCATGTTCCAATGTCAAGGTCACTAGGTCAGATTAAAGCAAAAATTTTGTTAACGCAATAGAGGTCACAGTTTTTGTCTGATTGTCATCAAATTTAGTATGAATATTGATATTGATTATCTCTACTCAAATTATTTAAAACATGTTCTTGAATTGCCCAGGGGCCCTGCTCTGGGGATTTTAAATTTTTTTCTTTTAAATTCTGTTTTTAACCTTTGATTTGCTACAGTTATCAACCTGATTTTGACGCAAACTTTATACCATCTTAAAATTCAATCTTTCCTGAACTATTCATTCACTGGTTTTTCATTGATAAGATGTGCTGAACCCTGTGGTGTTTGAGCAAATTTCGTGCCCGGTCCATAACTTTTCAACCCTTAGAAGGAATTTCATGAAACTTTAGTCAAACATTCTCCCCATGAAGACGACATGCAGAACCCATGTTCCAACATGGCCGGCTCAATGTCAAGGTCAACAGTGGTGTTTGAAGATTTGAACCATGCATTTCGTTTCCAGTTTATATCTTCTGAACCCCTGGAATGAATATCATGAAACTTAAGTGAAATGTTCAGTTCATGAACCTGATGTTGCAGAACCCATGTTCCAACCTGGCTGGCTCAAGGTCAAGGCCGCCTCTGGTGTTTGAGCAGGCAAATACTCTGAAACTTACCTGAACACAACATACCCTTGCACTTGAATTGGCTTCCACCTGCCTGCCCGTTGCCCAGAGCTATTGTTTAATTTGCTCTTAACCATCCATAACCTTTCCTACATTCACATCTGCGGCAGGGGATATTGCTGTCGTTCCGACTGCCTTGTTGATTATTAGGTTATTCCTGACCAAAAAGCAGACAGCACAGATCCTGATCAGATGTCATGGATGTGCCAGCTGATCTAGATCTACACAGTTCACACATGCTATAAAAGGCGCATATATGGAGGAAAGGGTTTAACTGACAAGGCTTTGAAATGAATGTGTATCCTATCATTGTTCAGCTTAGTTTAAGCCAACCAATTTCAGAGGATTTCAGTAGAACTTAATGAAAAAAATCTTCAAAATGTTGACAGCTTTTACAGTATTCTTAAATTTACAACATGTATGCTTGTTGTTTTACAGTTGAGAGAGTTGAGGTGCCGGTTGAGGAAGTGGGTCCGAGCTCAACACCGCCACTGTTGAGAACTTCACATTTGCCACACATGCAGTTCTATAATGAGAACAATCAGGTATCAATTGTTGTTTAGAAAGCTTACCAGTATAGAAAAGACAGTGATGAGTGATAACCCTAGCAGAAAGCCAACAATATATTCGTGTATGCTTTTGATAACATATAAGTTCCACATTGCTGTTGGAAATGTTGAGGAGTTTTAATACACTGAAAGAATCTTTTATAGTCTCGTATTTGAAACCAGTCTGCATAGAGAACCTGTCTTCTGCTGTCTGTCATAAATCACATTAAGAACAACCTACCCTGTCGTACATTGAGAACTACTCTTTAACAGACTCCCTTTGAGAACGAGTTTTTCATACTCTCACATTAAGAAAAAGTCTCTCACAGTCTTCTATAACTACCATAGTCATCTCGCTCTCATCCAATCGTATTTTGTGACAGTTCGGGTTCTTGCTTGTATTTAAAGTTTTCTGCTTTTTTCTTGAGTTTTATTCCTGTTTCAATTAACAAAAAAGATTCTGTTTATTGTTTAATATTACATGTTATTGCATTTTCAAAATTTATGAATGACATTAACCTCTTAACATATTTTGATGGTGCCTGTCACTTTTTTGTTTAAGCTTGACGACTCTAGTTACTCAGATTCCGATGAGGAACCATCTCCGGAAGCTTTGGCACGTTACCTTGCAATGCGCCGGCACACTGTTGGTGTCGGGGACAGTCGGCACGAGGTCCCCGAGGATGTACGAGTCAAACTCGCTCAACACCAGCCAATCACAGCAATGCAGCAGCCGAGCTTCCTCATGCCATTTGGTTTCAATCCACTCGGTGGTTTGGTGCCATTCCCCAATATGCCACTAGGAATTACTCCCCCTTTGACAATGCAGCAGCAACACAGCATGTTACCGGATCAACATTACCTTCAGTTACCTCCCATGATGTACCCAGGTAACAAATGAACCCTTTAACTCTTTCCTCCATAGACACACCTTTATTTCCAGGGCGAACAGTTTAGGTCCTGATCAGCCAGCACATCCGTGCCGTCTGATCAGGATCTAAACTGTTCCCTTTTTGATTCATTAGATTGTCTCTGATCAAAATGCAACCAGTGCAGATCCTGATCAGATGGTGCCGGCTGATCTGGATCTACACTGGTCTCAAATGTGTAAAAATGCTTATATATGGAGGAAAGGGTTAAGGGCATAGCACAGTATTTGTCACATTTGTGATCATGTAGACCCAGATCAGCATACACATCTATAATGAGATCTGCATCTACAATCAGAAATATAATCTTTAAAATAAATAGCCGTTGAATGGAAAAAGGTCCAAATTTGTACACTTATGTTTAATTATTTGTAATTTTTTCCTTTGAATGGAAAAGAAAATACAGCATTTTTTGTTTGGGTTGGATATGCCACCTGATCTTGATCTTCACAATGTTAGCGTAAGGAAAATGGTCAATCCCATGTAGTAAAGAGTTCAACTATCTATCATTGTAAGTATTGTGCCTTGAAAGTTAGAAATTCCATCCCAAGCCGGCTTGAAATGGTTATTTGTACTGTTTGTTGGCCATGCAGAAAGTTGCTGATACAGGTAGCAGTTATTTGTCAATTATTTGACTGCCCGTGTCATACTTCATTATATTGGAAACCTTAACAGTAAAAGAAATATGACAAAGAAGCAGCAGTAAATCCAACAGAATGCTAGATATGTTTGTATCTAAAGCTTCTAAGATAATGGAAATAACAGCTGGTGACTAGCATATTAATAGTGAATGCTATGGGTTTAATTCTGTACTCTTGACACAATTTCTTTAAAATTTTAAGTATTTATACCCAGAAACTGTTTTGGTGTAAATCGATAATCACACATGGAGTTTGCAAGAAAAAAAGAAATTATTTATTATGCAAAATAATCCTGTTTTTAGAACAAGCACTCATTTCATGAACAGAAGAAACCAAGTAGAATCTAAAATAATTCAGGCTTATGAACAATACAAAAATTATTTTGCTTTTTACCATCTTTTATTTAATATATATTATTTACTTTCGATCGATCCTGATAGGGCATATATCTAGTCAGACCTTAATAGCAAAATGTAACTCGACCGTTTTGTTTGTGGCTTAAAATTAAAACGGAATACAAGATCTACAATGTGAGCTTTTTTATTAGGTTATTTTGACCAGAAAGCAAACAGTTCAGATCCTGAGCAGAATGCACAGGCACGGATGTGCCAACTGATCTGGATCAACACTGGATCTACACTGGTCACACATGTTAAATGAAGTAAATATTGAAACTTACCAAAAATAAACAATGTCACTGTAACTGATATATAAATTATTGTAGGTTTGAACCTGAGTCGTCGAGCTTCAGATGGTGGTGCTAATATACATCGATTCTGTCGGCAGATCACCGGTGGCAACAGTACAGCCGGCAGCATGGAGACACTCAATGTAACTATTCACATTTCTCTGTTCAAACTGGACAGTCTTGCTTCTCTGTTCTCACACACATTCCCAAAATTGTCCAAAATTTTGGCCCTTTGATTTTACAAATAATGTTGTAGCAGTTGGGGCATCAGTGTCCCAGGACACATTTTAGTTTAAAAATTCTTTTGTTAAGCATGTTTTGCTTTTATCATATTTAAAAATCTAAGTGACTTCATTATATTCTTGTGGTACTTATTTTGATGGATTAGGTGAGCAGGTTGGTCCACAAATTCAAAACTCCCATAATATAAATTAAATGATCTTAGAAAATTGAAAACCACCTATTTAACTTCCCTTTCATGGAAAACTTCAAACTTTCATGCCCTCAGTATATGAATGCATTTTCTCAATTTTAAGGTTGGCCATTAAATTAGTTGAGAAACATGTTGTTTGTTTTATCACCACCATTTACGACCAATGTGTTTTATTCTTCAGAACCCTCTGGGCTTGCCGAGAACAGTAGAGGAAAAGGAGGACCCAGCCTCTGACCAGGAACCAGACCAGGATGCTGTGCAAAGGTCATTTATTGTTTTGACTGGACTCTTTAAGAGAACCAGTAAAACTTGACTGTTAAACCATTAAATTTGTGTAAAAGTGAGTTAACTTCGTCGTCAAAAGGTGAAATTTGCATATCAGGAATTGCCACATTCAGAATAAACAGCTTCCCCACACAGCTAAGAAGAAGAGAGAGAGAGAGAGTATGGTTAATTAAATGATCAGTTTCAAAAAAGATGCCAGAAACAATTAAAAAAAATGAGAACCCAAGGGGTTTCCGCCTTGGAAGGGTCTGTATCAAAACATATTGCCGCTGGAGCTTTAAACCAGGTTCTAGGGTGCACCAACCTCACACTAACCCCAACAGGTTCTCATATCACAAAACAAGCACAAGTTACTTTAGAGAAATAACTCCAACCCACCCATCAGCTTAACAATGTTGCATGCAAAAGCACACAAACATATAAAACATAAGAAGCTAATAGCATTGCAAAGCCAAAGGGGTAAGTACTCAATGATCTTACCGAGACCAGAGCCCCTGGAGTCAAATGAGCAAGAATGACAGGAATAAAAGAAACAAATCGAGCTTCTAGGTTCTTTAAAGAAAAGATTTCCCCATAAACCTTCATAAACTCTCAAACCCTGCCACCTTCAAGCAACCAAAGAGGTAAGCATAATGATCAACTGTAGATGGGTTAAGCACCAGGCCTGCAGAGCGCTGTAAAATATCATGTTGGTAACCTTTCTTTTTGAATTTACAAATGGTTTTTACAAACAACTGGGGGATTTTAATATTGCCTTTTATTTTCTTAAGTTTATACATTAAATCTCCGTAAAAAACTGCCTGTGAAAAACCATGTTGCAATAGTGATTATAAACTGCACCTGTATTTTTTAATTAAATCTGGGTATCGGCAATAAAACATGCAAAAGTTTCCTTAATTTATGATACCGATAACCTTGTTTTAAAAGTTTGTCTGTTATGCAAAGATTATGTTCATTGAAATCATTAACACCATTGCAAGGTCTAGAAAAGCGAACAAGCTGTGAGATATAAACCCCGTAAGATGTTGCATGAGGAAAGCTGTCTAAAAACGGAAAATTTACTATATTAAAATCGTCCCTTTTATCATATATTTTAGAAGTGATGTATCAGTTTTCAATAGAAAGATTAAGATCAAGAAAGTTAGCGTAAGAAACAATCTTATCATTGTACATTCTGAACCAACAATACAGATAAGGCATGTGACCATAGATCTACACTGGTTGCCCATGAAATAAAAGCCATATCCCTTGTTTTAAAGTGTTAACAACGTATTTAATCCCAAGAAAATAGGTGCAGTCATAAGACCAAACTTTATAAAAGCCATTGATTTCTAATCTTGTTCCAAGATCTTTAGTCTAGAGACCAGTCTGCAAGTTTATGTTGCTTATTAGTTGATTATCCAAACTGACCAACCACTAGCTAGGATTTTGAAATTAGTATCTAAACTAGTCAAGCTAAGGTTTCAAATCTAGTCTCTAAACTCAAATCTTACTTCTAAAATGGCCAAGCTAGGGATTTGAATCTGGTCCCCAAAAGAATCAAACTCAGTTTTATTATTGTGAACCTTCTTCTAACTCTCAAGACTTGTTGTATAACTAGTGTACTAGTTGCTGCATGTTTGTCACACAGTGAGAAGACAAACCTTTGTTCAGGAACCAATGCCCAAGGTTATAAAACTGAGCATGGAAACCAGTCTCAAATCTCAAGCATCTGATTGGCTGAAATGGCGACTGGTCGCCATTTCAGCCAATCAGATGCTTGAGATTTGAGACTGGTTTCCAAACTCAGTTTTATAACCTTCAGCCCAAGTTTCTGTTGTGAAATTTGTCACAACTTGTGAAATTTACCTTAAAGTGTGAATGCTGGAAGTTTCCAGCACAGTATCTGGAAAACAAACAATACACACTGCAAGCTTTATCATGCACTGAAAGTTCACAGCAAGAAACTAATAGGTCTGATCTAGATGTTATATAAGCTGTATCCAAAGGTAAAAAGGTTAACACCCAGTCAGGTACAGTTGATTGAAGTAGGGTAAATTAATGTTGTATGGTTTGAATAATTCACTTTAGTTAAACTATGTGCCTATATCAAGACGACCACAGATACCCAGGTGACCCAGGCTGAGGTGTGACCATTACTATGTACTCCATTCCTCAGCCGTGGAAAGATCAACTTATACTTCTTCAATTTCATGTATGGTAAATCCTGTAACTTGATTGGATGCTTAACCCTTTCTGTCATTCAATGGAATTGAAGTTGAATGATAGGGAAACATTTTAAATCAAAACTGAATGGTAGCAAAATGGGATGGGCTGTCCTATACATGATAATTACCCATTAATTATGCTTACTGATCAGGTCGAAACGAGATAAACATTGCAATGTTTTTCGTTGGCTAAATAGAGTTAAGATGTGAACAGCACTAGGGGTTCAACAAGGATGCCAAGGTAGTCATGTAAAAACATGATCAAAAAGGAATTTTACACACAGAAAGGGGTGTTACAGTCTGCAATATAGATCAGATCTTTTCCGAACAATTCAATACATCACACAATATTTCTGCAATATACAAATTATAAGTTTATGAACTGACAAGAGATAAACATTTTTGTCACATCAACATGTTTGCTCTCAAACTCCCATTTCACAGTTGGCAATTTTTGTTGATTTCTTTTCATTGTTTGGTCTACATGACATTTTCTGATATTGTTCTTGACAATGTTTTTGTTGTGCACGATTATTTAATCCGTACATTTTATTGGCTGTATTATTTATCTTTAGTTGGTATAAATAACGGAAAAAGATTCATCCACAAAGTTTGAATGACAGAGAAAAAAGAAAATAACACATTCAAAATTAAATCTGGATAAATATTGCAAAGTTGTTCTGATTGTATTGACACTAAGGTGAGATTTTTTGTCATATTTGCAAGCACTGTAGACATAGTACAGTGTGTATATCTGATCAGGTTCTACACTGATGTTGTACTGATAGTATCAATAAACAACAAGTCAAGATTTAGACCCACCCAGTTCTCCCTGTGCATTCGAGCTGTCTGATCAGGTTCTACACTGATGTTGGTCTGAGGTGAGATAATTTGCCACATTTGCAAGAAGTGTAGATCTGTCTGAAGACCTTAGCACTCTTGAAAGGGTCTGCACCGATACATGCATGCAAATCATCCCTATGATAAAATAATGAATTGCCTCAGATTGAAAGATAGTCGCATCTAAAAAGTTTCAACAATCACCTTTAACAATTATCCATAAATTGCGAAGGAAGAAGATATTTTTTGTTTGGAAACACAACTTACAGTAAATTAGTGATATTACATAAAGAGGAAAGTTTTTATAAGAAAACACAACTATCCATGGATGACATTATGTAAATTTTACAGATACCTGGCTTGTAGAGGGCGTGGTAAAAGACATACCCTGGCAGTGTCGACACCGGTGCACGAGGTAGCCTTAGACCTGAGTTCTCAGACACCCATCAGGGCCAGTCGACGATCCTCGGAGAGGGGGCTTTGTAAGAAATCAACCTTTTGCTTTGATTTTATCAGAAGTTAATTTACTACATTAAGCTTGCATTTCTCTACAATTTTCAATGGAAACAGCTTTTTTTGGCGTTAAAGAGTACTAGACTATTTTCAAAAATGCATTTACCCCCTGGCATCTCAATTTGGGTGTACAGTTCTCTGAATTTAAAGGATCTAAGGATTGATATATAACATGTGAATGTCTTTGGTTCTCTCAGGAATTTAAGAGCTGTCTAGAAAAATTTGTTAACATTTTAACTTTTTCTGAAAATGTGTTTGGCCAAAATTGTGTGAAATTGGACCACACACTTTTAAGTAAGAATCATCAACACACTAACTGGACATTATATTTCTCCAGCTCCATATTCGTACAAAGAGGAGAACTGCCTTCACTTGCCGAGTGACCGAATCTCTCCGGTGAGGCGTGCCAGTGACGGTCTCACGGGTAACTTCCTTCACAAGTTTCAGCTAACGAACCTGGAAAAGATCTACAATCAGACCCTGAGCAGCCAGCAGCCGGCGCGACCTGGCAGTCAGACCAGTCTAAAGCAGCTACAACAAGAATGTCACGAGCTACAGGTGGGTCTAAGTCTTGTGTTTTCCTAATATAACTGCATTGATGTTAAACTTGAAAAATATGTAACATCTCCAACATGATATCTTTATGATTCAGTTCTGATTGAATCGTTTACTTAATTTACTATTTTAGGTAAGCTTTACAAACATACAAAGTGATATTTCATTACTCAAATCAGGAAACAATAGTAAACATTGCAGATTTCAGGCGTTTACTCAATACACCTTTTATCTTTGGTGCATCCACCTTTGATCCAGATCTGTGCTATCAGGATCTACAGTAGAATCTTGTTCGCTCCAAGGTTCCTCTGTCTGCAAAACAAGTACTGTACCATTTGATCACGATCTGCACTGGTTGCATTTTGGTCAGAAATAAACTAATGAATCAAAAAGCAAACAATTTAGATCCAGATCAGACGGCACAGATGTGCGGGCTGATCTGGATCTAAACTGTTCACCCATGCAAAAAAGGTGTGTCAATGGAGGAAACAGTTAAGAGTTGCCAATAAGATTGTTTTTGGCCATGACCCAATGTTCACACTACAGCATTTTAAATGTAGTGATTTGATTCAAAAGCTGCTTTTATTCTTTTAATAATGGAATTACCATTTAGGTTTTCAATTTGCAGTTCAAATGTGTATCATTAGGTTTGATAAAACAGATATATTGTGCTATAAAAATTTGTTTAAAAAAATCAACATTATGTCGGAAATGGCACAGACGTGTTCTTTTATACATGAAATATTCCAGAAGAGCAGTTTAACAAAGATTTATCTTTCCTAACAAGAAACATGTAATAATATATGAGGAGATCTAAAATGAGATGTATTTTGTTTGCTTTTAAGTTAGAAATAATCTAATTAATCAAAACAAGCAAGCCATGTAGATCCTGATCAGATGACACGGATGTACAGGCTGATGTGGTTCTACAGTGTTCGCCTGTGCCATAAAGGCATATATGGAGGAATGGGTTAAAGACCCAATATCCAGCTGTTCATGGTCAAAATGTTTGTCTGTTGAGACCAGAAACTAGTCTCCCCTTGAGCTGTTTACTCCAGGATCACACTTCTTATCACATGGAGGATTAGTGTAGATCCAGATCATCTGGCATAGTCCTGCTGTCAGATCAGGATCACTTCACGTTTAGTTCCATTAGGTCATTTCTTAGCAAGAACAGTGTAGATCCAGATCAAATGGCCTAAATCTGGATCTACATCATGTGATCAAAGGCCTATCTATATTAAAAAGGGTTAAAGTGTCTGAAATCTTGTTCAGTGACAAAACTGATCACAAATCAGAATTGAAGTTAAAGATTTTGCCCCAGGTGTGTACCAGATGTTACACTAGAGAATTTAAGATATTTAAATATTTACATTTAAATTTACATAATAAATAGTAGCTTACATGTAGTAATTATATGCAGTAAATAAATTGCTGATTGTTTTAATAAATCTGTTCAAGAAATGTGAAGAACATGTATAATTATGATAAATTAAATCTTTATATAAATGGTACATTGTTAAGGAATTAAAATTTTTATGTCCCTAAAAGTGGGAGGCATATAGTGTTGCACTCGTCCGTACGTCTGTATGAAGTACATACGTTCTGAAATCTTGTGGCATCAACTCCTCCTAAACTATAAGGCAGATTTCTTTCAAACTTGCACAAATAATCAAGCAGGATGTGTAGATGATCGTAAAGAATGGATTTTTTCCTGCGACCATTTTTACCTGAGTTATGGCCCTTTGTTATTTAAAATAATGTTGCAGCAGTGAGGACACATTCTAGTTGTTCTTTTTACACCAATATGTTAATCCATTATTGAAAAAAGATATCTGTTTTACGCTGATCCAGTCATTTCTTTGATTGTTAAATATTGACCCTATAGATACACCTTTATTGCATTGGCAGAACTTGTAGATCCAGATCAGCCGGCACATCCATGCTGTCTGATTAGGATCTATACTGTTTGCTTCTTGGTATGAAATAACCTAATGGCTCTAAAAGCTAAAGTACAGATCCTGATCAGACGACCCAGATGTATGGGCTGATCTATACCACACTGGTCGCACATGCATATTGTAAATCTCCATCAGACATATGATCAATTTCATTAAAATGTAATTAATTACAATACAATTACATTACAAACCTTCACCATTACACATATTCTCAAATGTAAATAACTAAATACCGATTGCGTTTGAAAAGTTATTAATTAATTTACAAATTACATTGTCATTGTAAATTAAATTTCTGCCTAGTAATAGTTCTGGAGAAATTGTATTTAAAATCCCCATATTTTCTGGTGCTTGGACATTAGTCACAATGTAAGGCTTTATTATTGTAGCTTTGGCTTTTTTCTCATTGCAGGTGTTAGTTTTTTTACCGGGGTTAGCCTGACCATGGCTGGAGGTTATAAAACTGAGTAATCAGATGCTTGAGATTTGAGAATGGTTTCCAATCTCAGTTTTATAACCTTCAGCCCTTTTACAAGTGTGTAGAACATATTTTTAGAAAAAAAAATTTGAATTTTTTCAAAATTCAAGATAAATGTTATTCTCAATTTCTAAAGACTGAAAATGTTTTAATCATCCAGTAATTTGATCAGTTGATGCTGTAAGGATTAGTCATGTTTGATAGTTAAACAAAATTAATCGAATTACTAGTATCTGAAGTAAATAAATCAACCACATTGTTTTAACAATCCAGAAATGCTTGAAAGTTCAAAGGGAGATAACACTGATTTCTTACACAAGTTTGGATGTAACTTGCCATTGCTTCTAACCTAAGCTTTGATGAATATTTCAGGAGAAATTGTCCCAGTACAGTAGTATTTTGACTTTATAAACTGGATGCATTTTGCATGTTTGGTGGCTAATAAGACGCTTTATCTTCTCCCATTAGAGGTGCTTTGGGGAACTGCTCTTTACCCCTTACTCCATAATTATATGCTGTTTTTATCGCACATCTGACCATTTTAGATCCAGATCAGATGGCAATAATAAACTGGTTGCTTTTTGGTCAGAACTATCTTAATATTTCTTAAACTAAGAAATTTTGAACTGGATGTTCTGGCTGATCAGGATCTGCTCTGTTTGCCCATTGGATAGACTATATTCCATTAAGTAAAGGGTTAAATCATTATTTAAGCATACATCCTATGGATTGTCAGCGGAGATTGGTAGGTTATTTCTGACCAGAATGTGAACTGTATCCATCCAGATCAGCCAGCACATCTGTGCCATCTGATTAGGATCTACTCTGTTAGCCTTCACTAGGATTTTTTCTGACCAAAAAGCAAACAGCCAAGATCTTGATCAGATGGCAAACATGTGCTGGCTGATCCGGATCTACACTGTTTGCGATGGATAACCGCCATACCCCATGGTTAAAGGCTTTTCTCTATATTCGTCCCACATTAAAATAAAACCTATAGATGCAGAGTAAAATGTAAAGTAATCATTCTGTAATTGCTTTGAAATTTATGACACTAGTTAATTCTTTTTACATTATTTTTTTATTCTATTCTTTAATGTGATAAATATTACTCCAGAGATTTTAGTTTTATAACATAACTTAATAAATAAAAAAGCAAACAGTGCAGATCAAGATCAATGGCATGGGAGTGCCGGCCAGATAAAACAGATGGTAGAATTATAGTGGCTTTTTATCCCCCCGCCAAAGGCGAGGGGGTTATTAGAAATGTCCTTCATCCGTGCGTCTGTGAGTCCATGCATCCGTCCGAAACAATTTTGTCCGGAGCATAAGTCCAAAACTACTGGAGGGATTTTATTCAAACTTCATACACTGACAGAGCACATTGGTAGGTAGTGCAGTGTGCAAGAACAATAACTCTACCTAGCCTATTTTTAGAGTTATTCCCCTTTATCATATTTACTCGATAAATTTTGTCCGGAGCATAACTCCAAAACTACCTGAGGGATTTTATTCAAACTTCATACACTGACAGAGCACATTGGTAGGTAGTGCAGTGTGCAAAAATAATAACTCTGTCTTGCCTATTTTTAGAGTTATTCCTCTTTATCATATTTAAGTGATAAATTTTGTCTGGAGCATAACTCCAAAACTACTTGAGGGATTTTATTCAAACTTCATATAATGACATAGCACATTGGTAGGTAGTGCAGTGTGCAAGAACAATAACTCTACCTTGCCTATTTTTAGAGTTTTAATTTTGTCCGGAGCATAACCCAAAATCTACTTAATGGATTTTATTCAAATTTCATATACTGACAGAGCACATTGGTAGGTAGTGCAGTGTGCAAGTCCAATAACTCTACCTTGCCTATTTTTTAGAGTTATTCCCCTTTATCCAATTTACTTGATAAATTTTGTCCGTAGCTTAAATCCAAAATGTAAAAGGATTTCCTCTCCAGGTAAATAATACGAAAGTACAACCTTCAGGTAAATTTTTTCCGTCGGGGGGATTAACCATGTGTAACAGGGCTCTTGTAAATCTTAACCCTTTTCTCCATATATACACATTTTTACGCTTATGCAACCAGTGTAGATCCAGATCAGCCGGCACATCCGTGCCGTCTGATCAGGATCTGCACTAGTTGCATTTTGGTCAGAAATAACCTAACAAATCAAAATGTGAACAGTTATGATCTTGATCAGACGGCACTGATGTGCCGGCTGATCTGGATCTAAACTGTTTGCCCAGGCAATAAAGGTGTATCTATGTAGGAAAGGGTTAATACAGTAAATTAATGTGATGAAATCAGCTTCAACCTGAGCCAGACCATTCACTCTGAATTACAGGTTATATAGATTTTTTACAGTGTAGACCCTGATTGAAACAGATGGTGTGCAGGCTTATTCCGAGTCTAACAATGGTTGCAAAAACTATGTTTAGCATTTAAAAGGTTATAATTTAGTTGGTCTTTGAACTGAGCCCAGGGTTTGCAGTTTGTTCACCAGATAAAACATTGTTGTTTTTTTTTTCATCTTAACTCTTTATTCCATGTATACATGTTTAAACGAGTGTAAGACCAGTGTAGATGCAGGTCAACAGGCACGTCTATGCAGTCTGATCAGGATCTGCACTGGTTGCATCTTGTCAGAAATAACCCAATGAATCAAAAAGCAAACAGTGTAGATCCTTGTCAGACCACACTGATGTGTCAGGTGATCTGGATATACACTGTCGCCCATGCAATAAAAGTGTGTCTATGTAGTAAAGGAATAAACATTTAAATCAGGTGATTACAGGTTAGTGATAATCACCACTGAAGAAAAAGATACAACCAAAGTTGAATACATAAATAATGATGATCAAAATGAATCAAAGTCTATATGTGCTGGTGTCACACAGATACATGACAATGCTTACTGTTTGCTTTTTATATTACATTAGTACATGTACTTGCTAAGCTTCTGTTTGTTTCATAATCAGAGGATTTTTCAATGTAGACTCCAAAGTCTTCAATAAACATCTGTCACATTTTTAGCATTTCTGTTTTGTTGTTTGTGTTGTTTTTAGCTCACCTGTCACATAGTGACAGGGTGAGCTTTTGTGATCGCCTTTAGCCCGGCGTCCGTTCACAATTGTTGTCTGCACTCTAGCGGACTTAATTTTTATACGATCTTTTTCAAACTTGGTCAGAATGTTTATCTCAATGATATCTAGGTCAAGTTTATAACTGGGTCATGTGACCTTCAAAACTAGGTTACAAGGACAAGTTATAATAAAAGCGTTTCTGCACTCAAGTGGTCTTAATTTTGGTCTAATCTTCACTTTAATACATCACCATAAGTTCTTGGTTCCTTTCTTCAAAATGCCATATTGCATTATGAGTTATGGCCCCTGAAAGTGCACTGACTCTTGCAACCATGGAGCAGTTGTTGGCAGGTGAGCGACCCAGGGTCCCACGGACCCTCTTGTTGAATCTTCTGTTTGAAACATGGGATGTTTTATGGGAACACCCAGGTGCAGGTTGCAACCACTATAGTTGTCTGCTCACTAACCTGAGTAATACTTATCCATTCTTCACTAAACTTGGTGAGAACATTTATGGCCATAATTTCTGAGCAATGTTAGGTAACCTGCTTAATTTCTCCAGACATGCTGGAGTTATGGCCCTTTTATTGCTTATTTGTGAACAAGTTAGCACTTTTCACTTTTTATCTTGAAAATTCCATTTTTTTAAAACTTGGTCAAAATGCCAAGTGCAGTAACAAAAAGCAGTCATTGCAGATCCTGATCAAACAGCACAGATGTGTTGGCTGATTTGGATCTACACTGGAGGCACATGGGGTAAAATACGTAGTTAAGGGTTAAGGGTAAAGTTGGTTCTGTAGAAATGTATGAAATACATGTACGTATGGACTTGATATTATGTATTATTATACAATGGTCAATGGGCTGTAGCTGTGGAAAGTGTGAATATTGAAACTTGGATCGGGTAGAATGAGAAGCAAAATGCCTGCAACAAGTGTACACTCACAGATTGTAAGACAGGGGTGGGTACTGAAGGTGGGGATGCATGAAGCCATGATTCCATACCAACTCTGATTGGCATCAGGTGGCTTTAACCTGGAGGCTGCAGAAGCAGGTTCAACTGCTCAGTTAGTGAAAATTGTAGGTTCAATTCTCGGATCAAGCACCATTGTATATTACCTCTAGGCCAATTTTATTGAACTTCACAATGAAGTTTGTTCAAAGGTCCTTAATAAAATGTGTACAAAAAAATTTGTGTAGAATTTTGGTTGTCATGGCAAGAGAAAACGTTTACATAGACATGTATGAAACTGGGGAACATTCTGATTGTAACACCTTTAACCCTTTCCTCCATAGACACACTTTAATTGACGGATGTGTCGGCTGATCTGGATCTAAACTGTTTGCCCGCGCAATAAAGGTGTGTCTATGGAGGAAAGGGTTAATCACTTTCTGTGATAACTCTAGTTAAAGTTCGTTTCTTTGGTAATTACTTAAGTGTTTTTGTTTGGCCAATATTAGATATTGCTTAAGGTTTATAATCATGATATAGTTTTTGTAGATTTCAAGCCAATGTGCACTTCTTTGACCAAACCAGGGTCCTTTAACAGATTATTTGTGCAGTGTTGTTGTCTGTTAAGAATAAACTAATTAACTCCCTTGTAGTATAGCATAGTGATATATTTACCAGGTGTTAGTTCTTACAAAAATATAATTCCTTGAACTCCTCGCTTACAGTTCTTGTTATTTATTTCTGTTGCTATTTGTTGTTGTTGTTGTGAAAACAGTCTTCAGAATGAAGGTGCAGACAGAATTTAATAGAATTAGAATTCTGAATGTTTGATAAAAAACATCTTTTACTGACCTGCCATTATTGAAGACTGTTAAACCCTCCACTCCATGGATACACTGTCTATCACTTATATGAACAGTGTAGATCCAGATCTACCCTCTATCACTTATATGAACAGTGTAGATCCAGATCAGCTGTCTGAGCCATGCTGTCTGATCAGGATCTACACTGTTTGCTTATAGATTCATTAGATTATTTTTAATGAAGAAGCGACAGTGTAGCTCCAGATCAGATGGCATGGATGTGCCAGCTGACCTGGAGCTACACTGGTGGCACACATGATAAACCTGTATATTAGGAGTGTAGGGTTAAGCTTGAAATAGTAATTTTCATAGACAAACAGTAACACACTGAATTTTTATATTTTCAGAAACAAGTAAATAGTGGTGTGGAACACCACAGTCTTCATCGCCGCCCTGCAAGTATGTCAGCATCACATATTCCGTCCTCGCCTTTACCGCCAACTTCACCTGTCTTTCAACGTCAAAGTCCAACAAGCCCAGATTCACAGAGCAGCGCCACGTTATATCAGCATTTACAGCGGCTACACCTAACCCAGCAGATACGTGGCGCCAGTTCCCCAACATTCCGTAGGAGTAGTCCTCCCAACTTAGGTAGTTTAAGTCAACAATGCTCCGATAGTCCTCCCACATCTTTTCCGAATTTGTTGCAAAGTCTTGGGCAAGGGCACACTCGGAGCAGCTCTCCGCTAAACTTTCAGAACTTACATATGATTAAGGAAGATTCTCTGGATTTAGATAAAAGTTCTCAGTCTGAGAGTGAAGAAGACATGGTTGTGCAGGAAAATGGTGATAACATTGACACAACTGTGACTGTGTTAAAACAACAAGCATTTACGTGTAAGCCACAGATCAGTATCACTGACACGCATGGTCATGTGACAGCGGTAATTTCTGACTGTGATTCTGAGTCAGAGAAAGGCGATCACTCTGACAGTGCAACTGTTTCCCCTTGCTCCCCCTCATCAGTGCCCTCTAGTGTCCCCTTTAACTACAATTACAAGTTGCCATATGGCAGCCATGTTTACACGAACCTTGCAAACATTCCATTAGAGACCCGCGTCTCAGGAACTTCTTCACAAAATCAATACTTTACCTCCTCTAATGCAAACTGGTTGTCTCAGCAGCAGCAACAACAACAACTTTATTTGCAAAGACTGAGAGGGGTTCAAAATGCAGCTAATCTTCCTCGTGATGATAGCTACAGTAATTATACAGGAAAATTCACTGCTCAGCATTCATGCTCTTTGCCAGGAACATGGGAGATTAGCTCGGAAGGAATGTACAGTAAGGCCTCTAGTGATTGGATGATTTCGTCACAAAGGAGCCAATCAGATGACAGATTAGATTTAAATAATTCTGCTCCATCATTGCAAGTGGGTGGGGAATGTAAGTTGACAAAGGTTGGCTCCTATGTGAATGTCTCGTCAAAACGGTCAGTTGAGGAAATTTTGAACGATATCCGAAAGATTCTGGAGCAAAGCGGTCCTCAGATTGCGTACAAATGCTCTGAAAATAGATTTCAGTTGGCTAATCGTGATGTGTCAATGGAGGTTGAAGTGTGTGAAGGTAACGATGCAAGTCGACTGCAGGTGCGGAGAATATCCGGTGACAAGGGCTCGTATCAACAACTATGTCAAGAACTTCTGGCTGGCATTATATGATTTGTTTTAAATACTTTTCTTTTTATTTCATTGTGTTTTGTTTCTTTTAAGTGTTAGTGATTTGGAGTAATCTTTTTAAGTTTTTTTCAATAATTGAAACTTAGTGGAGTATATTTTTATACTTAAAAAAAGCATTTCCATCAATAACACACTCCAGAGGTGTAGAAATGTTTTCAAGCAGGTACATGTAGATGTCTAATCAAGGTTCTAGGCTTGTCACTATTCATTTCATATGTTAATAAATTTAAATGAAAACACGATGATAGACAATAAATGAGCTGGCTAAATTGAAAAACAGCTAAGTCCAGTACAAAATTATTGATGGAATAGCCATCGAGATGCTGATAAGCAGATGTTACATAAGCTGTGCTTAACACTGTCTGGGTTCATGTTAATTACACCAGAATTACAGAATTAGTAAAATATGCATAAGAAGTCAACAAGAAATTAACACTTTAATACATAGGTATGCATTTTATCAAACGAATGGTTAGTTTAGATCCAGATCTTCCTGTGCATCATTCTGTACCATCAGATCAGTATCTACACTGTTCGCTTTAAGGTTATTTCTGACAAAGAAGTGAACAGTGTAGATCCAAGGAAGATGGCATTGATCTCCAGAGTGATCTGGATCTACACTGGTAATCCCATGTGATAAATAATGTATCCATGAAGTATATGGTCAAAATATCGCTGAAAACACATTCTCTCCAGACATAACTCATTAATAACAATAGGGCTCTCTTCATGCATTTATTACGAGCTTATGTGTTAAATTAACATAAAACATTGTGTTGATCAATAACTAATGCTGTGAAAGGCATTGTTGATGAAACTTCAAAAACATCAAGTGTTGTCTACATGGCTAGTGAGACTGATGGACAAACCGTGTTTGTGCCGAGCACAGCGTTTGTCACCAAGTGTAGATGAAGGTCAGCCTGCGCATCCCTACAGCCTGATCCGAGTCTTCACTGTTCCTGTTCTCTAAATAGTAGTTGATAACTTTACTTTATGGAGCAAATCATGGGATAATGTGTTTTCAGAAAGCTGATCAATCAATGAAATAATGACGTAAATTGAGCAGATAACAATTGTGACATATGCTGTACTTAGCAGTATAAATATTTACTAAGTTTGTAAAATACCGGTGCTTGTAAAATAAGCATTTATCTTATAGACCAAAGTTGCTGAACCTCTACTTCATGGATATGCCTTTTTACCCGAGGGTGACCAGTGGAGATGCATATCAAAGAGCACTGCATTTGCTAGCTGATCTGGATCAAACTGGTTACCCATGGGATAAAAGCCATGTTTCATGGAGTAATGGTTAATTAATCAAAGCTTTAATTTAAAAGATTGTTCTGTGTGAAGGATGTCATCTTCAAATAAAAGAGACTTGAAAACGTAACTTTCAGCAGTTTTAAAGCTTGAAAGTTTTTTTCCATTCTTAACTTGTGAATAGTTCATAGGTATTCTTAATTTTGAGTTAAGATTCTTGCTTTACCCTTAAAATTTCTAAAACGAGAATTTTAGTGTTAGAATAGAAGTTTACTTAATGTGATTATGTGTAAAAGTTTTGTTGACGTTAATCACAGGTTTGGAATCTCATAAGTGATTTCTGATTTGAGATTAATTGAAAAGCGGGTTACACTTCTCAGCTGATGTTGTATTTGACACAACTAGTGTTATGGTTTTTACCAGATGGCTTGCTTCCGTATTCTTCAGGGTTATTTAAGGTGGATGGACACGTTTCTCTTCCAGTTTTGACATTAAAAATTAAATATTGTCCAAATCTTATGAAATTTAATCAGAATAATGTGTGAGGATCGCTTTATTGAAATATGTGAAAAAATTCCCACTTGCCCACGATGGTTATTGAAAAACAACGCCATCTATCGAGGCACCCTGGTTTCCTGATTTCCACCATTTTTCCCGTAACGTAAAGATTTAACCATGTAGTTAACGCCAGAATGATAAGAAATTTCGGCAATTAAAAATATTTAGCATATTTCAATAAAGCGATCCTCACACATTATTCTGACATCAAAACTGGCTGAGCAACGTGTCCATCCACCTTAATGGCCCTTTGAAAAAGATATTTTTGTAAAGGCATACTGACTTAACTGTTCAGTCTTGTTTACTACACTAAAGATTAAAATTTACTTATTTTCTGAGCGCTATACATGAATATTCAAACCTTTGCAAAATATTTCTATTTCACTACAGCCACATGTTAAATGAATAACAGACAGGGTTGACCGTTATGATTGCACACCTGATCTAGATCTACACTGGTTGCATATATGAACATTATCCCTTAACTCCACACTTCTTAGGCATGTGCAAGTAGTGTACATTGAGATCAACCAGCACATCTGTGTTGTATGATCAGGATCTACGCTGGTTGCCTCTTGGTAAGAAAAAACAACCCATGAATGAAACAGTGTGGATTATGATCAAATGGCACGTATGTGCTGGCTGATCTGGATCTACACTGTTGCCCAGGGAATAGCTGCCCTATCCCATGGAAAAAGGTTTATTACTAAAACTGGGTTATTGGAGAGGTTCCCGCTTATAAGACAGGGTTTTTTCCTTGGAAAATAGCCTTAAAAGTAGGGGACCCGTCTTATAAGCGCGATCTACAAGAAGATTTCGTTTTTTGGCAGGTACTTTTTAAAGTTTCTTATAAAAACATACGATTTTTTAAATCTGGCCATTATCTATCGGTAATTTTTTCGGTAATTAATTTTCGACGAGCATTTGTAATATAAGTTTGACCGATTTTTTTCTTGGTTTTGTAATAAAAATTTTATAAATCTTTTTCATATTGAAGATATAATTTGGAAATTATTATGGAAAGCACTCGATGTTGATATAAGCAATGTTTGTTGTAAGGACTATTATTTATTATGATATAATTGGCATAGTTCACTGTTCATGTTGGCCAGAGTAATAATGCTAATTGAATATTTTAGCCAGTTGCATATTGTTATAATCTAAAATTTTTCCATTGCTTTTCATTTTTAAGAAAATTGTCACAGCCGTTGTAATTGCCTAAGGCTGTGTTGTTTGAATCTGTCACCAGGTATTGTAAATTTATTAACAGAGATTGCTGTCAACACCTCTTTCAAACTCGAAAATTCAGATTATATGACACACATTGGATGCATTAATGATGTGCACTATTTATGGTTTTATTTGAATAAATATACTGCATTATAAACAAACAAAAATACAAAACATGCATTTTTCTGTGCTGTTTATCAATAACACATGCTGCATTGAAATCTCAATTATCACTTAATTTGTCATGTTTCATGCAGACATGAATAGTATCATAATACGCATAATTTATATTTATACTGTTAAGTTTTGTTCATATCGGATGCTTCCATCTACACTTTGTTCAGTTCTAAACTAAATAAAATGTTTTGATGTAATTGGTTGTAACTAAAATGCATTATTTTTTTATACTTCTGTACCAGCCGGTGAAATTTCATACGTATTAAGACAAAGATTTAGCCATTTTAATCCTTCACTTCATGTTAAGCCTTTAATCTTATAGGTGACCCATTTAGATCCAGATCAGCCAGCAAACCAGGATCATTGTACACTTCTCTTCTTCAGCTGGAATACCCTAATAAATCTAACAGCAAACACTGTAGATCTAGAACTGATTTGGGGCAAAAGCTTGTTTGTTGGTATTTTTTCACACATTGTATATGCCAAATACTTGAAAATCAAACCTGCACAAAACATAATGATAACACAATATTTCTGTATCTCTTTACTTGATTGATACACCTTTTCTGCATCTGGTCCATCTGATCAGGATCTACACTGTTTTTCTTTTGATTTATTAGGTTATTTCTGACCAAAAAGCAAGCGAAGACCCTGAGCAGGCAGCACAGATGTGCCAGCCTATCTGGATTTACACTGTTTGCACATGGGATAATAGGTGTATATATAGTGTAAATGGTTATACATTCAAGTAATCTGCTTTAAACTTAAAAAAGACAATACCACAGTTTTTTTCTAGTAATTTAGCAATTGAAAAAAATGAGTTACAGAAACAAGCCAGCTGGTAAATGCCACCTTATTGGGTGCTCACTACTAAAACATTGATTATTATAAACATTTTTGTTATAGCAAATTTGCACTGCATGTGATTTTCCATTTACTTCACAGAATGGCTTACATTCCCTGTGCAGCCAGAGTAGATCCAGATCAGCCTGCTTACATTCCCTGCGCAGCCAGAGTAGATCCAGATCAGCCTGTACATACATGCTCTTGAATCAAGTACAATGTACAACATTAGTTACTTTTATATTCACAAGGTTGTTTTTGACCAGGAAACTTTCAATGTTGATCTTGATCAGACTGCAAGGATATGCAGACAAATGAAGATCTAAACTGGTCAGCTGCACGAGGGATTTAAGCCATATCTTTAGAGTAAGTGGTTATATTAGTTGTTTAATATTTTTATGTGTGATTTTTTCTAGTGATACGTTGTTACCCATTTTAAGAAATTTTTAATAGCAATTTTATTGGTAATAGCCCAGTATAATTACCTTACTATGAAGTTAAGTATGAAATGGAATATTTCTGGAGATGTTTGAGATTATCTGGTTCACACTACAGCTTCAACAGTAGAGCATTTAGTTATAGTTAGTGTAGAACCCTTTACTCCATATCATGTACACATTTTTACACAGTCATGCGCAACCAGTTTTGACCCAGATTAGCTGGCACATCAGTGCTGTCTGATCTGGATCTACACTGATTGCATCTTGGTAAGAAACATCCTAGTGAATCTAAAAACAAACAGTGTAGATTCTGATCACAAGGCAGGGCTCTGCTGGCAGATCTGGATCTACACTGTTTGCCCACGCTGTTAAGACAGTTATATATATATATATGGAAGAAAGGGTCAAGAAACCCATAAGAAAACTGAGCCTAACAAGTGACTGGGCTTTCTTCTGTTAAAACTTTACTTGATTAACACTAAATAACTTAGTGCTTGCCACAATTTACCCTTTAGCTGTCACACGTGATGTCATTACTTTATAAATATTAGGTATCTGTTAGACAATTTATAACTTTAAAGTTTAATTGTGCAATTTGAATAGATAAGTTGTAGAATATATTTTCATTAAAAAAAAATGTAGGAACAATTTTGGTAAAAAGAAGTTACAATTATTGTGGTTCAGACTGCAGCATGAATTGAAGAGCTAGAATGAACTGATTGCCTACTATTGCAAGCTGTATTTGTGAAAGGTAATTAACCCTTTTCTCCATAGGATAGGGCTTTCTTCCCATGGGTTGATTTTGGAGATCCAAAACAGCTGGCACATTAATGCTGCCTGATTTGGATCTACAAGAATTGCTTCCGAGTCAGAAATAACCTTACGTGACCAGTTTGGATCTTGATCAAACAAGATGGATGTGCCAGCTGATCTGGATCTACACTGGTCACCCATGAGATATCGGCCCAGTCTCATTGAGTAAGGGTTAATAATGAATTATAAACTGGAGTCCTTGTATGGTGCTTTTCTTTGATGTAATTGTATTTTTACTTGTGATACCCTTTATAAATTTTATCTTTAACAAATTTTAATATATTTATAATTGTATGTAATATAATAAAGATTGTTGAATGAAATGTTGCACAAATTCATATCGTTTTTATCATGCGATGAAAGATTGAAGCGATGTTTTTTGTGTCCAAAAAGTGTGATCTGTTCTGGTTTATATTTCTTCTTTCTGTCAACTTCGCAAGCCAAGTAGACCCGGATCAGCCAGGGCATGATCAAAGGCTGTTCTGGGTCTGCAGACTCCACTATTCAGCCAAATTTGCGGGGTTTTTTGTATTTCACTAATTGGTAGTGATAAGTTACAATAAGTTTCCATTTATTGTTCGATGCCACAATAAGTTTCCATTTATTGTTCGATTCCATATCAGTATCTTGAAACTGCACAACTTGTGATGTGTCAAACATAGATTTGAGCAAGACATACATATGAGCAAAAAAACTTAGTTTCTATGAGCAAAATTTAGTGGTTCCAGCAAATCTCATTACTACTGTTAACCCTTTCCTCCATAGATACAGCTTTATTGCGTGGGCGAACAGTTTAGATGCAGATCAGCCGGCACTGGGCAAACAGTTTAGATCCAGAGTAGCCGGCACATCTGTGCCATCTGATCAGGATATAAACTGTCGCGTTTTGGTTCATTAGGTTATTTCTGACCAAAATGTGGCGAGTGCAGATCCTGATTAGACAGCATGAATGTGCTTTCTGATCTGGATCTACACTGGTCGCACATGCTTAAAAATGCTTATATATGGAGGAAAGGGTTAATGCAGAATTTCATAAAACAAACAACCTCAGTGATGGTGAGTTATAATGTATAATCATGGCTTTCAGTATGAGAATGTTAAATTCAGATCTATGTAATTCTTACAGCAACAACAAGATCTTATGTATTGTCCCTATACACCTTGTGATATGTCTTTTGTCTTAGGATGACCAGCCCAGACAAATCAGACCAGCTGGCTCATCTGTGCAGTCTGTTCAGGATCTATACTGCATTATAGTCATTACTAGGTTATTTCTGACCAAGAAGCAAACTTTGTATTTGTAGATTCACAGGTGTGCCAGCTGTTTAATCTAAACTGATCGCCCAGGTGATAAAAGGCATGCCCAAGGAGTAAAAGTTGTTTGTTAAAACAAGGACAACTTGCTTGTTACAATATGTCACATTTATTACTCTTACCTTAAGATGTAACATTATAAATGTATTTTTTGTTTGGATCTGTACAAACTTGGGTTTGTTGTGTTTTTTTCTTCAAACACAAAGTTTAAAGTCAAAGGTTTAATTTTGTTTTGCCCTTTTCAAAGTAAAAGAAATGAAAAATAATTTGTATTGCTGCCCTGAAACGTCAGCCCTACCTTTGCTCTTTCTTAAGGTTTCTTCATCAGTTTTTCCATAATTTCTTCTCATGACAACCTGGTCATGAGGCAGCTAAAATCAAAATTGACATTGTAAATTATTGATAATATGTAAGGGCTATAACTGTCCCTTTGAATATCATATCAATCAAGACCCCCCTATTATCTAGGTGAATTTTTTTTTCTAATACATTTGTGTTTTGTTGTTGTTGTTGTTGTTTTCTCAAAAAACAACTATTCAACCTTTGCTCCATGTGGTTTGGCAGATATCTCTTCATGGGATACATCTTATATCTCCATAGGTGTAGTCAATGGGGAGGCAGGGGCGGTGGCCGCCCCAATATTTCGACTTGCCGCTGTTTTATTTTAGTCTCGCCATGGGATACAGCTGATATCTCTCCATGGAACCAGTTGATATCTCTCCATGGGATACAGCTGATATCTTTCCATGGGTTACAGATGATATTTCTCCATGGGATACATTTGATACGATATGGCTGATATCTCGACATGGGATATGACCAATATCTCTCCTTGGTAAATGGCTGATATCTCCCTATGGGATACAGCTGATATTTCTCCAGAGATAAAGCTGATATCTCTCCATGGTATACCATTGATACCTCTCCGTGGGATATGGTTTCTCTCCATGGGATATGGCTGTTGTCTCTCCATGGGATAGGACTGATATCTCTCCATGGGATATGGTTTCTCTCCATGGGATATGGCTGTTGTCTCTCCATGGGATAGGACTGATATCTCTCCATGGGATATGGCTGTTGTCTCTCCATGGGATAGGACTGATATCTCTCCTTGGGATATGGTTTCTCTCCATGGGATATGGCTGTTGTCTCTCCATGGGATAGGACTGATATCTCTCCATGGGATATGGTTTCTCTCCATGGGATAGGACTGATACCTCTCCGTGGAATATGGTTTCTCTCCATGGGATATGGCTGTTGTCTCTCCATGGGATAGGACTGATACCTCTCCTTGGAATATGGTTTCTCTCCATGGGATATGGCTGTTGTCTCTCCATGGGATAGGACTGATACCTCTCCTTGGAATATGGTTTCTCTCCATGGGATATGGCTGTTGTCTCTCCATGGGATATGGCTGTTGTCTCCATGAGATACGACTGATATCTCTCCATGGGATATAGATGATATCTCAGAAAGAGCAGTTGTTAGTACTTCGGAACAGTCAATTCATTTCAGTACTGAAGAAAATCTAGGTCTTGATAAATGCTTAAACCTGAGCTTAACTTTAATGTTGTGACAACAGTGTTTTATGAGGTAGGTGATACAAGTTCAATTATGCCTCTTCTAAAATATTTATTGCTTTAAAAGCAGCTATTGAATACTAGCATTGTATTTATTGTGCTAATAAGTTGATTTCTGTTGTTGTTGGGTTTGTTTCTTTCTTAACAAATATTTAGCTAGTGTTCTTTAACAATTAATATACACTTAACCAATGTTCTAACTCCATGTACACAGATCATATGAATTTTTTTGCGTGGAATCAGAGTATACATTTAAGCATATTTTAAATTTGCAACTAGTATCAACCCTGATCAGACATTGTTCATTATTTTGTCAACAAATTAAGTTAGTAAAATTCTTTCAAAGACCCCAGTTTTCAATTAATCACTTGAATATTTTAATATAAAAGTGAGTCAGTTACATAATTTAAGTATGTAAAGATTTAATGATTAATTTTTTGTGTGCCATGTGTAATTCTGTACATTTGAATTCTTTCCAATATCCCACTATTATGATTCCTATGGCATTTAAGAGAAGCCATATCAGTGAATAGCTTCAAACTTTCCTTATATTTGAATGTTTCTGTTGTTTCAACATTTGATGTTCTACAAAACTGTTTGTGTCACCTATTCAAACAAAATGTGATATGTAGGGATCATTTGTTAGTTTTATGTCAGGTTATATTCAGATTTGCATTGCATTGTTAGATTACAGGTTTACTTAACCCATTACTCCATATACATGCCTTTTTATGCTTGTGCAACCAGTGTAGATCCAGATCAGCCAGCACATCCGTGCCATCTGATCAGAATCTGCACTGTTTACTTTTTTGTAAAAAAAATAACCTAATTAATCAAAAAGCAAACAGTGCAGATCCTGATCAGATGGATGTGCCAGATGTGCTGGCTGATCTGGATCTACACTGTTTGCCCATGCCATAAAGGCATGTATATGGAGGAATGGGTTGAACTTCCTAGTTGGGCATTTGCTTGGCATTTCATAACATGTTAAATATACTCTCTGATTTTTTATGCTAGATTTTGTAACAAAAACTAGAGAAAAGAAAGTCATATTTTGTTCTATAATCTGAAACAAAATAAGGAAAATGTTTTTCTGGGTAAAGGTTTACACATTTCTTTGAATTGAATGTCTATATGGACTTGAATGCATGTTCCGACAAGTTATGCAAACATGTATTTAGAGAAAAAGGAATGTTCGTAAAAGCTACTTCAACCCTTTACTACCTGGATTCACCTTTTATCACATGATACAACCAGTGTAGATCCTGATCAGCTCCCACATCCTAGCAGTCTGATCTAGATCAACACTTCTTGGTCATGGTCAGAATAGCGTAATGAATCTTAAAGGGAAAGGTACATCCTTCTCAATTCATACTGTATAATCATAGATGGTTTTCATGTGCAACTGTACTTATAACAATACTTCTAGCTGTCAAACCAAGGGATGTTATTATGAGGCCCTTCTGATTGTTCAATCGCATGCGTGTATAAACATAGTAAAATTATATTTTCATCATCAATATTTACAAATTATCAACTAACCATAACACGCATTTCTTTTGCTGTTTAAATGCCCATGCACATGCTTAAAAAGTTGCAATGTCTGGTTATTAGTAAGTTATTGGTGACTGTCCTGTTCATTATACTATTACGTATTTAGCAGTCGTGCCTCAATTTAAACACTTCAGTAAATACAATAACAGCTGTCTTACAGTTACTGTCTTGCTTTACTCATGCATTATCTCTATCAAAACATTGACCATCAAATAAAATTACCGATGTCTTTAAAGCAAACAGTTAAGATCTACAGTGTTTGGCCATGCAATAAAGGTGTGTCTATGAAGTAAAGGGTTAAAATATCTAGAAAACAGTTAGTCCATTTGAACCATGTAAGTCTGATATTTGATCAAAATCTACGCTTATTTCAGTGTTAGCAAAATCTTCCCATCCTGCATAACTAATATAACAGGGTCACTGTATAAGAAGTACGCTAAATTGCTGAATGTTTCAAAATCTTTAACAGTGCATTTTGATTTTTGTTGCAGTACATTCTTGCTTATTGTTAGGACAAGTATATGTAGTCCTTTCATAAGGCAGTTATTTCATGGTTATTTGTGTAAGAACCAAGGTTGAGGTTATGACATCTGAAATGTTTGCTTCATCCCCACTAGGCCTAGGACCACAGCTCAGATGGGCACTCATCGCAACAAGAGACAACAATTTTGACTGTTATTTAAATCAATTCCATTTGAAATAACCATTTTATTTCTTGATTAAGAGCACACCAGGGCACATTTCATGCTGTTTACCAGATAATAGTTCACTACAAAGATGAATTGATTAATTTTATTTAAAATGGCAAAAACTTATAGATTGACATTTATATAGGGATACAGAATATTGATTATGAAATTCACTTAACTACATACAACAAGAATGATTTTTAAAATTACACAATGTTTACTCAAGTATTTTTATGAATTTGTTCAAACACACAAGTGTCCAGAAAATGATAAATACAAAATCACAGCAATGTTATGATCAATAGAATTAGCACAAAGCTATGTGGGTGCATTCACATGGAGTAAGTTGGTGCTTTATTGATTTTTCTTCCTAGAATTACCAGAAAAACTACATTGTGACTGCAACAGTTTGTACCTAGTCATACAAACGGTGCACACATTATTGAACAATGTTGTGCAAGCTGTCTTTTTTATGCATTGAAAGCAAGATTAGCAAGCATTGAAATACCAGAAATATGTTGACAGATTGAATGGCTTTTATTCTTTTAGACCATACTCTAATGAATTTCTGTGAAACAAGTATGTTACATGGTCACATTGTGGAAGAAAATGTTTCACACTGTCAGAGTTTTTGTCATAGGTTTGATGATATTTCAATTTTCATAATTTATTTTTGGGGTAATACAAACTTTTTTATTCTATTCGAACTGTAGTGAAAAATGACTACTGAAGTCCTTAACTTAATTTCATTTATAACATCATGAAAAATTTACTATTCTGTAACATAATTTCATGAAAAATTGACTATTCCGTAACATACTTACATAAGAAATGACTATTCTGTCATATTATTTCATAAAAAATTTACTATTACATTATTTCATTAAAAAATGACTACCTGTGCAACGCATGTATTCGTTTCATAAATTAATTAAAAAGTTACTATTCTATTACATAATTTTATAAGAAATGACTATTCTGTTACATTATTTCATGAAAAATTGTCCAGTATGGGACAGAATTTCATGACTAATAAGTATTTTGTTACATTATTTCATGAAAATGACTATTCTGTTACATAATTTCATGAAAAATTTCTGGTCTTTTACATAATTTCACAAAAAATACTAGTGTGTCTCATAATTGCATTAAAAATAGTAGTATGATTCATAATTTCACAAAAAGTAAAAAAGTAAAAGTGTGTTTTATTATTACACAAAAATGATGTGTGGTGTGTTACATAATTTCACAAAAAAGACTAGTGTGTTACATAATTTCACAAAAAAACAGCTAGTGTGTTAAATCATTTTACAAAAGTGACTTGTGTGTTTCCCTACGGAAAATATAATATTTGCATGCTACATGAGTGAAGTCATGTCTACAAGTATTTGAGGTAATATATTCAAGTTAGTGACATCCTTTACAAAACAAGGTTTGGGTCAATATTTCAGCTTAAGGAAACAAAATTTAGTTTGTATACATATACATACAATGTTAAGAACAGGAAAGGGTATGCAAGAAAAAGTATCTTGCACATAGGGGTAAAGATAGAAAAATCTGTCGCCTGGGGTAAACTGTTTTGGGAACACAGTTCCCCCCTCGGTGACAGATTTTTCCATCCTCACCTCACACTCATGCAAGATACATAATCTTACCTGAAATGTAGTGGGGTTGTTTTGTTCTTTTTTAGACTTGTATTAATTAAGGTGCATTTATAAATGATAACAGAAGTTTTATCCTTTTTATTTTAAAATTCTATGAGAGTTTCTTAACAGTGTTATGTTTTTGCGGGTGTTTATATTGTATATACATTTATGAGATGGGCCATGTGGAAATGTGTCTTGTAGGGGAAGTTGACATTATTTGATTAACCCTTTTCTCCATATATACGCATTTTTACGCATGTGCGATCAGTGTAGATCCAGATCAGCTGGCACATCCGTTCCATCTGATCAGGATCTGCACTGGTCGCATTTTGGTCAGAAATAACTGAACAAATCAAAAAGCAAACAGTGCAGATGCTGATCAGACGGCACGGATGTGCCAGCTGATCTGGATCTACACTGATCGCACATGCATTAAAGGTGAGTCTATGGAGGAAAGGGTTAAATGTTATCATTAAGTTGAGCATAACATATTGCTTTTTATCAAATTTGTAATTTTTTTATATTGTGTAGTCAAGAATTGTAACAAATCACTGATAATTTTAAAATAAATAACAGAACTAGCAACACAAGGCTTGCATGCAAGACTGGCGTACCTTCTTTACTGCAATATTGTTACAACAGTTCTGCATGCATCTCTTGAACAGCTAAACTTGTCAACAATATTGGCAGAGACACATTTTCCTGCAGCATGGCTCTCTTGATGGGTGACTTTGTGCAATGAGTGCTAACAGAATTTCAAACATGAATTTTTCTTTTAGTATTTGACCTAAGAGTGAAGTAATTGTGACTTGACTACCATAGTTTCTTTAAACTACTTGGTAATGCATTTTTGATTTGTGAAATATTTGTTTTTGTTTCAATTTAAAATTTGACTGGCTCAAAAAAGAAAGAAAACATATTTCAAATTGTTTGTTTTGTTATTCTTTCCGTAGACTGTAAATGCATTTATTTTTGTCAGATTTGTTTGATTTGTTACTTTGAAACTGACATTCCTTACCCGAGGATTTTCGTATATATCTTGAAAAACTTGAAAAAAGTCAGTTATACGTATATATGAAATTGTGTGGTACAAAAGTAGAGCATATTCACTGACCGGAAAATCGCAAACACTTTTGCGGATGAATTTTGCCTGAAGATACATAGTATAAATGTACGCATTGATCGTATTGCGAAAGCATCAAAAAGATAAAATTGACTGTTCAATCACACTGATTTATTCTCAGAGCAATAAGCCGGCACAGTGCCCTAACTAATTATTGCATATGTATGTATGTATGTTGGTTTATTTATAGACGCCATCGGCAAGCCATGTAGGCGTCTGTCTGTAGTTATTCTTCTTCTTGTCGAATTTCTTCTTTCTTCTTTAGTCTTTCGATATGAGATCCATCCTCTCCACCCTCGGACTGCCTGTCCTTTCGGAACGTGAATGAAGAGGACGCATTCCTTCCCTCTTCTGTCATCTTTAAATGTATGTTCCTTGATGTCGATTGGCTGGTTTAGTTGTTACTATTTTTAGTAAATTTCTTTTATCCGTTGACCTATTTGTCGATGATCTAGTTTTCGAGTACTTCTTTTGGCGTTCTCCTGATAGGTCACCTTTTGAGAGCAACACTCCCTGATGTTTGTCTGGAGAGATCGTCTGCTGGTTTCGCTGATTGTCGTCGGTTCTGCCATCTGTGGATCCCACATCCCCTTGTCTGACCGCCCATTCGAGAGCTCTCGTTTTGAAAACCTGGCTGTAGAAGGCCCCGCCGCTGTCCTCATGCAGATTTGATCGCCCCATGGTTGTCCAGTCGCCTCGTAGATTTCTCGGAGAGGGTCAACGATGCGGCGTTGTAGCGTATCGCGTCCAAAGTCCAGCAGCGGGGCCCACCAGGCGGACCCCGCATACGGCAGAGAGAAGATAATGATGTCCGTATGTGGCAGCACATAACTATCGGCGACCCTCTTGACTCCAGCTGACCATCTCTCCAGTGCCCTCTCCACGACGTGCACGTCTCGGGGAGTTCGGAGAGGAATTATTGCATACTCCGTTGTAAATAATATTATACACTTAACCAATGCTCTAACTACACCGATCATAAAACTGTAATTCCTCTGCATGGAATTTAAGTACACTGTTCAGATTTGAAAAAAGAAGATGCCTCTGTAGCAAAATAAACATCAAAATTTTAGTAAATGACATGACTGGCCATAAATAAGTATGACACATAGTGAGTGTGAAATACCCCAAACCACATCTACAGTGTTTACCTCAAACCACTTGAAATCGACTACATTTAATATTTAATATTAATTAATCAGATTACAGGTAAAATGCATGGCTTGTTTGTGAAATTTAACACCCCCACCCCCCCACCCAAAAAAAGATATTATTTTCAATGTTTATTATTAAAATATGGTTATAGAGGCAACAAGTTTAACACTTGATTTTTATACTAGAGCTCACAAGTCCTTATTTCATATGGACTTATTTAATTATCACAACCTTATATTGGATTTGGTTTGGGGTAGTTTGGGTTGGTTTGGGGTAGTTTGGGGTATTAGAACGGACCCCTGAAAATGGTTTGACTTTTATTTTTACTCCTACCTTTATTCATTGTCTGTGGTATCCAAACTTTTGTGGGAATTTATGACTGTTTGATGAAAAGAAGTGACAATGCTGTATCTTATTGTGTCCCAAGTTTGAAGCGTGTACTCCGAATCCACGCTGAGAAAAAAAAGATCCGTGTAGTTAGAACATTGGATAATGGTGTAAACAGTTAGAACATTGGAGAAGTGTATAAAGCTATTTGTCGCTGGCGCATTCACCTTCAGACAGTTGAACCAATAAATTGGTGGCCCAATTAATTTCCGGTTTCACAGATTTCCAGGATGTCTTGTTGTCCACACTTCCAGAATACTTTGACTTTTTACAAAACTGTCGCATTATGACTGTGCGAGAAAGGGACCAACCTGCCTAAGCTGAAAACTTCCCGGATCAAAATGACAGTCAGTCTAAAATGTCCCCTATTTATATCCCCGGTCCCGCTTGTTCGGCTTCATACAATGATCTTGTTCACATTCAAGCGTATCAGTGACGCAAGGAGGAATTCCTGATCCAGAGACTGCAGGCTAGATTCGTACCCGGGATGAGATTCTTTTTCAATTTCCACAATCCACATGATTTCAACACAGGGAACAACCACCCATTGAGCATATATATTTATTTTGAACATAACTTGACCGCTGTACGTTATATTCCTGTATCAAAGAACCGTATTAAACAGTAGGCGGGGCAGGAGTAAAAACTCTAAATCATGCTGTGGTTCTGTGACAATCTCCATAAGCATACAATTAACGTTCACATTTGAATTCCACTGAAATTAGGGCAAGGCGGCAATAGCTTGTTCTTCTTGTAGCTCAAGAATATCTGTAAATATAAAATATGTTTATATTTGTTGATTTGGACCGTCCAACAAACTCAAGATTCTCTACGAAGATTGACTGAAGTGTTTTACCCTGCACCTAGACGAAGGAACTTGGTGGGGTTTCATGATTTGCTATGGTTTGATCAACAACAGTGAACATCTTTGTTCATGGCCATAAATGTTTTTTACGTTAACTAGGCCACCATTGCAAGAAGGGGAAGTTCAAAATAGCAATTAAATATTTTCACTAGTTTAATTAAGCTAACATTTTGCTCTCAGATTAATTGAGTCTATGTACAACCACTCCAGTGCTCGATTCGGCGAAAACAGCTTACAGTGTGATATAATAAAACTGATAAAAAGGAACGGTTTCGTCGGTAAAGTCAGAAAACTGATAAGTTTCTAAAGAAAAGAGCTAAAAGTTCCTCTGCTAGGTCGCGAAACTCGATCTCCATTTATGATGTCGAATTTTCGAAAAATTACGACGCCATGGCGAACATTGGCGTTGTCCTTTATTTATGACTACGGTGTTCTGTTGGACGTTTATGACTACGGTGTTCCGTTGGGATTATTGTACTTTCGACTTGAGATTCCGAAACAACGATGCGAGATTGCGAAAACACGATGCGATGTCGCGAAAGTACGTTGTGAGAACGCTATAGCTAATATCGTGCATTCGCATCGTACTTTCGCGACCTCGCATCGTTGTTTCGCGTTCTCGCATCGTGTTTTAGCGTTAACGTGGTCTCGCCCAAGAGGTCGAAAAGGCGAAACACCGATGGCCTCAATGCGACACCGTATATGAACGAACCGAATTATACTGCCGCTGGTGACGACATTGAGTCTTCAAGAAAATATCGTTTTTTTCAACAGATGGCATGGATAACAATTTCTTGCAACACCATCAGATTCAGTTTTTCGCATGTTTTCACCGATGACGGAAAAAGAAGTTGTACTTCATGTACGATCTTTCCCACCCCCAAGATTAGTCACGCTATGTGACGTGTGTACATCATTATGTATAAGAATAAACGTCATTGTAAATAATTCTGCTGTTACAAAAGTGATTTCGGAAATAAAAGACCATAAGCAGATGGCAAAGTTAACTTGATATATTGGTATGTTTTGCAAGAAAAATTATCGATCACATATGCGCGGTTCATATTGGACAATCTGGACCTTAGGAAAATGTTAGTGGGCGGTAACTCTGCGCACCAATTACATCATTTCGGTCGCAAAACATCTATATCATTAGTCGAATGAGACAGACTGATACGAAACGTCAAAAGCAAATTCTTGTAACTTCAACAATATAGAGACCTGTACCCTATCTAAAATGCCATTTTAGTTCGCTTTTTTTAATCGATAAAAGCAACTAGGAAGGATAATTTGATCATTGGAGGTTTTAAACATAGGAAAACCTATGACATTAAATAAAAAAAAATAACAACAGCAAACAAAACAACAACAAAAAACACAAGACCCAAAAAGTCTTTAAGACGACAGTTGTTCATAATGTAGGAGTCCAATGACACGTTGTTCTATTCAAAAGTTTGTACATTTTTGAATATGAGGATATAAATATATCCAATAACAAGGACCAACTCCCTTCAAAGGTCACTTTTGGGGTTTCCATTGTGTGATCTCTGAAGACAGGTTTGCCAGAATTTTGTCAAAGCGTACCAAAGAGCACAGAATGACAGTCATACCGGTCCACAATCTTGACAGTGTTTCAAGGTTGGGCGCACAAAGCGGAAGATATCCAATCAAATGTACATAGTTTATTAGTATGGGAAATATCACACTCACGCGAGGCATGTTGCCATTGCTTTCATTACAGTTTGAATGGCCGATCTGTTACTCGTTCTTTTTTCAATTGATTTCCTAAGTGCAAGAATGGAAACTAATTTAGTCTTACTTCTGTTTCATTAAACTGCATGTTTAACCCATCATAAAGTGTCAAAATTATTATTATTATTAACAAGAAGTGTTAATTGACAACAAGTAGTGTTAGCGTCAGGGCCGTTAATTGCCTTCAACGGGAAAATGAAATGAAAAGAGCGTAAAGCCCGAAATACCACGATGATCGCAATGAATTATGAACTCATTTTATATGTTAACACAACTAATTATTTCAATTAATCGTTTATTATATACGGTGACATAGACGGAACATTGAAGTTATAGTTTTATATCGCGTTTTCGTGCTTCGTGTGAAGATGGAAACATTATAGTAACCCCACGTTCACAAATAGACCCCGCTTCTACTACGATGTAAAACGTAGCCGAAAACGTGGCCGATCGTGACAAATCGCGGGAGAAACGTAATGGAGTCTTCATAAGCGCAGTATGATCGCGATAGGGTGTTCCTGGTCGGAGAGATCTACGCTCTCGCCACGCGTAGCGGCATCGTAGCCAACAAGAATCGGTGTAAAGTCGTAAAAAGAGCGTAGTAAGCATCGTGGAAAACTTTTTAAATTGGGGCTTGATCGGGGATCGTCGCAGCTCTGAATAAACGGGGGTATGTTTGGTTATATGGTTATACTTGGACGAATAATAAAAATTTCATTGTCCACACAGTTCAGTTTTCACCTTCAACGGCAATGTTGTGCAGCTGAATTAGATCTACCTATGTTGGAAGCAAATTTGGTAATATTTGTATAAATAACAAAGAGTGATACCATACTATGCAAGTTTAGGTTTTAACTCAATAAAAAAGTAACGTTTTTACAGTTATTTCTACTATTTAGTTTGGTTGCAAGATTATGTGGCGGTATTTCCGTTTTGATTTATTGTATCCACATATATTCTCAATCTCCTTCGCAGAGTTGTCGATCCTTACACTCGCTTAACACCTCTTCCAAGTTTTTTTCTATCAAACTCGGCAGCCTTATTTTATATAGTCATAATAATTATTATGTCTTTGACAGTTTTATATAAAACAAATGACAGAAATCTTCACGATCATTTATTAAAACCAAAGAAACCCAAGCTATTATAAATGTAATTGGTGAACTATTTCTTTGTGTTAAAGTAAAAGTAGTTGAAAGTAGTCCCAGCCTATAACAGAGGTGAATGTAAGGGCGCAGGGGACAGTTTCCGAGGCTTCCGCCAGAGTCTGGGACCCCGTGCAAGCTTACATTGACCGAAAATAAAAACTTTGCACAGCTAAAATTGTGTTGTTGTACTTTCTGTGTTGCAGGGGTCTAGCTTTTTACAAACCACATCCAACTGTTCCACAGAACCAGTCATTTGATCTACACAGGCATTTAAAGTCACCCCTAGTCCTGATTTTCCAATGCAAATTTGGCCGAATTCTACATATTTGAGAACCTGCAAAATATTTCCTGCAATGACTTTTCAAATAAAACCCCTTTCATGCTAATATTTTATGTGTCCCTAATCTCCCAAGCAGCTGGAAAGTGTCTCCCATCCTTCTCGATTTTTCAGCATTTGACATTGAAATACCTCACCCCCAAATTATTCTCAAATTCAGCCTGGCCGAATGCGTTTTCATCCGGCAACTGTTCAACTCAGAACATACAAAGCTAGCATCTATGTATTTGAGCCACTGTGATCAGATTTCACATTTCATATACTTAACAAATAAAACATGGCATTGAGGGCAATATGCAAGTTTACGGACTGGTTGGTCAGACTGAGGAAGGTATATGGCCCGAAGCGCAGCTGAGGGCCATATACCTTCCTCAGTCTGACCAACCAGTCCGTAAACTTGCATATTGCCCTCAATGCCATGTTTTATTTGTTATATTATACCGAATCTAAATTCTTTCATATTTTTTGTTGCTGTCATTTTTACTATAATTTGCTTTTAAATAATAATTTGATTTGTTCAGTGTGTAAAAAATCCCATACAGATTTTTTATTATTTACAAGCCATCAGGCATATAAAGCACGCCTTTTACTATTCCATTTTTGTTAATCAAATTAAATATTACTTGGCAACAGACCCGCACTTTATAAGATAATTATTCTTATATTAGATTCTGAAGTAATCAAAAACGGTCAATATAAGAATTATGGACCGGATAGCCGGTCAATATGCGATTTATGGACTGGATGACGTCATATTAAATACAGAAGGGCTTATGCAAATGAGGTATAATATTATACAATATTATAAAAGAATATGCCATCTTTAATTCAAACAATGATTTTAATGCATTTTATTCACGGCTACCCCAAATACTTAGAAAATCGACCGGGACCAGTGCAAAACTATCCCCTGCCCCTTAATGTGCCGATAGTGTAAGAGAGTGATTTATTCTCTGATACTGACATCACAAATTCTAGTTCCTAGTGAATTGTACTGATAAATGCAAAGAGGCAATTCAATTTTAACACTATTTTTATTTATAGAGTATTTGAGCTTATTTAATGTAATTCAAAGTTTTATTTTAATGTTTGATTTACCATCTATTGAAACAACTAAATTATCCGGTTTCTTTCCGTCTGTCAGAGAGACAAAGACAAAATAAACACGAAGCTAGATGCACGAAATTTCACCTATTTCATTTACTTTAAAGTGCATGAAATATTTCTTTGAATTGGCATAAGGACTTCTTGTTGCAATTAATTAGCACACAATCTGTTGCAACCGATCTCCGCGACCCAGGTGTCGGCATCAACAATGCAACAATTAAATAACAAGAGGGTTTGTCCATTCTGGCTTTTTAATTAAGTTTACTGTTTCAAATAAATGAAATATATTCAATATAAATGACAGTTACATAAACAGCAGATCATATCTACAATTCCCGGAAAATGCAACAATTCCTGGAAAATGTAACAATTCCCGGAAAATGCAACAATTCCTGGAAAATGTAACAATTCCCGGAAAATGTAACAATTACAGGAAAATGTAACATATTCTGTACTTTAAAACATGATATGTCACCATTCTATGGAATCCCTTAAGTATTGATTATATTGATAATCATCCCTGTATTCTTCAAACATAACTAATTAACTCCAATTAATTAAAAGCTGGCGTTTAAAACGTTATATCTATAGTACTGAAACTTATTCGGGAAGTCCACACATGGATATACTGGGCATTGTCGCAGAAGGTGGAACAGGACTTAAAGCTATCAAAACAACAACTAGGTAGTCAAGCGATAACACGAGATGGCTAAAATCAGCCACCAAATGAAATTAACGGAATAAATATGGGATGCACACGAATAACAAGTCGCTCGTAAATACTTCGCTATTTTGACCCGGGCCAGCTTTCATAAATAACAAAGTTCATATTTCTTGGAATGTTCATACGTAGTTCATTCAAGGTGAAAGCAATTAGTCCACAATATGTTGCGACCGGGTTTCTGCTCACCTAGATAATCAGAAAGACCAACTGGGTGTTGTGATATTGTCATTAACATTTGAATCATGTCCTATGGTGCTTTTTTCAATATTTATATTAATAACAACAGTTCCCAGAAATTAGTGTTCAGCGACCCTGTAAAAGAGCATGTACTTTAGGCAATGTCAAAATACATTTAGCTTATTATGTTTTAGACTCGTTTTCCGGATAGCGGCAAATAAGCAGTGTACTTTAAGAAACTTTTTTAATAGGTCACCTTACTTATCTTTACAAATTACTTTCCCTGTGTGAAAATACGTAACACAGATATGAGCTTTTTTCTATAAAAGACAAGTACATTTGACTCAATCTGTGAGAATTTCGATTCGAATTACTCGCTCTTACTTAAATTATAAATTCTTAAAATGGCACCACCCTCACTTCTACAAATGACAAAAGTTATAACCGAGTATAAACCCTTGTAGAAAGGAAGAAAAAGAAAACTCATCCTTTACAACAGGTATTACATAATGTATGAGGCTTTAATCAGTTTCTAATCGTTTAATTAGTACCGATGGATATTCAGCTGTAATACTACAATTCATGTTAGTAAAATGATTGTTAAAATTATTAAATTTCCTATGAAATTTGCATTGGTGTAATTTGTTGTGACTTGTGGATTAGGGGATAACTGCATACATGTAGGACATGTGGATTTTCAGCCGTTTATAATTTGATTTTGCTGAATTTTTCTTAAAATATTGTTGAAGTTCCAGATATCGAATGCTGAATTCGGTTTTGATTATTTTATTATGTACTTCAAACATTTGGTTAATTACCTGAGAAATTATTATTTAAACTTTGCTGTTATCAACTTGTTGTAATTGTTTTTATAATGTCAAGCAGTTCGCACAGTTTATCCAATCGACCAACAACTATAGATATCGATCCGATAACCATTGTTATTGACAATAACAAAGGTAACGGACCGACAACCATAGTTATTGGTAAAAACCTTAGTTTATTGCCTGATGTTCATAGTTATCGTCCATAACTTTAGTTCTTGGTTGGAAAACTATGGATATCGCCAAAAACTAAAGTAACCGACCTAAAACCGAAAAGTTCTCGGCATTAACCGTGGTTACCCAGACGAAAACTAGGGTTTTCATCAATAACCATAGTTTCCGGATATTAACATTATTTTAACAAGTGAAAATATGTCAATGAATTTTACATATACATTAAAATATGTAAATATGTATCCTTTTCATTTGTAATTTATTTTAATTAAGTCCTGAATTATTTCAAGCATCATCTGCGTTATGATGGTCGACGTATTGAAGAAACCTTCATGTAGCAATTCCATTTGTACAGGAGTTTTTTTTTCAATGGATCATGTTTAATAACTTGAATTTAACTACAAAATATTCCATTGAGGGTCTCTCTGCATCCACTTAAATGATACATCTACAGATTATGCGAATGAAAAGACTTCTTTTAAAAAAGGTGTATAAAAAGCATGATTAAAATTCATTAAAATAAGATTGCAATGAAAATATTTTCTCCAAAGTTTCGGTAAAATTGCATTATTAATCAAAGGACTGGAGGTACTGATGGGTCGGCCATCAAAACACAATTGAAAAGCGATGGATCTTTGGCAAAGAGTTTGTGTTTGATGAAGTTGGACCAGAAACAAACTTTCGCCTCAAGGACGGGGACCAATTTACTTTATGACCTCTGAGACATAGATATTCGACCCCAAAACAATTCAGGTCCAATTAACAAGTCAAGGCAAATACTGTTATCAAGTTTGCAGACGCAGTGACATGGAGAGCAAACCTGGTGGAAGGACAATATGTCTAAAGATATAATTAGAATATAATTGGACGATAATATGAAATAAGACAATGCCTCTCTCGGAACTGACCAATCGAAATTAAGTGAAGGATATCATACTTCATAGGTCATATGGTCAACAGTGAAACAAAGCTGGTCACAGTCCTCAGACATCCTGCGAGCAGTTGTTTGCAAGCACAGTATCAATAGACAGCACCTAAAATTCTGAGTTGAGATACGGTGACACATATGACAGAACTAGATGGGTTTTCAGATGAACTCTTGTGTCGCCCTCTGGTACAATGTCGGAAATAATGCAAGTTCAAAACGGGTCATAACTCAACCAAATGTGACCTTGACCTTAAGAATTTGGCATCATCATGAATGTGTTGTCATAAGTAAAGTTATAGTCAACGTTGAGTTTTCATGTCAAAATCAAAGTACAAAAAGGGGCATAACTCCATCAAATGTGACCTTGACCTAAAGAATTTGACATCATCATGAGCCTGTTGTCATAAGCAATATAATTTGAAAGTTTCATGAAAATGATAGTGTCTCTAGCTGGGAGCGAACCCGCACCGTCACGGCGACAGCGCCTAGCCATGCAATTCCTGCGACGTAACCAACTGAGCTAACCGGGACAACGCCAAGAAACGTTGATCGGATAGCCCTGATATACGTAACAATCACTGCATGACATCGGTAACGGGTTAATTTTACTGATAACAGTACTGACTAAATGTACGGGGAGACTTTTTACGGCCGCCACACTGCACAAATAGCGCTACTGTGAATTTCAAATGATAGTGTCTCTAGCTGGGAGCGAACCCGCACCGTAACGGCGACAGCGCCTAGCCATGCAATTCCTGCGACGTAACCAACTGAGCTAACCGGGACAACGGTTGATGAAGAAATATTTATTTATGAAGAAATATTAAGAAATGGCAAAGTTATAGCCAACGTTAAGTTTTCGTGACGGACGGACGCTCCCACAGATGGGCATTTGTTGGGTATTTCTTTTGTTTAAAACTACCCAACAAGCGAAAAACTACCCGATAACAGACTAACGGAATGAATGGAAAGTTCTCACAGATGGGCATTTGTTGGGTAACAATAGCCATCGGTGGGCCCGGATGGACCGAAGGACAAAGCGATCCCTATGAATCGCCAATTCTTCAAAAAGGGCGACACAAAAGGTAGCTAAGCTTGTCATTCTCTTTGAATATTCAAACTTGAAATCAACAAACAGTATTGGGTCACATGATTTAAAATAAAACTACAAGTGACACTATGGTTTTTTTCCAAGAGTTTTATTATTCAGCAAATAATGTTCAAACAAACAATTACACTGATGCTTTTTTGTCAACTGATGCTTTTTCAATGTGGTGCACATTCTAACGTTTTGTTATATTTTATATAAATTGTCTCATTTTCGCACCCACTATTTGTATCGACATTTGTGATTTTTTTTATTCTTGTCTGTTACAAAAGCAGCATGTTCCATTGCAGGAATTAGTGGCAATATAAAGGCTGTATGCTCCCTCAGACAGTCATAGACAGAATTGTCAAACTGGTCTCCTCACAGCATTCCGTGTGAAGCTGTTATCCTGAAATATTAATTTCAACAAATTACCTATTTATATTGAAGTTCAAGCATAATGGTCTGTGCTTTTAAAAATTTATTTGTCGAAGTTAGAAACTGATAAATATTTCACAATAAATTAGTTTTGTCCAATAATATTAATTTTCTTGCCCTGGAAATACTACATTTATCCTGACTCTTGACATGGTAACCCTTGGGTTCTCATTTTTGTTCATTGGTTGTGGTGTATGTTTTCAAACTGACCATATTTTTCTCATTACTTATGATGAACCTTAACTCCTTGGAATTGCCTTAATCATATAGACATTTGACCCAGGAAATAACCTTTTGACTTTTTAAAATTAAAAAAAAATAAAAAATCATTCTGACCCTTGCGGTTTTACCTGAAGTGTCTTCGTTTTCCTTAAATTAAGGGTAATTTTGGTTTTTAATTTCCAGAATCCACTAAAAAGTTACACTTATGTCTCCCTGGGAGCTATGTCAGATTATAAAATTCAAGAACAAGAGAGGGAAAAAACCCATCTCGACATAAGAACTTGGAGTCATGATAAGTGTGTTGTCATGAGCAATATAATTTGAAAGTTTGATGTAGAAATATTAAGAAAAGGCAAAGTTATAGTCAACATTAAGTTTTTTTGTTAAAATAAAAGTACAGAAAGGGATTAACTCCATCAAATGTGACCTTGACCTGAAAATTTACATCAGCTCAAGCATGTTGTCACAAACAATATAATTCTGGTGTCTGATCTGGATTGATTGGAATCTACACTGTTTGCATATTTATAAGAAATAGCCTCGTGAATCTTATTATGAACCATGTAGATCCTATTAAGACTGCACAGATATGCCTGCTGATCTGGATATACATTGGTCACTCATGTCATGTATTCATGGAAGAAAGGGTCAAAAACAACACAGTAAATTTTTTATAGGTTGATTATTTTTCTTGTGAACTGAGGTCTTACAAGTCTTCACATACATACAAACACAATTTTATGTTTTCTAGTTACAAGATACAAATACCAACATTTACAGATAGATTAAGTGTCTATCTATCATACAGTCATGCAGCTCTAATACATGGAAATAAAAAATGCAAACCTTGTCTCCATTTTTTACAGTAACATTCATATTCTGCTCCCTAGTTTTCTACCAAACATTTCAAGTCCACAGCTTTTACTAGACTGATGGTACACATGGCTGAAAATAATAAATGTTATATTTTAAATCATAACAAATAACCCAAGTCAATTTCACTGTACTTTTTGTTGCTTATGAATATGTACATACACAGCTGTTGCAGTTAAACAGTTAACAGATTACACTGTTGTCATTATTTGTTTTTAAGGTAATTTTTTTATAAATATCACACAAAAGATGTTTTTCTGATGTAAGCTTTGTGCCATCTTCAATTCCTATAGGCTCCTACACAATTTATCCCATGCAATCTTTTCGTCCATGTACATGTATATGCCTTTGTGGCATGGGTGATCAGTGTAGATCTAGATCAGCCGACACATCCATACTATACTGCCTGATTAGGATCTAAACTGTTAGCTTTTTTTATTCAATAGGTTATTTCTGACCACAATGTGACCAGTGCAGATCCAGATCAGATCTGCCATCTGATCTGTATCTCTACACTGGTTGCACAGGCATGAAAATGTGTATATATGTAGTAAAGGGTTAATTATTACAATAACACACTTGCATTTTGATACTCCATTTTACTCGTAGGATACACCTTTTAACACATGACCATCTATTGTAGATCTAGGTGCTGACACATCTGCTTCCAATTAAAAGAGCTTTAATTTTAAATGTATCTAATGAACAGAGTAGATACAGATCAGACCACAAAAATGTCTGATGTGCAAGCTGATCTGGAGCTACATCTGTGCTATCTCTATCTGATCTGGATTTACACTGGTTGCCCATGTGGTGAAATGGCTTGTAAATGGAGTAAAGGGTCAAGTTATTAACCGAGAGAACAGAAACAGCATTGGATTTTTGAGACACATTCATATGAGATTACCCTATTAATTAATGAATAAGCAACCACAAGAACACATTGTGTTTGTGCAAGGTGGCCCTAAGATGAATATTATATAATGTAATTATTCAAGTGAATTCATGTTGGCCATGTTATTGAGCCAAGGGTAGTCATATATGCCTGAGTCAGAAGGCCGAGGGTATATATGACAGCCCGAGGCCCAATAACATGGTCAATAGGAATATACTTGAGTGATAATTTTTTTAATTAACAGAATAAAAACATCAAATTCATATGAAGACTAAAAGTTCTGGGCCAATACAGGGGTTCTGAGCAAATATTGTAATTGCTGGGCCATCATAAAATAGTTAAGTATGAATGTGATATACAATGTAGTGTCTGTCAGGATTATGGCATGATCAGGTCAGGTGATGACATGCCTCGAGATTTCGCTACACTGCAGTCATGTAAAAAGGACAAAGTGTGGAATACCTGTACTGTATATTCATACAGGGCTCTCACTAGAGAGAGACTTGATGGCAGTAGTCCCATCAAAAGTGACCAGACTTCTCTCTTCGTTTAACTTTGGGAGAAGTCTTTTTGTATTTAATATATAGGGAAAGAATGCCTTTGACTGCAAACTTCTCCATAATTCTGTAAATTATGACAAAACTTCTCCCTGATAGGTGAGAGCCCTGTTAATAGTCAACTAATAAAATTAAATATACCATTAGCCTTCTTCCTCTGCTCTTCCAATTCCATGCTTTTTGAACCAGAGATGTTACATTTCTTTCATTTGATTATAACACTGAAATACATATTTAACAAACACAAAATTATAACAATTATTTTGATCTTTGCTCAAATTACAAATATTCTTTATAATAAAACATTGTAGACCAGCATATACTTATTTCAGGTATTAGTTGCTTTGGTATATTGTCCATGAATTTCAGAGTTCTCATGCAAATGGTTTTTCTTTTGTTTTAGTATGTGCTTGGTAATTAGAACAGGAATTAGACTAAATTGAGCTTGCAATTATTTACTACATCCATAGCTAAATACATTTATTTACTAAAATCTAGGTGGCAATAAGTATTTCCCCCAAAATTCTTTTTTTGAAATTTTAGCATGTTTTCGCCATTTGCAATGTTTGCGACCTCTTAATTTGAGTTATGTATATATGTACATAAAATGGGTGATGTAAATGTTTCTCTTGTGGAAATCCCAGTAAGATGTTTGTTAATGATTACAGATCTCACCCATTCAGTACGGATAACAGATTTGGGGAAAGTTTTAAACTTTATTTTAATGCCACATGAGATCAAACTGTTCAATACTGAATTTACATTATTTGCATTAGGTATTTGAGGTAATAATTAACATTGTTCTGTAGAAAATTTCTAATTTATGAAGTGATTCATTTACAATATCATATCAGCATAGTAATTACTGTTGCACTGTTGAAACAGAACACAGAATAAAATTTTATAAATAACATCAAAGTGCTTTAAGTCCATTCATACTGTATTTTTGGGCCCAGAGCATGAACCTTGTGGGTAGTAGTCGCCCCACCTAAACCAGTCTGGCTAAACCTTGTGGGTAGTACTAGTTGTCGCCCCACCTAAACCAGTCTGGCTGCATGTCAATATAAATGAACACTGATTATTCATCAGATTACAATTTACAGGAACCTGAATTTCCATCTGAAAATATCCAGATCCGGAAAAATATTATATTTTCCAAATGCAATGGATTTGTACCCCACCCACTTACATGTTACAAGAATTTACCAGCTGCAATGTTGACACAGCGTTATGGCAGCTCAAGCATTACAAATAAACTAAAATATACTGTTTACAAAAATTACATCTCCTAAAACAGTCATTGTGGATTTAACTCAAACATTTTTATTTTACCTTCACTTTTGTTGTCCACTTCTTTGCATGATGTCAAACAGTTCTATACAGCTTCAAATGGGGTATTATGTCAAACTTAGTTGATACGGGTCTGACCAGATCCAAAGATCATCTAAACCTGTTTATGAATAATTAAATAAACAATATACATATAATAAATAAATACATGATTATTCTTTCTTCCAGGATGCTCAATTCACCCGAAATGCATTTAAGAGATACTATTAAATAAATTCATATAATTTGTGAAGTTCCTGTTCTGTATACTCAGTGAATCCCTGAGGTTCTACTCTTCTTCTTCTTTTGGTTTTCCCTGGGTTATTTTGAGAATATCTGTTCTGATTAAATGACCTGTGAGACATCATTGAATGGAGTGCAAGACAAAATTGAAAGTAGTAAAAACTTCTGATAGCGGATTTCACTGACTGTTCCAAGGCGGTAACCACTAGGGTTCTCATTTTTGTTCATTGTTATTGGCGTCTCTTTTGAAACTGATCATTTTATTAACAATGCTCTCTCCCTCTCTTCTCTTGACTGTGTGGTGAGGCTGTTTTTTCTGAATGTGGCGATTCCCAATATGCATTTCAGAAGGTCTACATATAATGTGCAATTATTCAGAAAACCCTGTGTCAACTATGCAGCCGGTTATGATTTGAGAATGGGTTAAGATATGGGAAAATTGCATTCATGTCAGATCTGGATATTATCTGATGCCAATGGAAATTCAGGTTCTTTTGATCAAATGCATAAAATGCATTGATTAATATATCTGTTAAATCAATTCATGTATGATTTTAAACTTACTTTAAACACAATTTTCAACAGATCTAAATGTGTTAAAAATAAATCATTGTGAATCAGATGCTTTATGTTTGAAGCATTCGGGTAGAATCTAGTTTAGCGGACCCTGGATGTTCAAAACAAAAGCCCAGTGGCGTTTGAGCGAGTAAAGCGGGGGTGTGGGGGCGGTAGCCCCCATTTAAACTCGATATAATTTATATTTGTTTGACACACAATAAGAATACCAATGAATTCTCTCACAAGCAATGCTCTTTAGTGTTAGGGTCCGCTAAACTAGATGCGTTCCGAAGCATTCAAATGGAAATTTTTATAAAAATCTTACACGATATTCGTTAATCGTACAAAATCCAAATCCGACTTCTTTCAATGCAAAACATTGAAATAATTTTATTACTTACATCGCTACAAGGTTCCACAATAAATAGCCACAATGATTAGGGCCCTAAATTAAAAAAAAAGGTTTGCCTCGTCCTACTCAGCGGAAACTCCTACTTTCATTTTGGAGAGTGCATTAAATGACGTGTGGCAGATTTGGGTCGGAAAGTGTAGCCTCGACCAGGATTCGAACCTCGGACCTCCGGCTTACCGTGCCGTCGCTCTACCAATTGAGCTACCGAGGCCGCTGGTACGAAATCTACTACATTTCCTCCCCATTTATACGAGACATTTCCAACTTACTTGGAAATGTGCACGTTTCTGCCCAAGTTCGAGTCGAATACCCCAGCCAAACGTGCTTCGCCCGAAAGAGCTCCAAGGGTAATCGCCCTGTTCGCAGCGCCAATGTGGCAGATTTGGGTCGGAAAGTGTAGCCTCGACCAGGATTCGAACCTCGGACCTCCGGCTTACCGTGCCGTCGCTCTACCAATTGAGCTACCGAGGCCGCTGGTACGAAATTCTCTACATTTCCTCCCCATTTATACGAGACATTTCCAACTTACTTGGAAATGTGCACGTTTCTGCCCAAGTTCGAGTCGAATACCCCAGCCAAACGTGCTTCGCCCGAAAGAGCTCCAAGGGTAATCGCCCTGTTCGCAGCGCCAATGTGGCAGATTTGGGTCGGAAAGTGTAGCCTCGACCAGGATTCGAACCTCGGACCTCCGGCTTACCGTGCCGTCGCTCTACCAATTGAGTTACCGAGGCCGCTGGTACGAAATCTACTACAGACGTAACGGGACGTAACGTTCAATAAAACCTAAAGAGCCAAAATCTCGTTTACTGCGGTATAGTCTTTCGAATCTAAACATGGTAAATTTCAGTCAACTGTTGAAGACGGTCAGTATTCTGGAAGAAGAATATAAAATTTCGTAAACCACCAAATCCACCTCCATTATCCATATGAAATTCTATTTACGAAGAGAAATGCTATTGTCTATATACATTCAAATGTAACCTGGGTGTTATAAAACATTGCATCACGAAAATAACTCGATAAATACTTACTATTCAGTTGATTGCAATGGATTTTTCGTCTTAACCGAGGGTTGTCGAATCCAATATGGCGATCCGCAATTAGGTATTCATGCGCGTTCATGTCTCAAAATCTTGTCTGACGTTCCACGAGTTAAATTTCTTCAAATATTGATTGATTCCATATGTTTAAATATAACTTTTTTCATTTTGCACAGCATTACAAAATTGACCGCTCTGCAGCATTGACTTACTTTTTGAAACTAAGAACTATATTCTAGGGTAGCACGCAATACTGTCGTAACAACATTGAAATAAAGAAGGAGGTACGACAGTCTTGCATGCAACCCTAAATTGTTAGGTTTGCAGTAATTCAAAACGATAGTCGAAAACCGGCTAAACTGGGTCGTGCCGACCCAAAAACAGTTAAGCTGAACGAGCTGCACTCTTTAAATAAATTGATTTAAAAACTGTGGTATCATTGAACTTCGCGAATTGAATTTATACAATTTCGAATGAATTACATTAATAGCATGTTGAAGTCAAACTTTTCTTTTTAAATTATAACATATAGAGGCCGGACCCGCTGGCAAAAGTTCATAGAGAAAAGGCACACATCTTAAAGACAACTAAAGTGACCTTGTGATTCCTACTTATAGAAAGGTACTTTTCAAAAACAACGGCGTTTAGACTTATTAATATTACAGTGATTGTGAAAAAGGTTATTCCAGCTTATATAAATAACTCCCGATGGCTGCTTTCACGGTTGAAACTAGTACTCGCGCCGAATGTGGATTGCGGAAACTGCAGAAGAATCTCATCCCTAGTGGACTCGGGATCTCCAGTCCGACGCTCTACCCCAGACCACTGTCCCTCTTCCTGAACTGTTCTCCTTACAAACTACACACAAAAAGGCCGATCGCTCTTCTGAGAAAGTGAAAAAAAAACGTTTATATAAACACGGAATATATTATATAAAAACACGGAATCAATTTAAGCTAAAAATGAAGATTTTAAGTTCTTGCAACTTTTCTTCCCATTGTGGCATACACAACCCACCATAGATTCGCTCCAAATTACAACCAAGTATGTTAAGCCCCGAAAAAATCCGTCAAAGGTCAAAAGTCTTTTTTTCTTTTGATTGAGTGGGTATTGGGTTTAACGAAGCATCAAGGCGTTACGAATTATGATACGTAAAATCGTTTAGGTGCGCAATATGTTACGATTCCCACTCATTTGGAAATCTAAACTATACCACAAAAGACATCTCAGGTGTCAATTTATTTCTTGAATAGTTGTTTTCAAAATCCATCGCGCTGTTAGCGAATGACATGCGTTTGACGTAAACCTTGGTGGTATTTAAACGACTGCTGTTACCCATAGAGGTTGTTTGGAAACAAGCATAGCATTTCAAACATGAAGGGATTTGATATTGCGGTAAGAAATTCCTTCAGTGTTATTCTATTTTAAAGATTTTCTCTCAGAAATAAATCATATAATAAACTACGGACACAATGATGTGCATATGTTAAGTGTCTCGATCGGAAATTGGTTGCATCACATTGAATCCAAGTTCAAAATACATCTTGTGAAAATACGAGTTTGTTTGGCCGCACCTATAGCTCCTTTTTTGAAAAGTAAATATATGCTGTATGACAGAAGAAGAAAGTGTACACTTTGTTTTCGGTGATTTTTCATTAACTGCTTTTCTAAGTGCCAAATTATTTGGTATCATAATTGTGAACAGATCATAAATTATTTTACTATGGAATTTAAAAAGCAGTTAATGAAAAATCATCGAAAACAAAGTGCACACTTTCTCTAGGAATGGAGTTTATGATACACATTTTAAGGGGGAGAAATTCGATGAAAAACGGTCGTAGTTAAAAACAAACAATATTAAAAGAGTTCACATAATATGATCACGCGATGGTTCCGTCTTTTGTTGAAAACCCATCGCGTTCCTAAGTCTTCGGAAATAGTTGTTATCCCGCCAAAATTCAACTAAGTAGCTCGTCATATAATCCTAGGAATATCAAATACGGATATTCTTCTCCTATGGTCAAAGCATAAAGCGGAGATAGCTCTTGTTTAACATGAAGTTATCGAGAACAAATGAAATGTGTAGTACAAAAGGAAGTTAACTATAGTTAACGCCATGTCGACTACCTATCAAATCGTAAACATTAGTAAAATGTAAAACTATTTCTATGTCATATTGTTTTTAATTGTTAAACTTTCAAAACACATATATTGCTGTTTATTTTTTATTGATGAACTATATTAGTTAATCCCTTAGCTGTTGATACATAATCCGCTTTTCTATTTTTTTCTCAAGCCAATTCGCAGTTCATGGGTGGAATACTTGAACGTCTCGTGTGGTTAATATTAATTGCTCTGTTGGCTGTCTATTAATCACTGAATGGGAGCCATTTCAGCCAATCAGACGCTTGAGATTTAAGACTGATCTCTGGATTTAGTTTTATGATCTGGGACACAGAACATTTTATGATTTGTTGTGAACGAATTTAACTTATTTAGTAACGCTATCACAACTTCGTTTTTAAATATTACTGGTACTTTGACTGTGTGAAAAAACTAAATCACATTAACCTCATTTACAGGTCTTCTATAGTTGAAATTGTACAGTTTGTTATTTCTTAACAATTAACATTTTCGTTCTGATACTTGACCATTGCAGAAACAACTGATACAATATACATATATTTTATATTATTATTATTATTATTATTATTATTATTATTATTATTATTATTATTATTATTCAGTTATTATTATTATTATTATTATTATTATTATTATTATTTTTATTATTATTATTATTACCTTTATCAGCATCATCATTATTATTATCATTATTATTTATTTTATTATTTAAATATTTGTCAAAGAGATAGTGCAATAATTTTCAAAGTATCACTTTTTTTGACATTTCATTTCAGATTTTGATTCTTTTCTTCGGAGTTGTGGCGGGAAAGGTTTGCATACCCGGAAACAAAGCGTGCACTCCGGTAAGCAGTTTGATTTCTATCTCCATCTAACTTTAAACGAAGTTTCTGAGATTTTGAGTTATTTGGGTGTAAATTACAGTGTCGTTCAGTTTATTGCATGACTACTTCAAGTTGGAGTAAGGGTTCTTTTGAATTCTCGTTGCAGTGGATGTTAGTTTTGCGCATGCAATTAAAATAAAGTTTGTCTTTTACTATTGAAGACCAGATTATGATTTCTAGCTTCGGACTGGTCCGTTTTGAAATTTTTTAAATATCAACCAATCAGCTGGTTGATATTGTGAATTATTTAGTATTCCCCAGTTTTCAAATCTGAGCTTCAAAACTTTTAAATTAAACATAAAATTATATATTATTTCTATTTTTAATCATAAATTGTAACAGTAAAATATGGAAGCCCAAGAGAACTATTTTAAGATTGTCTTTATTTGAAATCACATTATTTATAACTAAACACTTATATTGGTGACATTTTAAATTATAACGTGCTATGTTTACTATGTATTTTATCTTATGTATTCAGGGCCTTGGGGAGTGCGACACGGCGGCTTCAGAGACCTGCATGCTACTGCCGATAGGAGCGGCGGGAAAAATCCAGCCTCGATGTGGTGGTATGTCATACGATTTACATAAACTATTTTTGTTATACCTTCCAAAATAAAATTATATAGTTTAACAGTTTTCCGATCCAGAAAGCCGAATTCGTTCACCTGGCTAAAGGGATCAAACTCTTGCTGAGAAAAAGTCTGAACAGGTTTGATTCTTTGATATCTAATTAAAAATAACTTTTTCTTTATTATCTCAGTTTATCTTTATTCAATCAATTTGATTAAATGAAAGTACGTGTGTAAGGAAATGTGCTTTTTATTCATAAAATTTAACAATTTAGTTGTTTCAAATTAAGTTTACGGATTGAATAAAAATGTTAAAATAATTATGAACAGGTCTTTGGTTTATGTTTGTCAGCACCGCTAGACCTGGAATGTGTTTGCGACCCTACTCTGACGTCAGCGGAAGCCTGCAAACCTGGTCTGAGCTGCCAGCCGGTGAAGAAACTTTACCAGTGTATGCCGAGAGGTAGGTGAAATTATTTCGTTCGGAAAATAGCGTTGAAATATTACAGAAATTCATACATTTTTCTTATAATAGGTATGTGTATTTTTATACTCATCCAAAAGTAATTTATTAAATTAATTAGGTCTGTTTGAGATCAAATTTCCAATAGGATTGTGATAATTTTATCAGGACAAAAACTGAAAATTGTAATGCTTTTGGATATTTTTCTAAAGTAAACCCACCAATTTCGATTTTCAAGAGACTGCTTACCTTTGCAATATACTTGTATCCACAATCAAAGCAATTACTGCTAAAACCTGCGCGCGTTTTTTGTAGCGATGTCTCGTAAAATTCTTTTTTAAGGGGAGACAAACATTGCAAATGGTGAAACTGGATAGTATTTAAAATATGAATATCGGGGAAAATACTCATCTTCACCTAAATTTTAGTGAAGAAATGTATTAATCTAAGGATGTACTAATGTTTGAACTCTCGGTTCAGTCTTATTATTCTTCTAATTACAAAGCACATACTAACACAAAAGAAAACCGGTTTGCACGAGAATTTTTTAATTTATGGACAATATACCAAAACAAATCATACCTGAAATAATTATATATGCTGATCTACATTAAGTTTTGGCAATTCGTCAAAATAATTTTAGGGTTTTCAAGAATTCGAGAAAGACTCACTTACTGTCTACTTTCGGTTTGAAGGTCAAAACATTTTGCTGTACTACTTGAAAAAAAATCTGACATAATTTTAACAGGTGACCGCAAAATATTTTAAACAATTGTTTACGCGATATCTGTATCATTTTTTCCAGACGTTTTAAACAGCTTGAAAACGGTATTTCCTTTTTGTTGTACGTGAATAAAGCATTTTTAAAAATAACTTGAACATCCATACTTAAATACAGCCACATGACACTATATCTATTCACTTTCATTGGTCTGCAAGAGAGAATTCGTGTTAAGTTTTGAAAAGAGACATCAAAATGATTTGCACTTGAAACTGAGAGTAGACACGATCGGAGCCTTTCTCTAATTTCTTGAAGTTGGTGTTTCCTTTCAGTGTTATCTTAACAACGTATTGTAGTTAGATGTATTGATCAGCTTTTGCACAATTTACTCGCTACGAGTAATAAGATCTTTTACCTATAAAATTCACTTGTTTCTTTTCAGTTGTGTGCCATTCATAATATATCCAACATATAATTCAGAATAGTATTTTTTACAAAGAACTGAACTTTCTAAGAAAAACTACTTGTTTGTCTTTTGCATTCCCCCACCCAAGGAGCATGTTTGCAGAACCTTAAATGTTCGTCAGGTTTCAGATAGTTAAAAAATGCAATTTTTCTGTTAACGAGCAGATACAAAAATTCTCTTTAGTTTTTTAATATTGCACATATGTAATAACATTGTAATTATTTAAATGTCACGCTTGCAGATTCCATTGGTCCAGCTTGTGTATCAACACAGAGAAATTGGGAACTTATTTACAGTCATGATATGAACGGTGGAGCTTTGGACGGGACAAATAGAAATGATCTACTAAGTGCCATCCGAGAGGGGGCGGAGATCAAAGTATACGCGGCGTATAGCAGATTCTTTGATCTTTTGAACATTCAGAAAGTGTCTATCTCGTTTGACCAAGATTTACAACTAGAGGTAACAATGTTTAAGGACCGTCTACAGTCACTATTGCACGTTTGTCGATAAAACAGAAACTTATCAACCTAAAAATCTCTCTAACTGCAAATGCAATTAATAAAAAAATTTCAAAAATATATATAGTTTTATTATATCATTATTTAGCTGATAATATGTTAAGACAGGTTAGAATAATAAAGCAAATTAAATGAATTTAAAAATATCTAAATGCTATTTACATTTATTCACAATACCTAAACAACAAAAACATCATTTTAATGCCCCCATGAGTATTATGATACTGACAACAAGACGATGTATCATTTTGATTTGCATATATAAACAGTATAAGATATTTTTAAAAGTGTGTTAGACCTCGAATTTTCTGGTAAAAATTCCTGGTTTCGAAAATGAGTGACCAAAGTTTATTTCTATCTTCTTAATTGAAAGTACTTCAAAAAGGACACAACTTATTGTTGTCAGTTTCATTAAACTCATGTCGGCATTTTGAATTATATTTGGTCTTGTTTAGTGTTTGTGTTTTGTGTAAATAAAATTTTAGGAATTAGGTCTAGCTATTTTACTGTTCTCACTTTTCTTTACGTATGTAAAGTAAAAATACATTATAATGATTATTTGTGCAAAGTTTTGTAAAACTGAACTTTGCCCTTAGGGAGATTTATATTTTTACCTATGACAGTGCAACGGCTGCAGACAACCCTTAACACTGGATATATACAAACACACTTTTCTAAATAGCTAGACGACCTATTCTTGTTGGGATTTTGCCTAGAAGTCACCCTCCTCGGGGACAAATGAAGCCTCGCTGGTCCCACAAAGACTAGAATAAAAGTAGCGTGTATATATGGTAGCTTTCAAATCTCTTCAAGAAATTATATATATATATATATATATATATATATAGATAAAGAAAAACAAGAATAGTTGTGCATGCCTTGTGATGCCCGCTGACCGACCAAAAGCAGACAGACAGACACACAGACAGACCGACAGCCAGACGGACAAACATGTCCAAAATCTGTATAATCGCGATTTTCAATAGCTGATTCGTTAAACGAGAGTTACAAGAATAGTCTTGTTAGTCTTTTGTGATTACAGGGCATTTCATCCGTATATAACAGAGGCCTCTATATATGGCCACTTTCCAATCCAATAAATAGCATTTTCCCAACTGAAGCAGCAACTCTTCCCAAATATCTTAAAAAAGATTCCCAAAATGTTATGTAAGATTTCCAAAAATTGATCAAAATTCTCTGAGAGGAGTTTGAAAATTGATATCTGAAAAATAAAGTGCTTAAGAATTAAATTTAAGTAAAAATACTTATTACTATTCAAATTTTTCATACTAGTACCCATCAGTCAATGAATTTTGTTTTCCCAAATGAACAATTATTGTGCATTAATTTCCTCATCTGAAAGGCCAGGACCTCTTCCAAATTTTCCAAGTTCTGAATTACCTGCCTCAACCACTAAGTGATAAAGAAATGACAGATCTTAGGCCACAATCTCCATAATATATGTGTGCATCATTGCAGGTTGCCCATGGACAAAACTTATACTGGGCACAACCAGCCTATGCCAATTCGTACAACTTATATCAAATTTACTCAACCAACGGCAATGACCATCTTACTCAGTTCTTCATCAACGACCCTGTGAATAGGGGCAGAGAAAATATGAATGTTCCGAGGGCAATGAAATGGTTTGTCCGGTAAGAGAGTGTTTCAGTATGAATATTAAACTTCTAAATCTTCTTATACGTACGTCAGTTTTGTACCAATAATAAAATCTGTTTATTAGACTGTATTTTAAATTAAATCAATGTTTGTTATTTGACATGCTATGTAATGCTGCATAGGAGCATCGCCGCATAAACAATTTTTATCGTGTATGCGATGATGTTAAACGCATAAAAACACTTTTTATGTGGCAAAAGGGCATACTTTTTCCGCATATAACAATTAAAACACATTGTAGTACAAAAGTGGTTGATATAATGTCGTCACTGTAGGACTTAGTTTTTTGTGTCCAGACTTTTAGAGATGTAGATTCTCATAAAAATTTAGCTCTAATGTCGATTTAATTGTGAATCAAACCAATTTAGTTTGTTTGTGTCCACTGAACCAAGCTTAAAACAAAACTTTTAGATAGGTAAATTCTGACAAAGATTTAGTAAGATCGGTTTGATTACGAACTTAACCAATGTATGTGACTGCAAAAACGTTTAAAATGACGTTTTTTTTCCAAACTAGCGTGTCTTAAGTATACGTGTTTATAAACGTATAGAAAATCTCAACTTTGATTTAATCAAGAGCCACAATTCTGACGTTACTGGAACAATAAAAACAAAAATAACTCAAGCATGTAATAGCTTCCTACACCAATGAATAGAATACAACTCTAGAGACTCCATGTTATGAAATTTCGAAACGGACGAACATCATCAACGTCATCACCATCGTTTTCTTCCAAAATTAGACGTTTGTTTCTAAGCTTTTATAATAAATGGTTAATTAATAAAATTATTCCTCTTTATGTGGCAAAAAGGCGCAGTTGCGCACCATATAAGAAATTTCTGTTTTATGCGTTGATCGTCGCCGCATAAGCGCGGTCGCTCTGTTTATGCGTTGAAAATCACCGCATAAACAAAAAAATAGGGATGTCAACGGATACCATTTTCGGTATCCGGATATCCGTATATACTATCCGAAAACTATCCGGATAACCGTATAGATCGGCGGCTTTGTCAGTTACATGACATCAATATTCCGGCCTTTTTCAACGCATAGAATTGAACATCGGATCTACAAAAACTTGTCAAAATTATTATTAATCGATAGTCTTCTTGATTTTATTTTTAACTCTTGAAATATATTCACGCGATTTGACCAGGGCTGAAGGTTATAAAGCTGAGATTGGAAACCATTCTCAAATCTCAAGCATCTGATTGGCTGAAATTGCAACTGGTCGCCATTTCAGCCAATCAGATGCTTGAGATTTGAAACTGGTTTCCATGCTCAGTTTTATAACCTTGGTTACAGGGCGAAGGTAACACACGATGAAAAATGAGTAAACTCTTGTTGATTTCTTTTTATGCAATTAATTTATTAAACTCGTTTTTGTTCTTCTGCATACGACTTTTGCATTAAATTTTCAAGGTTTTTCGCTGTCCATCTATTTTTCTGCAACGCGTAGTACTTTGAATAAAATTTTGTACCGGATACTGACTTAGTATCAGGATATTCCGATATTCGTTGACATCCTTAAAAAAATTGTTTATGCGGCGAAGCTCATATGCGGCGTTACCATGCTATCAGTTGTGTACAACCGGTCACGGGAACATTACTATAAGTATCATGCATGAGTTTGAGGCGAAGATGGAAAATTCTGTCACCGAGGGTTAACTGTTTTGCGGCAACGAGGCTCTGCCGTGTTCCCGCCAAAACAGTTCACCCGAGGTGACAGATTTTTCTAACCATACCGAATGTATCGTGCAAGATACTTTTTCTTGCATACCTTTTATTATTAATAACATTTGTGTGTATGTATACAAACTAATTTTTCCTTATGCTGAAATAATGACATTAATGAAGACGTGACGTCACTCACGTTAGTAGGATCGAATTTTCCTACACGGGTGAAAACACCGGATGACCTGATCTGGTATGCAAGAATATAAGTATCATTCACGTGTGTTGGGTAAAGATCGCGTGATCCAGCCCGAGTGAAATATGCACAAGGGCGGTAACGAGGCTCTGCCGAGTTACCGCCTGTGCATATTTCACGAGGGCTGGATCTAAGGCTCCAACGTTTACACGTGTAAACGGTAACGTTTCGATTACAGGCCGTAAACGTTTACAGAATCTCGGACCGTTTATACGAACGGTCACGTGATTGCAAAGGCGGCAAAATATTTACTGAAAATCGGCAACGATACACTTAAAAATATTAATGCTATTTACACCACTAAGTACACAATTGTACTTAAATATGTAATTAACATTGTTGAGGTATAAAAAAAACTCTCGCTTTGTTATGGGTTTCCGCGATGTCCATAAATTTCAATAGCTTTTGAAAACCAGGGGTCATCTGATCACTTTTGAGAATATTCATGGGTTCATTATCAGATCTTAACTAGTCATATCTTGTATTTAGTGAACTTTACTACTTATATGCTTTAACGTCATTTTAATTTTTTTCAGTTGTTAAATAAGGGTTTAATTCATTTTTAAAATGAAATATACACAAAAGTTTGTTTTTTTTTATTCTTGACCACTTTTCAAAATTCCCCTGCATCAAAATAACCCCAAGCTAAGAATCAGGTGGGGCTCAAAAGTGGGAAAAAATCAAATTTGCTTGCATAAAATGCAAGAATCTGCATCAGTTGAAATCCCTGGATGTCGTGATCATGTCGGTGAGTGTAGCAAAATGACGGATTCGGAATTTCACAGGAATCCACCATAAGTTTAGCAATCCCTTATAATGGAGTTGTATTTGTTATTTACAACATACAAAGTTCGGTGAAACCTGTCACATTGCTCCCAGGTTTGTAAACGGCATCCTTTCGTTTTTCATGGTCCGTGAACGTTGGAGCGTTAGCTGGATCACGCGATCTTTACCCAACATAAGTGAATGATAATTTTTCTTGCATACCGTATTTATTTTGCGCATTTTGGGGTATTTTGCTGTAAATATTTCTTTGCACTACTTTTTTTTATAGTAGCGGAGTGATATACGAGACGATCCATCGTTCATTCATAAATGCGTAAGACGTCGTGACGTCATATAAGGCGCGTGACTCATTCTACATGGGGGTGTAGAATCAAAATTTCCTACACGGGTGAAAACACCGGATGACCTGATCTGGTATGCAAGAATTGACCGTTCGCGCAAGTTTTGACGGGATATGTTTACAACCGCCACGTAGAAACGACTTCTTATAAAAATGATGACTTCAAGTAGACTTATATGCGTATTTCTTTTTTTTTTGCATGGTATTCATGGTCGATAACAGCATAAACGAGGCTTAAAATCAACCTTTGAACATCTTCATTTAACGAATTTTTTCTATACTTACAATCTGTTTAATCTGATTAAATATTTCAATTATACAATGAACAGAAGAGTCAGCGGACAGGTCAATGACGTCAGTAAATTGTCACGTGTTGTCCAAGATGGCGCAAATGTTCGTGTAGCGATAAACGACTCTTTCAGGCATCTTGAGTTCGCCGACTTATCATCAGCTGGCAAAGTACAAGGTAACAGTTGACCAAGAACCTTTATGGGAGGACCCAGAGGGGGTTCATTGGGTCCGCTTGATCACTCTCCACATTGATGAGCATTTGTATTTAAGTTTACCTTTCTGAAACTCTTCCATCCGATCCTTACCTTATGCTTATAATAATAATACGTTTACACAACAAAACCAGCTTTGTTTTAATGTTTTTGAACACGGAAGTTGGGTTTGTTTGTTATACTTACAGGGAGCGTTATTGGGATTGCATGGCTTGGCGCTGTCCATAGTAGTGTAACGTGCCTCGAGCGGAAGGCACTCAGACTATTTGTCTCAGCTTAGATATATAATAATTTTTCTCTCAAAAAATGATTTCAACATATATGGCTGAGCAATGTATTTTGGTTAAACAATATAATGAATTTTTCTAAGCTACTTTGCTTCAAAATGATTACAATGATTGCTAAAATGATTGGGATGAAACACAATAATCAGGATTAGAATCAACTGAACGTATAACAATATCCCCAGGACAATAAACCTCCTTGACAAAATAACTAATCTAAAACTAAGTTTCAACCACTCTGAACACAATCAGTCCGAAACTGTATTAGTTATTAGTTTCGGATTTGACATCCGCTGTGTATTAGTTATTAGTTTCGGATTTGACATCCGCTGTGTATTAGTTATTAGTTTCGGATTTGACATCCGCTGTGTATTAGTTTTTAGTTTTTTAACGCGCTTTGTTTCAGAATAACATGTTTAATGTTCTCCAGGAATATCCTTGGAAATGCGAGATTCTTTGAATGGAATGCAGTTCAATACCACGGAACAATGGTTGTTTATGCACTGGTCTACTGACGGAACTGTCCAAAAGACTAAGTAAGCCTTGTTAAACTACTAGTAATCAGCAAACTTCGGCTATTTACGCTACGCTACGACAGGCCTCCTAACTTCCATCATTTTGACGGTTGAATTATTTTTCTTAATCTCATCAGCATTCTTCGGCTATTTCCGCTACGGCAGGCGTCGTCGTAACTTCCATCATACAGACATTTGGTTGAAATGTGTTTTGTTAATCTTATCGGCAAACTTCGTCTATCTCCGCTATGCTACGCATGTGTCGTAACTTTCATCATTTTAACGGTTGTTCGACGGGTTTTTTCCTATTAAATAAACTGAAAATATAATTAACAAAAATGTAGCAGTAACTAATTAACATTTCAAAGGTGACTGGTATCAAGGCAATATTATGTGAAAATATTGTTTGTTTTCGTTGAGTTTGTTAATTTAAATTTTAATTGAGTCTGTCTCAGTAGGCATCGATTCCCTAATTTTTCATTGACCAAGGCCTCTCAAATTTCCTAATTAACCATTGATTAAAGGTTGACCAATATTTACAGAGAATCGATATATTTCTTGAATTTCTTATTTCATTATTATGGACATTTTCATTAGTTTGTTAGTGTTGTCCTGTCAACTCAGCGTGTTTTGCTAATTAAAGCCCAGGTGCGTTGGTCTTTGTAAGTTATAGCGTACCTCCGCTTTGCTTCACAGACAGTGCTACAAGCTACATGCATGCGTTCGCCACGAAAAGCTCAAGTAAGCGGACGAGTTGAAGTTTGTTCACCAAGGTAACTTGGGCATGCTTGCTTATTTCAGAGTTGGTGTACTCTTGAACCTGTATTTAAATACCCGATTTGTCACTGACCGTTTGAACACGGTTACCACGGTAGTTTGGAAAAGGAAAATGCGAAATCAATTCCCAGCTTAAAATCACTCTAAATATCTCAGTTATTAGAAAAAAATCAGTGTGTGATTTTTCACTGATTCCATTTTTCTTTCTGCGCGCATAATCGAAATTTAATTCCCGCGAAATTTAATGATTAAGCAGTATTTTTTTTCTACACAGTTGGCTGGTGAATGCCCCTTCAGGCACTGAGGGTCAGGTTCTGACGGGACAAAACATTAATTGGTTCGTGGACACGTGCTGGCAATTCGTTTACCGCCATGGCGCTCAAGGTCAGGCCCTCTCGGGCTCATCGGCTAACCTGCTGAACGCCATTGATTCTGGGAAACGGATCAAGGTCAAAATAGGACTCAAGTATTACGAGGTACAGAGAATATTAAAATCGAAGTCGTTAAAACCATTTTTGTTAATATATTGATGTAGTAAACATAATTTTCGGTCAAAATTTGACCGCCTGGAAAAATAAGAGTTCTGGAAGCAAAAATTCACTTTTTAATGAAGCCACCTAATTTAAATTTCATATATTGTCCATCCAGATTTCGCAGCTGAGTTTCGGAATAAAGTTGTATTATAGGTAACATAATAAGTAACATGTAAGTTTGAATTTATTACTTTAAAAGTAAATGTACGTATACATAATTTTAAAATTTTACGCTAAATACGTAAAGTTGTCCTGATAAAACATTTAGACCTAGAGAGGGTAAATATAGTTTTCATTTATAGATAAATACAGCAAATCAAATGCATATACAACACGAAAAGGTATAGGTAACATGTTATGTGTGTTACCTTTTCTTTATACAAACAACAACAGGTAATTTGTTTGAAATAGGTTGTAAAGATCATTTTTTAATGCAAATTTCAGCAGAATAAGAACTTTTACAATCAATTTACGAAGACATAGAGAATATTTGTTTTTACCAGTGTAAGATAGAAATATATTTCACCGAGTGGCGAAGTCACGAGTGAAAATACATAATACCTGAGTTCACGAGTGAAATATATTTCTATCTTTCACTGGTAAAAACAAATTTTCTTTTTATTTTATGCTTTTAGTGCACAATTTGTGCGGAATAATGACAGAAAAATTGCAAGAAATGGCGCAAAAACCGCTGATTTATGACGTGGCGTCATGACGTGAAATATCCAAATTTGAGCTTGTTTTCTAAACGTTCTCATCAGGATTGTTATATGCCTTTGGGTACCAACGTTAAAAAAGCAATGAAAATGAAAACGATATTCCACTGTTTGAAAACAGTGAAATACCACTTTTATTTCACCGAGAAAATTCCATAATTCACTGAAAAGCATAAAATAAATACTTGTGAAAATAAATAATAGAAAACAACTTAGTAAAATAAATGGATATTTTAAAAATTAAAAAAATCTGATTTCCAGACATTTAAGACATTTTCATTTAAATAACTACCCTCTTTATAAAATAAGTACAGTGCAGCTTTAAGATACAAATTCAAAGTTGAAGAAATGTCATAATTTAATAAAACTTGTGTACCAGGTGAACGTCATACGCGTGTAATGATATAATAAAACTTACTTGTGTACCAGGTGAACGTGATATTCGTGTAATGATATTATAAAACTTACTTGTGTACCAGTGAACGTCATACTCGTATAATGATTTTATAAAACTTACTTGTGCATCAGGTGAACGTCATACCTGTGTAATGATATAATAAAACTTACTTGTGTACCAGGTGAACGTCATATTCGTGTAATGATATTATAAAACTTACTTGTGTACCAGGTGAACGTCATACTCGTGTAATGATATTGAAACACATCCTTGTGTCCCAGGTGAACGTCATACGCGTGTAATGATATTATAACACATCCTTGTGTCCCAGGTGAACTTCATACGCGTGTAATGATATTATAACACATCCTTGTGTCCCAGGTGAACGTCGTACGCGTGAACAGTGAAGATGAGGTGACAGTACAAGTGTTCGACTCCTGGGATGATAGCATAGTGACTCCAACGTGGAGATGGTTCGAAGTGTCCACCTCAGGATCCCTGAAAGAGCTTGTTCTAGTAGTGGGTGGCAACTCCATAATCAGCGAAGATAACAAAAACGCCGAAGTCACGTGGTTTGCTGAAAACAGAGAGTGGACGCAAATATCGTTCGATGACATTCTCAGTAAGTTAAACAAATCCATCAACGACAACATAAATACCTGAGCAGTCATCATACTATACAATGTCAGTAAACGTGTTATGTGGGAGAAAAATATGTTCTTGTTTAGGCTGTTTAAATCATCTTTTGTATGATTTGATTTTTAGGGTGTTTGCTTGAACAAATTTTTTTATGTATGTGCACTTTTTCAAGTACATGTATTCGAACTTCTTTTTGGACAGCTGAAGCTCTTGATGGTCCGGATTTCCGCTTCAAAGTTAACTTTGGTGGCGAGTCTGTTTGGTACCAGGCTGACAGTGTCACTAAGCCGTTCGGACTGTACCATGAGCGCGAGTTTGTGTTTTTAAACAACCAGTACCAACGACGATATGTCTGGGCCAACTCCAAGCAGGTCCATCCCAACGGAGACTATATCTACATGGACTATCCGCTCGGCAGTACGGTGCAAACTGACATGCAGTTCGTGATAACAAATATTGACTTTTTCACCAGTCAGTAAAAGCTTTATAAAGATGTCTCACATTTGGGCCACATCACAGAAAAGGATGCATTTAGACTGCCGAGGTCAATCGTAGAATTAGCGCCATAATGTTGATCGAATTATATTTCTTATCAACATTATAAAGTAAAAATATGTATTATTATATACTTACAAAATGGCATATAACTGATGAAAAATAATAGAAAATGGAAAATGGTAATGTTAATAGTTAAGTATGAATTTATATCGAAAAAGATAACTTCTCCGGTGATGTGCCCTACAATTATTTAATGCATGTGAGATATACCCGGAATAAAAGCATAAAAACATATGAACAATGTTTGTCGTCTGTACTCTATGGTCAGCTTCAACAACCAATCAAAAGAGGCTTTTTAAATGATTGAAGCGATATTGTGTCGCGTCACTAAGGCATACAAAACATGTGGGGTTGTTGAAAGTGTGTGATTCCCGAAAAAAAGGCGCTAAATACGTCTACTTTAAAAACTCAATGTTGTTTTTATTCAATTTCCGATTAACCCGATAAAATAGCGACTCAAGTCTTATATTCACACTCATTAATATTCACTTCCTACCAAAACATTGAAGAGAGTTGTTGAATTATTGCGTTTATCGGGATATGTTAATCATTTGAATTGTTTAAAGTAAGCGTGAAGCCTTCGGTTTTACACTCTTTAAGCAACCCAACTGTTATTCATACTCTAATGAACATAGTACAATATCGATTCGATCCTTAAGGGAATAAGATGATTTCTATACATTTTAACATATTCTATAGCGGAGTGGTATTGCCTTATTACATAAGTGAATTCGGCCTCATGTTCTCGTGATTTCACACACAAATGACGCGCCATAACAATCCGTTGTCTTTCTACAAGAAAATTAAATATTTAAATATGAGCAAATAAAGAAGGAAAGCGTATATACTTCTGGTATATAAACTCAAAATTTACTCGACGGACTTTTCCCTTTAACATGAACTACTGTTTATCTGCATATGCCTTGTTCCCAAAACATTCATAATGGTTGTTCGCCGTAGCAGACAGATATATGAAACATGGAAACAGTGATGCTCTATGTTTTGCAACTGTTTCTTATTTTATAATAATACATGAATAGTTACCCGTTAAGATAAATATTCCAGCCCAATATGATCACCATGCTCTCTGCTTTTTCGCTATGTGGAAAGGCTGTGTGTTTTGTGTGTGGTCATTCCTGATGTGCATATTTTACATTTTCATTCACATTTAGGAAATTATGTTTCATCCACCCACCCCTCGCCCCTCGCCTTTCTCCTCCAATTAAAATAGTTTCTTGGTTTAAGTTTAGACATTTAAACATAAAATGTAAACATTATAAGTTTCTATTTTAAGCATAAAGTTTATTAATCGCACTTATGGAAATCAAGTCAGATTCCTTATTTCGCTTGATATATTATATTACAAAAGGTAAAAAATATACGTTTCTATTAAAAGCATAAATATAATCGCACCAATGGAAGGCAACTCAGATTTCTTGTTTGGCTTAATAATCGCTGTAACTTTGTAATTATTAGGGTTCGACTCTGCTTCAAACGTTTTCTGTGATCTAAATACTGACAAAACAATTTGTCACTTAACCAGGTTGTAGAGTGCATCAACCTCACACTCATATGAACAAACAAGTACAAGCTGTCATGGTAAAATAACTCCAACACATCCAGGGGGTCCAACGTATTTGGTTTTTGCGGAAAAGTAAGTGAGGGACATGTTCTGTGCGGAACAAAATGGCGGAAAATTTCGTTATTTTGTGCATTTCTGGATTTATTTTGACCTGGTAAGTAGGTTTATATCAATATTATCGAAATATAAATACGCCTACCCGGAGGCCAGATGTGTAAGCTACACTCGGTTTTTCAATCTTTGTTTCTAGAGGCCTTAACAAAAAAGTTATTGAATGTATAAACTGAAATATTGTTTGTTTACAAAGTGAAAATAGAAAGTTGCGTGACATGAAACTGCGTTTTTAGCTAAAATATACCGTTCTTGGACCTATTTTATCTAAATTATCACCGAGTTTTTGCATATATTTCTTCACGATGGCTTTTGCACTTTACGGTGCAGAATCTGAATAACAAACTTGCATGAATGCGTTAATATAAGTGTAAGTAAGACAAGAGCTGGTAACAAATGTTAATAATCAAAACAAAAGCCAGTTTGTTATCCAATTACGAATGTCTCGCGTATTTGTTATGCAAAATTTCCTACCACATACACTTGCTTGCATATTATTCTGCCTCTTGATGAATGTTCATTACATTATTACTGCTTAGTAGTACTATACTACTTTTAAGTATTTTACAAAAAAAAATACAGGCGCACCTATAAATATATAGGCGCACCTTTATATGTAAATGGTCATGGCGTTGTTACATACGTTTCTGTACCTATTTCAGATCGAGACAATTCACGATGACAAGATATAAGAAGAAGTCTCGTCTGCATTTTGAGAAGAAGGCCACAAAACGGACAATTCGAGGCACGCCTTACAAACGTTTGAAGCGTATTTGTGGCACAACTACACCTTAAATGATGATTGTTTACTTGACTCGTTAAATAAATGAAGTACTATTTGGGTCAAAAGTAACATTGTTCTAGTCGTTATGTGTATTAAATATATGTATATCTAATTTAAAGGTTCGCTTTTATATTTAGAGTCGCAACTCATTATTTCAAGGTGCAGATCTAAGTAAAGAGGTGCTCATGTATGTCCAAACATTGAAATAGAGGTGTTCTCTGAATTTAGAGAGGTGCACCTCTACACCTGGGATAAGAAATAAAGGTGAAGTGTACATCTAAATTTAGAGGTGTGTCGCTATTTTTGGGACTACCAGTACAGGTACTTATGTATAGATAAGAACATACGTATGTTTGGTTAACAAATTGGCTTTTGTTTTGATTATTAACATTTATTACCAGCTCTTGTCTTACTAATACTTATATTAGCATAAGAGTGTGTTATTCAGATTCTGCACCGAACAAAAAATGCTTACCACTTCCACGGCAAACATTTAAGATGTTTGAACTTAAAAAAATTGGTCATTAAGTACGCAAAAGCCGTCGTGAAGAAATATATATATATGCAAAAACTCGGTAATAATTTAGCTAAAATAGGTCAAGGAACGGTATATTTTGACTGAAAACACAGTTTCAAGTAACGAAATTTTCTATTTTCACTTTGTAAACAAACAATCTTTCAGTTTATACATTCAATAACTTTTTTTGTTAAAGCCTCTAGAAACATAGGTTGAAAAACCGAGTGGAGGTTACACATCTGGTCTCTGTGTAGGCGTATTTATATTTCGATAACAGTGATATAAACCTACTTACCAGGTCAAAATATCTCCAGAAATGCACTAAATAACGAAATTTTCCGCCATTTTGTTCCGCACAGAACATGTCCCTCACTTACTTTTCCGCAAAAACCAAATACGTTGGACCCCCTGACATCCATCAACTCGACAATGTTGTATGCAAAAGTAAACAAACATTTAAACCATAAGAAGCTTATAGAATTGTAATAGATGAAAATGGAACTTTGAAAGACATCGAACACGACAAATATGAAAATATTGCAGGCTCGGTTTGATTGAGCCTGTTCATGGGCAGTAATGGAAATGCATATTACTGCCCACGCCGTCTAGCCTCGGGTTGAGCTCAACTCAATATTTACACCAATAAACAGTACAAGTTCGATCCATCCCAAACGATGGTATGCATATGGCGGTGAACATGCAACCTTCAATGCGGTATTTTCAGATTAATACCATTCCATGTTCAGCGGCGTATGGTCCCCAGATAAAAGAATGGGTTTGCCCTAAACGATAAACAATGGGCGGAACTAAACCGAATGGAATTTTGACAGAGTATCAGAGAATATAAAGCCTGCATATCACAGACCACACCAAGGCAAAATTTAAAATGTAGGAAATATCCTTGGGTTGATTGAACAATATCTAAATCTATATTTGTTGGGATATTGAAACAACCCATCTATAAACTGGCCGAAATATCAAAACAAAAGTAATTTTAGAAGTACCATTTACATAGTGCATAAATATAGTGCTCAACGACCTTGAAAGTACGTAACTGATAACAGCACCGACTGTATGTACGGGGAGACTTTTTACAGCCGCCACATGCCATAAACAACGCTGCTGTGATATTAAAAAAAGCAAAAAGACAGGTTCTCAAAGACTTTACCGAGAAAAGAGGCCTTGGTGTCAAATTTACAAGGACACGATGACAGGGATAAAAGAAACAGATCGAACTTCTAGGGGTTTTTTTTTCTCCATAAAACTTCACAAACTTAAACCCCTGTCAATATCTTGCAATCAAAGAGGTAAGCATAACGATCAACTCCAAATGGTTTTATCACAAGGCACGCAGAGCGCTGTAGAATATCATGTTGGAAACCTTAATGTTTGAATTAACTGATGTTTTTTTTACGAATAACGTCGAGAAATAATATTGCCTTTTACTTTCTTTAGTTAATAAATTAAAACTTCATAAAAGACAGGCTGTGAAATACCTTGTTGCAATAGTGATTTTAAACTGCACCTATATCTATGAATTAAATCTGGGTATTGGAGAAAACAATTGTTAAAGGATTTCCTTAATGTGTGATACCGATATTATAGGAATAACCATGCCGTAATTTTGAAGTTTGCGACGGTATACACAGATTTTAATGGTCGCAAATATTTTTAACGGCGAAGGCGCAGCCTGAGCCGTTAAAATGATTTAAGACCATTAAAATCTGTGTATACCGTCGCAAACTTCAAAATTACGGCATGGTTATTCCTATTCTAACGCTCTTCCACGTTTCGACGTTTCGGCCATAATGCCTTCTTCAGGATTGTTTGTCATAACAGGAAATGACGTCAACGTCAAACGACAGTAAACAAGGAATTTTACGGTCGCAAATTTTCGCCATCCGACCAATCAGATTGCTCGAAATTTATTTAGTGCGTTAGAATCTTGTTTTAATAGTTTTTCTGTAATGCAAAGATTACGTTCATTGAAATCTTCAACACCATTAAAACCCTCTTACGCCGAGAGCGACTTTTATGTCGCTCCCGTATAACGCCGAGAGCGACATTAAAGTCGCTTATCGGGAGAGACCGAGAGCGACATATAAGTCGCTTTTAAAATACAATGATATTAAATTACAAAAATGTATACTCCTTGTCATATTTTTGATAGTTGTAAGATTTTATTAGCAAATGGCGCGCCATGATTGCATGTAAACATATTTTGTTTTATGACGTCATTAAAACAAAAAAACGACGTCATTTTCGGGCTCACTTTTGGCGTCATATGCTCGATGTCGTTACGGCGGTCGCGTCAAGACATCAATTGCATGGTAAAAATTTAACCATCCGGGTGCGCGATTTCCTTATCAAGATCTTTTATTTCATTGTCTAATACTTAGGAAATGTTATAGTTAAATGTTGTAAAAGGTTTATAGGCGAGGATGAAATTTCCGTGAAAGCAAGAACAGTCGGCCTAGGCAAAGAGTTCCAATTTAAGCATTTTCCAGAAATATTACGTGTACCTTATCTATTTAACGAAGTATAATGAAGTTTGGAATGGGAATAATTTATAATTCGATTAAATTAAAACTCATCAACTTTGATGCATTTTACGATTTCATGCAAAGAACATTATTTAGTCCTGAATAAACAAGCCGACGGATAGCATAAGCATCATTTCTTACAAAAAGAAAGAAGTACTGGGTGGCTAGTCTACAATGTATCAATCGGATGGCTGGATGCGGATTGTGGAAAAAATAAAAGGTGACTGATTAATGTATAAAGGGTTTGGATGCTAACATACTGATTAGTCGATAGATCGATCAGTCAATCATTTGATAAATAAATTATCCAATCAATCAAACAATTTATCGATCAACCAAATAATCGATCAATCAGACAATCAATCAGTATTTGTAATGCGCACAAAATTTTTAATGATGATAAAAGAATATTTCTCCGGGTTAAAAGAAAATTTTTGTTTTTATAAATACTTTTTCCTTACTAAAGCATTGTTGGAAAATCTGCTAATAACCCCGATATTTATGAAAAAAAGTTGCATGTCGGTAAAAGTTTGATTTTCCCGGAATTAGAATCTACTTTTGTTAGTAAACAAATACCAAAATACGATGTACCATCCTGGCATAAAAACAAGTATGCTGGTTTTTCAATAAAACGGCTATATTTTTATTTCTAGGCGAACAGAACTAAATCAAGAAATACTTAAATTTCTATGAATCAGAAATCTGGAAGACGAAAATATATGGCACTTTAATTGGTTCAATTCAGTGGTTGTCTCTTTTTCCCATTTAATTTGGCGAATACACAGAGCAGATACATGTAAAAAGACCTGTGAACTTTCCAGTCAAAATCTGACGCATTTTTTTTTTAAATTTGCAATCGATGCAAATCATGTTAATCCTTTGTGAAAAGCGGAACAAATACCCGGTATATAATATACAATGACGGCTATTAAATTCACTTCTCCCACTTCGAAAGGCCGCTGAGATGCACAACCAACGCTTTACTCGTTTTAATACCGGAAAATCTGGAACTCCAACCCGAATGGGACGGATGGACAACCAATTCAGCAAACCGTTTTTACTGCCTGATAGAAACAAATATTTTCTTTAGTAGTCCGGTTCCCGCTCTTTTTTTCAAAGATTTCGTTTTCGCATACACTATCCACGAGTCAAGCGAATGCAATTAAAGTAAATCATGAGTTATATCTAAAACTCACACCAGATGGATTGCCGTGCAAACATTCATGTGTATCACAATTTAAATAAGAAAAAATAATTTACCGGCATTATTTACCGGCATTTTCTTTTTCTTTCAACAAAAAATCGGAAGATGATGCATTCGGATAGTGAAATTGAGTACATCGGTACATGGGCATTCTGAGAAATTAGTTTCCTCCGGTACTTTGTTAAAGACCGGTTGTCGGTTTTTGTGTCCGATCACAAACATACTATACGCATGTTCTGTTTCAGAGTACGTTTATGCTTCATAGCATTAGTTTCTTCAAACACAAATCGCGGAGAAAGTTGTAAATATACAATATGAATAAATGCAATGTACTAATATTAAAATTATTAATTTTAACAAAAAGTAAATGAAGATACACTTATGACGCTTGAACAAATACATATGAGTCTCAAATCGCATCGAAATTAATAGCGACGTTAACTTTGGCGCTCCGTAACGTCATTTCCGCCGCGACGTCAACAACATCCTAAAATAAAGACTCCGGCGTAAGAGGGTTAAAGCTCTAGAATAGCGAGCAAGCTGTGACATGTAAACACCATTGGATGTTGCATTAGGAACATCGACGCTTAAAAACGGAATATTTACTAGATCAAATAAAAATAATATCTTTTATCATATATTTTAGAAGTGACGTAACCATTTTAAATTTGAAAGATTATGATAAAGAAAGTTTGCTTGCGTTTCTGAAGTGTTTGCCTGATTAATCTATGTTACATAAATCATTAAGGTATCTCGAGGTGTTGTTAAAGGCTGTTATAATGTTATCATGATATTCGGTAGAAGAAAACATAAATTCTCTTTCATAATAGTATAAAAACAGATCAGCAACAAGGGGTGCCCAATAAGTAGCAATCGGGATGTCTATTTCTTGTTTATAAATAGTGTTACAAAATCTAACATAAATGTTGGCGACTCTATTAGGTACCCGGTATTGTCAAATCCATTAAGAATAGTTATCATAAGAACCATCTGTTAAAATTCAGAATGTTCATTACAAGCGACATAATTATGTTTTATTTTCTCCTCTAAACGTTTTTAATGAGACTGGTGAGCTTGTGTCTTATTCAATTATAAGGAAGTGAGGTGTACAAAGTGGACAAATCATCATAAGTTGACAAACAGAACACCTATAAATTATTTGATTAAAGCTTCTTTAAAACGTTATCTAAGTTTTTTATTGACCAATATAGATTTTTGTCAGTGGTTTCAAAAACCTTTTCGCAATACCTCATTACATCTTCCTTATTGGCTTTAAGACAAGAAGTTAAGAGTACAGATAATTTATAAGTAGTGCAAGAACTGAATCTGGCGATAATTCTTGCTTAATGGAGTTTTGTGCTTTTTGGGCAACCAAACATAGTAGGAATTTTACCGCCAGACACTAGTTCTAAATTCTTATGAAGAAGTAGGCTGTAAGCATTAGTACTATTAAGCTCTTCAGTTAAAATATGAATATAGTTTACGTCACATTGTTATTGCATTATTTGAAGCCTTACTAGCAAGTGATAAAACAAATCTGTTGTGAAAGCCTTGAATTCGTCTTTTCAGGTGACGAAAAATAAAACGAGGTCGTGGTAATAATGAAGCTCAGTAAATTCTTTATAGAAAAGTGAAATATGCATATCAGGAATGGCCACACCCAGCAGACACAGCCTCCCCACACAGCCAGATAGTAGAGTGGAAAAGAGAGCATTGAATTACAATAATCAGTTTCAAAATGGACGCCACAAACAATTAAAGAAAGTGAGAACCCTAGGGGTTACCTCCTTAAAACGGTCAGTGGCAAAACAATTTGCCACTGGAGGTTCAAACCAGATGTTCTAGGGTGCAACAACCCACAGTTTCCTCAACAGGTTCTCATATCAACAAACAAGTACAAGTTGTCTTGGTAAAATGACTCCAACTCACCCATCAGCCTAACAATGTTGCATGCAAAAGCACACAAACATATAAAACAACAAGAAGCTAATAGCACTGCAAAGCCAAAAGGGCGAGTACTCAATGATCTTACCGAGACCAGAGCCCCTGCAGTCAAATTACCAAGTACACGATGACAGGGATGAAAGAAACAAATCGAGCTTCTAGGTTCTTTATAGAAAAGGTTTCCCCATAAGCCTTCAAAAACTCTTAAACCCCAGCCACCGTCGTGCAACCAAAGAGGTAATTTCTGACGGGTCAATCACAAGGCCTGCAGAGCGCTGTAAAATATCGTGTTCAACTTAGTAACCTTTGTGTTTAAATTTACAGATGGTTTTTACGAATAACCGAGGGAAATTAATATTGCCTTTTATTTTATTTTATTTTTTCTTAAGTTTATAAAAACTGGCTGTGAAATACCTTGTTGCAGTAGTGATTTTAAACTGTACCTGCATTTTTTTATTTAAATCTGGGTATCGGCGGTATAGCTTGCAAAAGGATATTCGAGTGCCAATGATTTTGAAGTTAAAGCAATAAACAATCTCAAGATAATGGTGTATTTTCAATAACCTGTAAATGTACTAGGTTATTATGAGACCGTTGACTTGTCTCTGATTGGTTCGTTTAAAATCAATAATATAAACAAACCAGATTCTTGAGATTTGAGACCAACTTCAAGTCGTAGTTGAATAAACAGACAAGATTTTATCGCAGTCAGTGTCTGCCAAATTTATTTAAAGAAAGTTTTGCTTATTTAAAGAGTAAGGATTACTATTTCAGGAAACTTTAATTTGATTAATTTTATTAAGTTAGAATCAAAATATGTCATACATTTTTGCATATACATTGAAAATCTTTTCACTGGTAATTTATTCTAATAATATATTGATTTAATTCAAACACTATCTGCATTAAGAAGGTCGATGAACTGAGGAAGCCTCCTTGTAACGCTTCCATTTTGTACTGCGGTTCTTCTTTCAATGTGTCACATTTAACTACAAAATATTCCATTGAGTGTCGCTCTGTAACCGTAAATATAAACTCACACCCGAATTGTTAAAATCAAAGGTTGTAAAAGAAATTTTAAGCCCCTTAACCACATATTATACGAAAGGGAAGACTTTTTTAAATGGTGTATAAAAAGCATGACTTAACTTCATTAACATAAAATAAGCAAGGAAGATATTTTCTCCGGTCCTTTGGTTAAAAGTGCATTTTGACATTAAAAAAAAGTAAAACTGAATGAGTTTTTAAGACTCGTTATGTTCGTTAATACTTGTACTTTTCGTAATAACATTGATTCACTTTGTAGATAAAATAATATATAATTTACGTTGAATGATATTATTAACTTTTATAGAATAACATGATGATCAGCTTTTCGTTACCCGACATAAGCTTCGTGAAAAGTTTTGATAAAATATTTTTATGCCCCCGAAGGGAGGCATATAGTAATCGCACCGTCTGTCCGTCCGTCCGTCCGTCCGTGCTTACGCCACGCCATTTATGTGGCTATGAGAACAATGGTAACGGTAAATTCTATTCATTCCGTTCTGTTACGTGGCTATTTTTTCTTTTATGTGGCTAAAAGAACAATAGAGAGGACAATAGAGTAGCCACATAAATGACGTTCGTAAGAACCTCCGTCTGTCCGTGCTTACGCCACGCCATTTATGTGGCTATGAGAACAATGGTAACGGTAAATTCTATTCATTCCGTTCTGTTACGTGGCTTTTTTTTCTTTTATGTGGCTAAAAGAACAATAGAGAGGACAATAGAGTAGCCACATAAATGACGTTCGTAAGAACGTCCGTCCGTCCTTCCGTCCGTCAGTCCGGCAAAATGTTGTCCTCGCTTCTTCTCCAAAACAGCTTGAGGGATTTCATTGAAACTTCACAGGAGTGTTTGTCACCAAGCCTAGTTGTGCATATCGTCAGGAATTTCTGATTGGATTATTTTTTGCCGAGTTATGAGCACTTTGTCATTTTTTGCTAACCCTAACCCTAACCCTAACCCTAATTCTTGTCCTCCCTTCTTCCCCAAAACCGCTTGAGGGATTTCATTGAAACTTCACAGGAGTGTTTGTCACCAAGCCTAGTTGTGCATATCATCAGGAGTTTCCGCTCAGATTATTTTTGGCGGAGTTATGAGCCCTTAGTCATTTTGAAACTATAAAGGTGCATTAATGAGCCCAAATGGTATCATTCTGAATTTACTATAACTTCTATATAGAAATCTTGTCTTGTTTACACTCTAGCAGTCACATTTATGCTCGGATTGTCATGAAACTTGGTCAGGATATTTGTCCCAATGATTTCTCAAACGAGTTTAAATATGGGTCATCTCGGTCCAAAAACTAGGTCACTGTTACTAAAAATAGAATTTTCGTGTTAACATTCTAGAGGTCACATTTTTGCTCCGATTGTCATGAAACTTGGTCAGGATGTTTGTCCCAATGATTTCTCGGACGAGTTCCAATATCGGTCATCTGGGTCTAAAAACTAGGTCACTGTTACTAAAAATAGAAATTTCTTGTTAACACTCTAGCGGTCACATTTTTGCTCCGATTATTATGAAACTTGGTCAGGATGTTTGTCTCAATGATTTGTCAGACGAGTTCGAATATGGGTCATCTGGGTCCAAAAACTAGGTCACTGTTACTAAAAATAGAATTTTCTTGTTAACACTCTAGCGGTCACATTTTTGCTCTGATTGTCATGAAATTTGGTCAGGATGTTTGTCCCAATGATTTCTTGGACGAGATTGAATATGGGTCATCTGGGTCCAAAAACTAGGTCACTGTTACTAAAAATAGAATTTTCTTGGTAACACTCTAGCGGTCACATTTTTGCTCCATTTGTCATGAAACTTGGTCAGGATGTTTGTCCAAATGATTTCTAGGATTATTTTGAATATGGGTCATCTGGGTCCAAAAACTAGGTCACTGTAACTAAAAATAGAATTTTCTTGTTAACACTCTAGCGGTCACATTTTTCTTCTGATTGTCATGACACTTGGTCAGGATATTTGTCCCAATGATTTTTCAGACAAGTTCGAATATGGGTCATCTGGGTCCAAAAACTAGGTCACTGTCACTAAAAATAGAATTTTCTTCTTAACACTCTAGAGGTTACATTTTTGCTCCGATTGTCATGAAACTTGGTCAGGATGTTTGTCCCAATGATTTCTCGGACAAGTTTGAATATGGGTCATCTGGGTCCAAAAACTAGGTCACTGTTACTAAAAATAGAATTTTCTTGTTAACACTATAGTGGTCACATTTTTACTCTGATTGTCAGATTGTAAAGAAACTTGGTCAGGACATATGTCCCAGTTATTAATTGGACGAGTTTAAATATGAGTCACCTGGGGTCAAAAACAAGGTCACTGTTACTAAAATTAGAAAAATCTTGTCCAGGCTGTAAATTTTTTATTTCTCATTGGATTTAAAAATAACTTGCCTCAAATGTTTTCCATGACAAGGTGTAGTTTTGCGTACAATACCCATGCCTGTTGGTTCAAGGTCAAGGTCACTGTTACTAAAAATAAAATTTTCTTGTCTGGGCTGTTAATTCCTAATGAATGGAGTGATTTCAAAATAACTTTACATAAATGTTCACCATGACATGGGGATGTGTTGCTTACCATACCCATGCCGGTAGGTCAAAGGTCAAGGTCACTGTTACGAAAAATAGCATTTTCTTTTCGAAGCTGTAGATTTGTTTTTTCTTATTGGATTTTAAAATAACTTGGTGTAAATGTTCACCATATCAAGACGTTGGGTCTCGTGCAACACAACTTTGTTGTACTCAGGTGAGTGATAAAGGGCCATCATGGCCCTCTTGTTCATATTACCCACATCATATGTAGTAAGATCCATAACTCTAATAATCATTTTCCAGGATAATCTCCCCAATACTCTTTTTTCTAAAAAAAATGTAATATTTAACTTTATTTAACTATATATTTACTACAGACTTGAAACATATGATCCTTTCATCTTTCACATTATATGCATGCAGTATTCTTTGTCTTCCACAAGCATATTTTTCATTACATATGTTTATTTATTACATATGTATACCTATTCAATTTCAAAGCTGCATTTCGGGGGCATATGTCAATTTCAAGTGACAGCTCTTGTTTTTTTATATTTTTATGATTTAGTTTTTTATGTGATTGCTGCATGTTAAGCACGTGTTATTTTCAACACTGCATTGGTTAAAAACTAGGTCAAAAGCCAGCTTTTACGGCTAAAACTTATAAATGGTACTTCCAAAACTACTGATTTAATTAAAACACTTCTTTGGCTGAAAACTAGGTCAAAGCAAGCTTAGACGTCTAAGACTCATAGAATGGTACTTCCAAAAATACGGCTTCTTTGACTGAAAACTAGGTCAAAAGCAAGCTTAGACGGCGAAAACTCATAGAATGGTACTTCCAAAAAATACGCCTTTAATTAAAACACTTCTTTGACTGAAAACTAGGTCAAAAGCAAGCTTGGACGTCTATGACTCATAGAACGGTACTTCCAAAAATACGGCTTTAATTAAAACACTTCTTTGACTGAAAACTAGGTCAAAAGTAAGTTAAGACGGCTAAGACTCATAGAATGGTATTTCCAAAAAAATACGACTTTAATTAAAACACTTCTTTGACTGAAAACTAGGTCAAAACAAGCTTAGACGGCTAAGACTCATAGAATGGTACTTCCAAAAATACGACTTTCTGACCTTCGAGATCCAAGCGAAATGCGTATACACTGTGTCTGTCCAACATTAAAAGATCCATTTATTTTCCTGAATTTTACTATTTGCTTACAAAACAAAAATAGACAAATCGCTACTCTAGCGGAGTGCAAAAACTATATAAACATGGACCAAATTTGAATCCTACCCACGTGGACCATATCAGATAACTAAAGATTTTGAATTTCTTACAGATTTCCTCTTTCGATCGTGGCACATACTGCCAACCAAAGATACGTTCTAAATAACCACCAAGTATCTCACGTCCTGAAAAAATAATTCTTTTAAGGTCAAAACCCTTTAGCTTTTTATTGAGTGGGTATTGGGTTTAACGAAGCATCAACGCGATGCGACTTATGATTTGTAAAGTCATTAATGTGCGCAATATGTTACGGTTTCATCTAAACTACAGCACAAAAGTCACATCAGGTTTTGAATAGTTGTTTTCAAATTAAATCGCGCCATTAGCGACTGGTATGCCTGTGACGTAAATTTGGTGGTATTTAAACGGATTGTTGCTACTCAAGGAGTTGTTTGGAAACAAGCATAGTATTTCAAACATGAAGGGATTTGATATTGCAGTAAGAACTTTATTTACCGTTATTCTATTTATAAGGTTTTCTGTTGTTGTAATTAATGGGCACCATGCTCCAGTAGCATCTGTTGAGAGTCTTGTTTTGAAAATTGTTGAATTTATTTGAATTCATAAAGTTCAAAACACGCATTTCTTTTGAAAATCAAACTTGGTTCGACCAATGCAGTGGCCGAGGCGTTGTGGACAAATGCAGCACCTTTAATTCCACTTTTGAAATGTAAATATATTACATACATATATTACACATTTTAAAAGCATCAAATTCGATAGTATTTTTAAGTCTTTAAAACAATATTTTAATTGTTAACATTGTTTACATCACACCATGATACCGACGCGCTTGCGCTTTGGTTTGATTTTCTCCATTTGTAAGGCCTCTATTGAGCTACCCAAATAAGACCGGTCGCATGCCATTTAATCAATCTAAGAAATAAAACAACGAACAGATATACTCTATCTTCAAAGCATATCAGATCTCTGCTCTGATCTTAGCTGTTTTAATGAGAACTTTTAGCAAGAAGAAATAAAACGTAGCATGTTAATTGACGCCTAAGCCTCTCAACACAAACACAGTTCTAAAATGTATTTCTTTTTTTACGCATATATTTCACCGAATCTTTAATATTGTGGTATACTGGTCAATGGCAATTCTGTTTTACACAATAAATTGAAGGTTGCAAAATGGTGCTTCGCTTTTGACGTTCATTTATATTCCGCTTTTCTATTTTTTTTCTATAATTTAATTACATGTATAAAATGTCTTTTTTTGGAAATTATGTAAAAAAATCTCGAAAATAGCGGGACACCTTCTACTGCAGAAATAGCCGATGTTTGATAAGTATGTTGACTTGAGTGAGGTTCTGATGGGGAAAAAGGCTGTTGGCGCTTACAAGGCTCAGTTTTATTTGTTTCGTTTTTGTTTTTGTTTGTTTTGATGTTTCGGAAATGTTTATGTTTTGGCTCAGACTTCTAGCATTAACCTGTTAACTAAGTTAACATAAAAACATAGCACCGTTTTAAAAATTGTATTATTGTTATTTATTTATTAATTAATTTATTTATTTATTTGTTAATTAATTTATTTAATAATATTAATAATAATAAAAATAATAATAATAATAATAATTATAATAATAATAATAATATTATTATTATTATTATTATTATTACCATCGTCATCATCATCATCTTTATTATTATCATTATTATTGTTATTATTATTATTATTATTATTATTATTATTATTATTATTATTATTATTATTATCATCATCATCATTATCATCATTATTATTATTATTATTATTATTATTATTATTATTATTATTATTATTATTATTATTATTATTATTATTAGCCTTATCACCATCATCATCACCATCAGCATCATCATCATCATCATAATCATCATCTTCATCATCAATATTTATTATTATTATTATTTTATTTTTATTATTATTTATTTTTTTTATTATTATAATTATCATCATCATCATCATCATCATCATCATCATCATCAATATTTTTACTATTATTATTATTATTATTATTATTGTTATTATTATTATTTTTGTATTTTTATTATTTATCATCATCATCATCATCGAAAGGTCAGCATTACGATAGGTTTATCACGAGGCCTGCAGAGCGCTGTAGAATATCATGTTGGTAACCTTTCTTTTTGAATGTACAGTTGGATTTTACGAATAACCGGTAAAATTAACATTGCCTATTTTAAGTATATAAATTAAATAACCATTAAATAGCCTGTTCACAAAATTCACAAAAACAACACAAAACATCATTTCACGAAATGCTCACAAGAGTAATATGAAACTGACAATAAATATATTGTGTCCTCGTGACTTACAGATGTAAACTATATGAGATAGTAGTAAACGCGTGTTCGACCTTCAATTTCCTGGTCGCTTGATTTCTCTTGTCCTAGTTAAAAGTTCGTTACAAAGTACAACATTTTCTTGTCAGTATCATTAAACTCATGTGGGAATGTTTTGTATTGCTTAAGCTTTTGTGAATTTATGTAATTAGAATTTTAGTGATTTTTTAAGTCTAGCTTTCTTTCTTTACTGTTCTAACGTGTCTTATCATATTCCAAATCAAGATACATTGGTATCATTCATTTTTGCAAAGTTTCTTGAATGGCATTTTGCCGTTATTGATATTTTGATAATTTTCTTTTTGATTGATGAACGTGCAAGAAAGAGTGTAGGGGATCCTTAACATAGTGTTTAAGTCACATTATAATTACATTATTTGAAGCATTATCAGCAGGTGATAACACAAATCTGTTGTGAAAGTCTTGAATTCGTCTTGTCAGATAAAGAAAGTTAAATCGAGGTCGTGGTGGTAATAAAGCTTAGAGAAGGATATACGAGTGTCAATTATTTTGAAGTTACAGAAATATTTTGAATAAGAACAATCTCAAGATTTTGGTGTATTTTCAATAACCTGTAAATGTACTAGGTTACTATGAGACTTGTCTCCGATTGGTTCGTTTAATATCAGTAATATAAACCAACCACATTCTTGAGATTTGAGACTAACTTCATCGTTTGGGATGGATCAAAATTGTAACGTTTATTGGCGTAAATATGGAGTTGTGCTCAATCTGGGCTAAGGCGGCGTGGGCAGTAATATGCATTTCCATTACTGTCAATGAACTGGCTCGATCCAACCGAGCCTGCAATATTTATATATTTGTCGTGTTCTGTGACTTTCTAAGTCCCCTTTTCACCGATGTTAATATCACAGTAACGTTGTTTGTGCTGTTTTGCGGCTGTAAAATGTCTCCTCGTACATTCAATCAGTGCTGTTATCAGTTACGTCTTTTGAAGGTCGTTGAGCACAATACTTATGTTCTATATAAATAGAATTTCTCAAATTTATTTTTTTATATATCGGCCAGTTTAAAGATGGGTGGTTTCAATATCACAGCCAATAAAGTTTTGATTATTTTCCAATTTCCACCTAAGGAAATATTTCCTGCTTTTTAAATTTTTCCTATGTCTGTGATATGTAGGATTTATATTCTGAGATCGCCTGTTAAAATTCCATTCTGCTTAGTTCCGCCCATTGTTTTCTTGTTTAGGACAAACCCATTCTTTAATCTGGGGACCATACGCCGCTGAACATGGAATGGTATTAATATGAAAATACCGCATTAAAGGTTCCATTTTCATTGTCATATGCATTCCATCGTTTGGGATGGATCAAAATTGTACTGTTTATATGTATATATTGAGTTGCGCTCAAGCTGGGGCTAGGCGGCGTGGACAGTAATATGCATTTTCATTTCTGTCCATGAACAGGCTCAATCAAACCGAGCCTGCAGTATTTTCATATTTGTCGTGTTCTTTAACTTTCAAAGTCCCCTTTTCATTTATTCTAGTCGTAGTTAAATAAACAGACCAGATTTTATCGCCAGTGACTGCCAAATAAGGAGAAAGGATTAATATTTGAGAAAACTTTATTTTATTAGGTTAGAATCAAAATATGTCATGCATGTTTGCATATACATTGAAAATCTTTATTCTTTTCAAATGTGTAATTTATTCGAATTATTTACTAATTTAATTCAATATTATCTGCATTAAGAAGGTCGATGTATTGAAGAACCTCCTTGTAGCTCTTCCACTTTGTACTGAGGGTTCTTCTTTCAATGGATCACATTTAACAGATTTAATTTAATTAACTACAAAATATTCCATTGAGCGTCGCTCTGTAACCGTAAAAATATACTCACACCCAATGGTTAAAATCAAATGTTTAAAAAAAAGACTGTTAAACCATAGAAATTATGCGAAAGGGAAGACAGTTTTCAGAAGGTGTATAAAAAGCATGAATTAACTTTATGAAAATAAGATAAGCAAGGAAAATATTTTCTTTGGTCGTTTGGTTAAAATTGCATTTTGACATTAAAAATCTATTAAGTTTTCTGAATCTCTAAATTGCTGGATACTGATAATTTTAACACGAAGACTCGATATGTTTACAATAATTTTTACTTTTCACAACATACAGGGATAAAAATATGTTTTATGATGAATGCATATACACATCTATTAGCATCGTGCTTCCTCCTTTTTATTTTTGGAGTTTTTATGCACACTAGTGCTATAGACAGAGACAAACACACAATGAAAGTCATCTGGACATAAAGGAACAGGTCTAAGCACCAGACACGGCGACATCGCCTAGCCAAGAGTGCTGTACATGGTTATAGACGTGCCATCCAAGACATTTACATACACTTATTTTTATACATATACAGACATGTAGGACAATTACGGTACCAGAAATATATATATATACATGTATATATAATATTAGACCTGTTCCTTTATGTCTGAAGGTTTGTTCGTTGGTTACTTATCTCACCCATATGTATCTTACTTCCACGAACATGAATCCTTTCGGGGATCCCTTAATTCGAAAGTTAGCTGTTTGAATTGAATTATCTCCCCTTAACATAATATATATCTTCAATTCAGTGTATCGAAAGATCCAGATGACTTTCATTGTGTGTTTGTCTCTGTCTATAGCACTAGTGTGCATAAAAACTCCAAAAATAAAAAGGAGGAAGCACGATGCTAATAGATGTGTACATGTAATTGTCCTACATGTTTGTATATGTATAAAAATAAGTGTATGTAAATGTCTAGGCAGTCAGAGGGTCATTTGTGGATAGTTATGGTTTATATGCGTTGCCGGAAAATTTCTCTATTGAGAACTTGGATGGCACGTCTATAACCATGTACAGCACTCTTGGCTAGGCGATGTCGCCGTGTCTGGTGCTTAGACCTGTTCCTTTATGTCTGAAGGTTTGTTCGTTGGTTACTTATCTCACCCATATGTATCTTAATTCCACGAACATGAATCCTTTCGGGGATCCCTTAATTCGAAAGTTAGCTGTTTGAATTGAATTATCTCCCCTTAACATAATATATATCTTCAATTCAGTGTATCGAAAGATCCAGATGACTTTCATTGTGTGTTTGTCTCTGTCTATAGCACTAGTGTGCATAAAAACTCCAAAAATAAAAAGGAGGAAGCACGATGCTAATAGATGTGTATATGTAATTGTCCTACATGTTTGTATATGTATAAAAATAAGTGTATGTAAATGTCTAGGCAGTCAGAGGGTCATTTGTGGATAGTTATGGTTTATATGCGTTGCCGGAAAATTTCTCTATTGAGAACTTGGATGGCACGTCTATAACCATGTACAACACTCTTGGCTAGGCGATGTCGCCGTGTCTGGTGCTTAGACCTGTTCCTTTATGTCTGAAGGTTTGTTCGTTGGTTACTTATCTCACACATATGTATCTTACTTCCACGAACATGAATCCTTTCGGGGATCCCTTAATTCGAAAGTTAGCTGTTTGAATTGAATTATCTCCCCTTAACATAATATATATCTTCAATTCAGTGTATCGAAAGATCCAGATGACTTTCATTGTGTGTTTGTCTCTGTCTATAGCACTAGTGTGCATAAAGACTCCAAAAATAAAAAGGAGGAAGCACGATGCTAATAGATGTGTATATGTAATTGTCCTACATGTTTGTATATGTATAAAAATAAGTGTATGTAAATGTCTAGGCAGTCAGAGGGTCATTTGTGGATAGTTATGGTTTATATGCGTTGCCGGAAAATTTCTCTATTGAGAACTTGGATGGCACGTCTATAACCATGTACAGCACTCTTGGCTAGGCGATGTCGCCGTGTCTGGTGCTTAGACCTGTTCCTTTATGTCTGAAGGTTTGTTCGTTGGTTACTTATCTCACCCATATGTATCTTACTTCCACGAACATGAATCCTTTCGGGGATCCCTTAATTCGAAAGTTAGCTGTTTGAATTGAATTATCTCCCCTTAACATAATATATATCTTCAATTCAGTGTATCGAAAGATCCAGATGACTTTCATTGTGTGTTTGTCTCTGACTATAGCACTAGTGTGCATAAAAACTCCAAAAAAAAGGAGGAAGCACGATGCTAATAGATGTGTATATGTAATTGTCCTACATGTTTGTATATGTATAAAAATAAGTGTATGTAAATGTCTAGGCAGTCAGAGGGTCATTTGTGGATAGTTATGGTTTATATGCGTTGCCGGAAAATTTCTCTATTGAGAACTTGGATGGCACGTCTATAACCATGTACAGCACTCTTGGCTAGGCGATGTCGCCGTGTCTGGTGCTTAGACCTGTTCCTTTATGTCTGAAGGTTTGTTCGTTGGTTACTTATCTCACCCATATATATATATATATATATACTTTGTCTGCCCAACATTTCAATATGAATTAATTTTCCTGAACTTTTCTCCTTGCTTACGAAACAAACGTAGACAAGTCGCTAGTCTAACGGAGCGCAAAAATATATACAAACATGGAACCAATTTGATTCCTACCTACGTGGACCATAGAGGAATAATAATAATTAAATGTCTTACATCTTTACTCTTTTGATCGTGGCAATAACAGTCCGTCATAGATAAGCTCTTAATTATAACCATGTATCTTAAGCCCCGAAAAAATAATTATGTTAGGGTCAAAGCCCTTTTGCTTTTGATTGAGTGGGTATTGGGTTTAACGAAGCATCAACGCGATGCGAATTTGATTTATAAGTTCGTTAATGTGCGCAATATGTTACGATTTCATTTAAACTACAGCACAAAAGAATACCAGGTTTCGATATTTTTTAATAGTTTTTTTTCTCAAAATCAATCGTGCCGTTAGCGACTGGCATGCGTGTGACGTATTTTTTTGGTATTTAAACGGATTGTTTGTTATCGAAGAAGTTGTTTAGAAATATGCATAGAATTTCAAACATGAAGGCATTTAATATTGTGGTAAGAACTTCATTCATTGTTATTCTATTTTAAAAGTTTTCTGTTGCTGTAATTAATGGGCATCTTTCTCCAGTCACGTCTGTCGAGTTTTTTGTTTGAGGTTTGTTGAATTTGTGGAAATAAAAGTAATTAAGACCGATTGGGTGGTCGAGGCGTTGTGGAAAAATGCAGCACCTTTAATTCCACGTTTGAAATATAAATATATCATAAACATTTAACAGGGTTTAGAAAAACCAGGGTTTAAAAAGCATCGAATTCGATATAAGCCTTTAAAAACATTTTAATTAAAAAATATTACAATTTTTCACATTGCTTTCCTTACACAATGATGCCGACGCGCTTGCGCATTGGTTCTGTTTTTTTATAATAAAATAAGGCGATCATAGTTATGAAATGTATTTCTCAATCGTATAGTTTTTAATTGTTTAACTTTGTTTTTCAACGCATATATTTAACTGAATCTTTATTTTTGATGTAATATAGTGGTTAGTTGAAATTCTGTATTACTTAATGTACAAACTTTAGGCTGCGAGAATGGTGCTTCATTTTGACGATGATTAATATTCCTCTTTTTTATATTTTTTAATTAAATCATAAAGTGTCTGTTCAGGAATTTAATGTACAAAACCCCGAAAATAATCGGACACGTTCTATTGAAGAATTAACCGATGTTAAAGAAGTAATTTGACATGAGTGAGGTCCGAGCCGAAAAGATTGTCATTGTGACTAATGAGGCTCAGTTTTAGCTTTTTATGTTTCGAAAATCCTTAATTTTTTTGCTGAGAATTCTGGAATAATCCTCCTTGCTAAGTAAACAAAATATGTATTTTATAAAATGTTATTTATGTTTTACGCAGCGTTTGATATGCGATGTGTGAATTTTAGGTTAGATTATTATTGGGTTATTATAGCTTAAAATCTTAAAATTATTGCTTATTATTTAATAGTGCTTATTATTATTGTTTATTATTATTATTATTATTATTATTATTATTATTATTATTATTATTATTATTATTATTATTATTATTGTTGTTACTATTATTATTATTAATTATTATTATTATTATTATTATTATTATTATTATTATTATAATTTGGTAAAAAGACAGTGCATAAATATTCAAAGTAAAACATTTCATTTCAGAAATTGGTTTTTTTCTTTGAAGTTGTGGCGGGAAAGGTATGCATACCCGGGAACAAAGCCTGCACTCCGGTAAGCAGTTTATTCCTCTATCTTACTGTTTAACAGTTGTTACTAACGCTACGAATTTTTTAAGTTTTTATTACTTAACTTTTTGCATAAAATGCATGCACACAAATTAATTGCAGTTGATCTCGGAACTCTACATTCTAGATTCAGATCAATCAGTTTTGTTTTATTCCATAATATCAACCTAAATATCAGCAGCATGATATAGTACATGTATATTTTATTATATCCACATATCATAATAGTATCTAGTTCCAGTTTTAATATGTCGGGTTCAAACATTTTTATTAATCAAATATAAAATGTAATTTCAAATATCGAAAGCCCAGGAGAAAAATATATAGAAAGTATTTTTTATTTAAATTACATCTCTTAAAAGTTTTTTTTATCCGTGCCATCGTGTTCTTGCTGATTTGACTCCATGGGCTCTGATCTCGGTGACGTTACATCGTCAGATATTGTCCGTTCGCTATAAGAAGAAAGAAACTGGCCATGTTTCATATACACCTTCATTAACAACAAATTACAAAAAAAACATGCATGCCATTAATATTTTAATATATTTTACTACATATTACTACTATATTTTACGTAAGCGGTTACACTGCTTTATTGAATACCTTATACCTGCTCTAAAACGGAACTCTCTAGTATATAAATATTTTATTCATAATAACATAAGTTTACATAAGAGAAGCAGAAAGATATCCGATGGTGTGTCTGTGTTCGTGTAGCAACATAATTTATATCAATGACTAAACTTTAATTTGAATGTATTCAACTCTAAAGCTTACTCAAATAGGTGGGTGCCGCATTATCTATCCAATCAGCGATTCGGCAATGCATTACTTTTTTCAATTTAAAACAACTGTTAAATGAAATCACGTTGATTAAAAAAAACGTACCCAGGTGTCGTAGACATGATTCTTGTAACCAGTAGGTCATGCCACTCTTAAGGTGTGAACATGTTAATCATGTACAAACAAAAATTGCACGTTCAGATCAAACAGTCTCCACAAACAGCCAAACAAGTAGAGGAAGAGAATGAAGTTTTTTTATATTAAAGAATTGATTGAAATTAGATCCGGAGTGTTTTCCGCACTAGAACGATCAGTGGTAAAGCGTTGCAGTGGTTTTAACCAGATTCTAGGATACGCCCGCTTCAAACATGATTCTTCAGGTTATCATAACGCATTGAGCTAGCGGTACTGTTAGTCTCAATAATTCGACTGCAAGCACAGACCCATTATCATACGGACGTTTTCGTTGTCTGTACTTTACGTCTCAAGCAGTTACGATCAAAACTGTGGTGGAAATCGACCCGATTTAAATTCTTTTTATTTTCACTCCCACACGAAATTTTCAACACTGGTATGTCAAATATCGTTATAAAACATAAATAATGATAAAAGTTACAATAAAATGAACGAATAATCCACAAAATAACTTGTTAGACCTACCACAGCATATGCCGTTTACACGGTGAAAATTATCGATAAACGCGAGTCAGATAAACTTTATGCGGTGTAATCGACATGGGTGGAGGTTTAAAACAGTTTTGCATAAAAAACGAAAACGTTACTTATAAAGGATTACATATATTGATTCTACTTGAATGTGGCTTTTCAGGTATGTAATTTTTTTTTAAATAAATATGTTTAAGATGCTTTATGAAGCCGGAAAAAGATTGAAAAGTTGCGATTTATTTTCCGATCGGCGGCATATAGAAATAGAAGGAAAATTTTCCGCATTGATTTGAATAGTAACTGGGTTGTACGCGAAGGGCAAATATCGCATATATAGAAAAGCCCTTGTCGCGTACAAATAGTTGTGCTAGCGGTACTGTCAGAGTAAACATACTTGAACCGGTCATGTTTTCTTTAAATAAATTAATGAAAAGAGAAGTATTTGTATTTATTAAAATGATATGTGTTTTTTTTTCAATTCATTCCTTTCCATTTTATTATATACATTTTATTGCGGATAAAAAATAAATGCCGGCCTGGGTGGGAAATGAGGGTCATAGATGCGGCGGTGAATGTTAAACTATACTACTCAAAATTTGATAGGGATCGCTTTCCATTTTATCCCGAATTATTGCACCTACCAAGTTTCAACCATTGTTCCGCTTTAACGGTTTGTCGGCTCATTTCTTTTTTTGGCACAAAGCAGATGTCAAATGACCTTTTTTTCAGAATCACAAGACATATTTTATCGTTTAACCTTATGTAAGGAACAAACATAATATTTTAAGTGATCCTTATCAAATTTTGAGTAGTACAAATATCATTTTACCTGATCAGTAGTATTAGAAATAATAAACATTTACATGACTCGATATGTTAAATTTTAAATAAGCTGGCTTGATCAATATTTTATATTCAGGGTCTTGGGGACTGTGACACGGCGGCTTCAGAAACCTGTATGCTACTGCCGATAGGAGCGGCGGGAAAAATCCAGCCTCGGTGTGGTGGTAGGTCTAGTGCTTTTTATAAACAATTATTTCAAAACAAAACCATACAGATTCATTATTGGATGCATTTACATAATAACAGCCGTCAGTAATTATCAAAACATCAGTAGAACATGGCTCGGTTGAAACAGCATTTTCTGGATTGTCGTACAGGAAAATATAATTTAAAATTATCAATTTTGATAACTTTTTAAATGTTATGTGGTATAACAGCTTTTCGATCCAGAAAGCCGCATCCGTAATCAAAGCTGAGGGGTCAAACTTGTGCTATGAAGTGGTTTGATCCCCCTATCACTCAAAACTAAGCAAACCTGTTAGATCGAAAAAATATATTCATATCTCAACTTCAAGTAATTTATTTGTTATTGAAAGAACTAGGTTACGTTAACACGGTAACAATTAAACTATGTTTTATTATTAGTAGTCTAATAACTCTGCACCTCTGTCATGGTAAATCAAAGCGTGAAAAGATCAATGTATCTACAGTTAGTATGAGATGTTTCGAAAATTGTAAAAATTCATGGATTTAACATAAAGTAAAATCATTGCCTTCAATTTGTCTTCATCAGCACCGCTAGACCTGAACTGTGTTTGCGATCCTACTCTGACGTCAGCGGAAGCCTGCAAACCTGGTCTGAGCTGCCAGCCGGTGAAGAAACTTTACCAGTGTATGCCGAGTGGTAGGTAGACACATTTCGTTCAAATAAAGTGTTGCACACTATTTTAGAAATGAAATCTCTTTTGGAGAGGCACTCTTAAGTAAGTATATTTTGAAACTCATTCAAACAAATTCTTTAATTAAGTCACTTTGACCTTTTTACTTTAAGCATGTTAGGACTGAGATCATTACGGGATGTCCAGACAGTGCTCTGGGGTTCTCGGTGTCATATTACATATATGGGCTTTTAAAATGATTTTTTGTGTTGTTTTGTGTGTGTTCGGAGGTAAATAGAATAATAAGGATTATTGAGGCCTAGCATATTTTCTTAAACGTTCTAACTTTTCTTAGCGTATGTTAAATAAAGATACATGAATAACACTTATTTGTACGAAGTTTTATTGAACTGCATTTTGCCGTTCAAGAGATTTTGATAAATTATTTTTATTGATGAAAGTGCAGTTACGACTGCGAACGATTTTTTAGACCGGAAAATGACCATTTCTTTAGACCGGAAAATGACCATTTCTTTAGACCGGAAAATGACCATTTCTTTAGACCGGAAAATGATCATTCCTTTAGACCGGAAAATGACCATTTCTTTAGACCGGAAAATGACCATTTCTTTAGACCGGAAAATGACCATTTCTTTAGACCGGAAAATGACCATTCCTTTAGACCGGAAAAATGACCATTTCTTTAGACCGGAAAATGACCATTTTATTATGAAAAAAAAGGAATTTTAATCCACCAACTCAAATTTCTAAAAGTGATTGCTTCGGTCTGCTTACTAGATCAAATAAATGTATACACAAAAATCGCATAAACTTTATCACTTGTCAAGTAAAATCCTTTTATTTTAGATGTTCTCTGGGTAGTGATTTTTTTAAAAAAATTTTTGCAGTTCCCGTCGGTCCAGTTTGTGTATCATCACAGAGAAACTGGGAACCCATTTACAGTCATGATATGAACGGTGGCGCATTGGACGGCACAAATAGAAATAATCTGTTTAATGCCATCCGAGAGGGGGCGGAGGTCAAAGTATACGCGGCGTATAGCAGATTCTTTGATCTTTTGAACATCCAGAAAGTGTCTATCTCCTTTGACCAGGATATACAACTACAGGTAACAATGTTTGATGAATGTTTAGATGTTTAAAATTCTCGATCGGTGAAAATATTTTATAAAAACCCAATCGACAATTTGTCTACAACCGATCATCACTGATCGAAAATTGTCTACAGTGACTATGATGACATAAAAATGGTTTCTTGAAAACTTTCGCGAAAATATATTAGGCTTTCACTAAAAGTTGTTTTTTTTTAAATCCCGAAAACATGACATTTCATGACTGAATGCAAGAAAAATATCTTAACAAGATAATTTCCTTGGTCATTCTTCAAAATGCCAAAACATAAATGTCAATGTTTTCACTATACCAGATAACTTTTCACGAAAAGAGTTACCTAGAAAGGAAACATATTCGGAACACTTAGAACTAACTTCTTTTATCACCAGTGCTTGTGAACGCATACCTGGTGACTTTTATAATCAAAATAATAGATTCTTTTAAACAAAATTTTCTTCCAGACTAGTTCTATTTGATTAATGCGCTAGAAATAAAGAACCAACAAACCAACGAATCAATCATTCAATCAATCAATTAATCCCACAATCTCCATCATACATGTGTGTATCATTGCAGGTTGCCCATGGACAAAACTTGTTCTGGGCACAACCAGCCTATGCCAATTCGTACAACTTATATCAAATTTACTCGACCAACGGCAATGACCATCTTACTCAGTTCTTCATCAACGACCCTGTGAATAGGGGCAGAGAAAATATGAATGTTCCGAGGGCAATGAAGTGGTTTGTCCGGTAAGTGAGTGTTTCGTTATGAGAAGACTCTATTTCACTTTAAATTTTCAGTTTTGCAACCGAGAAGTTTTGTCCGAGAAGTTTAATGTTTCATAGTCTATTATTTATTTTCACTTATGTTCTCATACCTACGCAACCATTATAAAGCCTGTTTCTTTCATTGTATTGGTATCTGATTGTTATTAATGACACAATGATGATATAAAGAATTATAGTTTATTATCTGACATGCAGGCTTTATATTCATACAACAAATGAAGTTTCCATATTTCAAAAACCCTGCTTAAATCATAAAGTTTGACTGAAAGTATTTTTCAATTACACAATAAACAGGAGAATCAGCGGAAAGCTCAATGACGTCACTAAATTGTCACGTGTTATCCAAGATGGCGCAAATGTTCGGGTAGCGATAAACGACTCTTTGAGGCATCTTGAATTGGCCGATTTATCATCAACCGGCAAAGTACAAGGTTTCAATTTACTTTTAACAATTAATCTAATGTAACAGTAAAGCAAGAACGTTATTTCTTGCTTCTCCTTCCAAAATTAATCCACGAGTATTATGCTTCATAGTTTGTTGAATACAGTAAAAACAGTTTTGTTTATTTACACATCATTTAAAAATGGTGCTAATTTTAATGCAGCTGATTTTTAAAGTTTATTGATATTGTGATTTTACTTTCCCTCTGCAACACTCTTCTGTGTCAATATTATACACATTTTTGCTATCGGTGTTTAATTGGAATGATACCTTATTTTGACAAAACCTTGTATGTTTATGACGACTTTTAACAAACGCTATCATGTAATAGTATCTTACATACACATCGATGTCATGTTTCTTCAAGAAATACCGAACTTACAAAATAACATTTTAGGAATATCCTTGGAAATGCGAGATTCTTTGAATGGAATGCAGTTCAATACCACGGAACAATGGTTGTTTATGCGCTGGTCTACTGACGGAACTGTCCAAAAGACTAAGTAAGCCTTGTTTATATACACTAGTAATCAATCTCCTTCGCAGAGTTGTCGTTCCTTACACTCATGAGCCGATAGTGTAAGCGAATGACTAGTAATCAGCAAACTTCGGCTATTTCCACTAAGCTACTGCCTGCCTCGTTGATATTTCCATTATTCAGACGGTTGGTTTTTTCCTGTTAAATAATCTGCAAAAATAATATACAGTAATGGCAACAGTGATACTAAAAGATTATTTCGAAAGTTGACCGATATAAAAACAATAAACACTGTCTTTTCAAACCTTGACATTAAGAATTCTTATTAAAAGAATAAACAGGACAGTGCTATTGAAAAGGCGATTAATCTTCAATTAATTATTTTTAATAAAACGGAGAACGTGTTATCCAGTCACTCGTCTCTATGTCTCTTTATCATTACAAGACATAAACAGGAAACATTTTGTTGAATGATTGAAGCAGACCAGGGATCGAACCGCTTCGGCGTCAGCGCCTTGTAACATAACTCCATGCAAGCTACCAACTGAGTGTGTATGTAGAATGTACAGAGCTTAATATGCTTCCTTTTATATCAGAGATTGCCAACTGCGAATTAGTTTATAATTTCCCAATATTGACAAAGGAATTACAAAAACAGTTTTATGTTTAATCATTATCTTATCATCATATTGTGCGAATGTTATTTTTAGGACCCATTCAGAAGTCATCAATTCACATGTTGTCCAAGGACCAATGCCTTTTCTAAAATTAATATGTTAATTTTGAATTGGTTGATCAATATTTACAAACAGAATCTGATCGCTTCTGTAATTTCCTGTTTCATTCTTTTGGACATTTTTTCATTTTTTTTTCGCGAAATCAAATCCAAGCGAAAACAAACAATTTAATCTCAATCTATATTTATGTAAAACAAAAGCGAAAATCTCACTACAGCCTTCTACGCGAATATTTAAAAATGACACGACAGTAATTTAGTTTTTATCTTCACAGCTGGCTGGTGAATACACCTGCAGGCACTGAGGGTCAGGTTCTGAAGGGGCAAAACATTAATTGGTACGTTGACACATGCTGGCAGTTCGTTTACCGCCACGGTGCTCAAGGTCAGGCCCTTTCCGGCTCCTCTGCTAACCTGCTTAACGCCATCAATTCTGGTCAACGGATCAAGATCAAACTAGGTCTGAAATATTACGAGGTAGGTGCAGAAACTTATCAAAATCCAAGTCGTTTTGATATGTCTTGAAGTAGTATATACAATATGCTGTAGTTATATAGTAAAAAGCTCGGTAGGTCGAATCCTAAACTATAACTATGGCAAATATACTATAATATTGTTTTACAACAGACGTACGAGTTTTAATTATGCCCAGTTACACATTAAACTACTCATATGTTGGGTATTTACACAAATTTAACTTTAAGATTTAGAAAAAATATAAAATCATAGTTCAAATATTGGTTAATATATAAAACAGGAAAAAACGTTAACTTATGCTATTTTTTCTTTGTATTCAAAAACAAAGCTATTCGTTGAAACTTTGATATGAATTTTACTTTTAATGCAAATCTACACAAAAAAAAGAACTTAAACATTCAATTTACCTTAATGTAACTTGCGGCTGTTTAAAGCTTCTTCAGAAACATCGGATATGGAATCTGTTTAAACACCATGTTGATTTTGAAAAACAAAGCTTTTCGTTGAAACTTTGATATGAAAAATGTAAGTTTTCAATCAAAACTCATTTATGAGCGACGACCCGTTTGTCACCATACTGTAAGGCGTTTATGTTTGAGCTCTCAAATTACACAAGGATGTTATGTGTGAATTTTAAAAATGTCGATACATATAAATTCTTTGCAAAACTTTTAATAAGTCTAGTCGCCAAAAATGTAAGACCTTTCACAATCAATAACTTTCCACTCTAAAAATTTGGTTCCTTACATTTTTCAAGCATTTCAAACAGCGTATTCAGAGTTAAAGAAATGTCATGAAGTAATAACACGTACTTAGTGGTGAACGTTATACGCGAGAAATGATGTTATAAAACTTACTTGTGTCCCAGGTGAACGTAATACGCGTGAACAGTCAAAATGTGGTGACAGTACAAGTGTTCGATTCCTGGGACGACAACATAGCGACTCCAACGTGGAGATGGTTCGAAGTGTCCACCTCAGGATCCCTGAAAGAGCTTGTTTTAGTAGTCGGTGGTAACTCTATCATCAGTGAAGAAACCAAAAACGCCGAAGTCACGTGGTTTGCTGAAAACAGAGAATGGACGCAGATATCTTTCGGTGACATTCTAAGTAAGTTAAACAAATCCCTCAACGACAACAAAAACAATAACCTAGCAATCATCATATTATACACTGCCAGTAAACATGTTATGTGGGAAAAATCCTGTTTAGGCTGTTTAAATCATACTGTTTTATTCTGTTTCGATTTTTAGGGCATTCTGCTCGAATAAAAATTATAAAAATGTACCCTTTTTGAAGTACGGGTATTGCGACAAAGTTTTACACCAAATTATACAAACACCTTTGCAGCGGTTATTTTCACTTGCCGTTACAGTAACCTCTGCTACCAACGACAATAAATATAATATATTTTTTACTCATGTTTTCACGATAACGCCACTAGGTGTTTTATTCTTTAAATTTAATATAATCAAAATATAAAATCATGTAATTTATCAAAACAAAAAAATGAAAAGTTAAATAATAATATTATATCATTTTTGCCAAATGGTATGCTCTTTATGATTATTACGTGGTATGTTACCTCCTCTGTGATGGCAGGGGTTTGTTTGTGTAGAAAGTGTAAACGAAAAGCTGTATCATCCGAACGTTTATATTTACTTTGCATTGGTCCATGTTTTCATTTCTTTAGCCATGATGTTTATTTATGATCTGGAAACCAACGTTCATATTCTATACTTGTAAATTTGTAAGATTTAAATAAATATAAAACTTCAAAGTTTATATAACTACATTTCTAACATTTTTTCTCAAATAAAATTAAAAATGTGTAAGTGAAATGTGATCAATCAAAAATCAATGTGATGCTTCATACTGTAATACTTTCTTGTCTCTTAATCAGATTTTATTCTTTTTGGACAGCTGAAGCTCTGAACGGACCGGATTTCCGGTTCAAAGTAAACTTTGGCGGCGAATCTATTTGGTACCAAGCTGACAGTGTCACAAAGTCGTTCGGATTGTACCATGAGCGCGAGTTCGTGTTCTTAAACAACCAGTACCAACGACGATATGTCTGGGCCAACTCCAAGCAGGCCCTCCCCAACGGAGACTATATCTACATGGACTATCCGCTCGGCAGTACGGTTCAAACTGACATGCAGTTCGTGATAACAAATATTGACTTTTTCACCAGTCAGTAAAAATCGTAAAATCGTAAAAAGTACAAAATTTTGTCTGGGCATTTGAGGTCATATAGTTGAGCATACACATTGCTTTTTATGAATTTCGCAGTAAAAACAACATTAGCGTAATAAACTTATGTTTTGGGAAACCAAATATAAATAGTCAAATTCTGTAACAAAATCGCAATGAAAAAATGTTTTCAAACACTAACAACTAAAATGTTTAATATCGAAAAAAGACACCCTTTCCCATAACATGCCCCTAATTTTAGAAAATCGAACAATGCATGTCAGATATATGGGGAATAAAAGTAGATGATATGAACAATATCGTGATTAAACACAAACTTAAAGAGGCTTCGTTTTGTTATATGATTTGCACTTTGTTACATACCTTAGTATTATAGAAAATATCTGATGTTATATTATTATTATTATTATTATAATTATTATGCTAATGCTATTAGCTTCTTATGTGTATATGTTTGTGTGCTTATGCATACAACATTGAAGAGATAATGGTGAGATGAAGCTAATTCACCGAGACAACTTATACGCGTCTGTTCATTTGAGAACCTGTTTGGGCAAGTGTGAGGTTGGTGCATCCTAGAACCTGGTATGCACCCCCATTGGCAAAATGTTTTTGACTAATACAGTTGTTGTAAAACACGGTGAAGTCATGCAATGGTTTGTCTTTTCCTGCAGCCATTCAAAAAGAAGTGATATCGCAAATTGTTAGGCATATTCTATTAAGAACTGTGAATATGTAAACAGATGTTTTCATATCCTGATGAGCTTAATATAATATCGATTCAATCCTTAAGCAGATAAGGTAATTTCTCCTACAGATCAACTTATTCAATAGCAGACTGGTATCGCCTTATCACAGAAGGGATTTCGGCCACTATTTTGGTTTCACATATAAAAAACATTAAAAGCAAAACGCTTCCACAGTAAATATAAAAGAAATTTGATTTTAGTATAAGCAAATAAAAATGAAAGCATAAACGGCCAATAAATCGCAAATATCCCCCTCCCCTAAAATACTCTACTGTTTTATCAGCAAACGCCCTATCGCCGGAATTGTAATCATTGATAGCTAAAGCAGCCAGATATAATATGCAAAATGAAATCGGTGATGGTCTATGTTTTGCAACTCGAAACAGCATTTAACAGTTCATTATACATTTATAGTTACCAGTTAGGATATATAGTTCAGTCACTCAAACAAAGAACCGAGGTGCACTATTGGTATTGATCTATGCTGACATGACAGCGTCAAATACGTCTCACCTGCTCATGAAATGTGCCCTGAAATTTTACTGAATATGTGTTATAATAACTGGTTTATACCGTGGAAATAAGAAACGGATATACAATTACAAAATTCCAATACACCTATTGTTAATAGAAATAAATAGCATGTAAAGTAACTTACCTCCAAAAGGAAAAAAAGACGCGAAAAGGACTTGATATTTGTGTATAATCGCGAAAACTAATTATTGCTGCAATATGTTACTGTGTAAACTGTAAGAAATAAATTGTGTGATATAGAAATTAATTACCGTCGCTGAATTTTTCAGTAACATGTCGACAGAGAAGTTTCTGTTAATATTCTTATAAAAACTAATGCAAAACTAACTCATACGGATCGACAAACGTGCCTGAAATCCTAAATTTTGTTATGCATACATGAATAATAAGTAGACTGTCACGTGACATGTAAGTTATTTTAGCTCAAACACTTACTTTCATGCCTCTTTCTTAAAGTTCTTGCAGGATCGACAGGAAGGCACAACAAATAGTCAGTAGAATCATTGTTTTTTGCTAAGATTATTGCATCACGTGACTGTCTATATATCAATAATCAACTATAACTATAAAAATTATAACACACTGTAACATTAAGTTTCAATACAAATACAATGTAATAACTACAAATAAACAAAAAACGACGAAATAAACATGTAAATAGTAAAGGAAACAAAGATGTAACTAGATCATGACTCCTGAAAATGAAACGTAAACTGACAGTAGTGCCTGTAGGGGGATTCATGTAACTATCAAATACTTTAAATTCTAAATATCTATGTGTCTTTTAAATTGTCAAATTTTTTAATAAACTAGAATGTCTTACCTAAGTTTTGAGAGTTCGAAGAGGTGAAGTTACTGGCTCCTGTTAAAACGTCCATTTCACATCTAAAGGAAAATGAAAAACGTTACTATAATTATACGACTTTTTCGGCGTTAGCTGTCTAAGCTCACTTTTGGCCTAGTTTTTCGACCAATGAAATGTTGTAAATAATACTCGTATTCTCTTATTATGCAGAGGGAAAATGAAATAAACTATTTCGATTGGTAGCTATTTACACCAGAGAGGCATCTAGCAGGGTGGAGAGGTATCTACTGGGATTTTTATTATTATGCAGCGGAAAAATCAAATAGATTAATTCGATAGGTTGTTAGTGGGTGTCGTATTGGAGGAAAACATATTTACGATTTAAGTAACCAGTTAAGTCAATATTGATGGCTTAAATACAATATTATATGGAATATTCTTGGGTGTCAGGTAAACACTTGCATACAATACACAGTGTAAAACGAAAGAGAAGTGTAGATATTCCTAGTTCTTACTGGTTCCTTTCTAGTTCCTTTGATACTGATTGTTAATTTCAAGTACGAAATACAAGTTTATTGTAGTGTAGTGGCTAACACTCTCGCCTCTCAAGCGGAGGCCCCGGGTTCAATACTCAGGACGGACACATTTTTTAAAGTTAATATACGTAAAAGTTGGTAGATTTCGCTCTTGTAACAGGCTGTTGTTATTTATATTTATTAAATTTCAAGGACATTTATTCATCTTGAATTCTCACTCTACACGAGGTATTTTATTGAAACTGAATATTTTGCTTCAGTATCTTTAATCGACTTGTTATCACCGTATGAAATTGTTGCAACAGCTTCAACATTTTTTTTGAAAGACACTTTCAATAAATTTATGAGTTGTCATGATTCGGTCGCTTAATCTCTAAGTCATACTAAGAAGGCAGGGAGGATTCGTCGACAGCTATAACAAATAAAATAAAATAACTAAACTGTGTCTGCTTTACCTCTCTGTATTTCTTTCTTTCTTATATACATGTATATATAAATCTTTTCCATCAACGCCGTTTATCTTTTTTAAAGATATTTCTTGTTTAAAATGCATAAAATCTTCCAAATTGTAAGTCCATAATTACTCTGTGTAAATATCTTACTCTTTAACTCAAATTTTATGACTCGTGTCCTTATCTGTGGCATATGTTAACAACAGGAACGTTTAACAAAGATTCTTCATAAACATGCATTGGGATGCAAACATAACCTCTTGCCATAACTTGTTTCATGCAAACTCGTAAACTCGATCATGCTTCATGTTTTCAATACCATTTTAAATTCCTTTTCATCATTTTAAACATAATTTAGGTTAGCTGCAGATGGAGTTGAACTTCATTGTTGTTATCAGTTTATTACCTCCCTTGACGTTGATGGAAATATGCTAATTTCAAACCATGCAGAATGTCAGTCGTTATAGGTGGCAATATATAGGGATACTTGAACACTCCTTCTTGGGGGATACGGATGTTGTGTATCTTGCATGGTTGGCTTTGGGGATACGGATGGTGTGTATCTTGCATGGTTGGCTTGGCACTGCCGCCGCATTTGTTCGGCTTTGGGGTTATCCATACATTTAATACCTTGTTCTAGTGACTACTCCTTAGATTAGTTGATCTTGTAATAATGCTTGTAATTAAGATAATTACCCGAATGTATTTCCGCTCGGTACACATGCACCAACACCACAAGGTTGTTGATCACATGGGTCAGTCTTGTCATTAATAGATAGATAGTTACCTGAATGTATTTCCGCTCAGTACACATGCACCAACACTACAAGGTTGTTGATCACATGGGTCAGTCTTGTCATTAATAGATAGATAGTTACCTGAAGGTATTTCCACTCAGTACACATGCACCAGCACTACAAGGTTGTTGATCACATGGGTCAGTCTTGTCATTAATAGATAGATAGTTACCTGAATGTATTTCCACTCGGTACACATGCACCAGCACTACAAGGTTGTTGATCACATGGGTCAGTCTTGTCATTAATAGATAGATAGTTACCTGAAGGTATTTTCACTCGGTACACATACACCAACACTACAAGGTTGTTGATCACATGGGTCAGTCTTGTCATTAATAGATAGATAGATAGTTACCTGAAGGTATTTCCACTCGGTACACATACACCAACACTACAAGGTTGTTGATCACATGGGTCAGTCTTGTCATTAATAGATAGATAGATAGTTACCTGAAGGTATTTCCACTCGGTACACATACACCAACACTACAATTTAAGGTTGTTGATCACATGGGTCAGTCTTGTCATTAATAGATAGATAGTTACCTGAAGGTATTTCCACTCGGTACACATGCACCAACACTGCAAGGTTGTTGATCACATGGGTCAGTCTTGTCATTAATAGATAGATAGTTACCTGAAGGTATTTCCACTCGGTACACAGACACCAACACTACACGGATGTTGATTACATGGGTCAGTCTCTGATAAGTGAAATTGTCTATGTTTAGTACTAGTATTTAAATGTGAAAATAAATGCGCCGCGAGTAACTTCTTGTGGGGAGATAAATAATTCTCTTTGGAGGTCAGATAATTGGTCATGACTTAAACAATTCCAGAATGAAAGGCATTATAACCACTCTGAACCAAATCTCACTGAAGTTGCATATAACAAAATGTTTAGCGGAAAAAGCGATTTTAAGGTTCTGATTGTCTCAACTACAGAATGAAAACAAGAACCGTTGGAAACAAAAATATTCGCGACTATTCTAAAACGTCTAGGAGAGAAACGTTTTAAAATAAACATGCAAGTTTTTCTGTATGGTGGGATTAAGAAAAAAGTTTTTCTGTGTGGTGGGATTAAGAAAAAAGTTATAGTAAGAATTATTGTAAGTGTTACATTTACTCTTATTGCAGTGTTTATGTGTTAAGTCGTCTAAATTATTATTATTATTATTATTATTATTATTATTATTATTATTATTACATTTGTGTAGTAGAAGTAGTAGTTTTAGTTATAGTAGTACCTACCTAGCAACTTGAATTCACACATTACCCCAGAATATCCTTTCTCACAAGAACAAGTGAAGCCCATCAGAGTGTCCGTGCAGTTACCATGACGACACGGATTGTGTCTGGCGCATCCATCAAACTGATCGCACTTGTCTCCTCTGAACCCTGGCAGACAGATACATAGGTTCATAAAGTCTTTCTCACATATACCATGCACGCATGTCTCCTGTGTGCAGCCGCTGGACTGGGTCGATAATGCTGTGCTTGTTGTTATTGTTGTTTTTGCTGCTGTGGTGGTGGTTGCTGACGATGTTGTAGACGGTGTGGTTGTTGTTGTCGTGGTCGTCGTTGTGGATTCCCCAGGTTTATATTGACATAGATCACCATGGTAGCCAGCAGCACAGATGCATTGGAATCTATCTTCAAGGTTCTGACAGAAACCATAGATGCATCGGTTTATTTTACAATGGTCAATCTCACTGCTGCACGTCACACCTGTGTAGTTGTCATCACAGGAGCATTTAAACCCTCCTGGTTGGCTGGTACAAGACCCATGCTTGCACGGTTGATTGATACAGTAATCAATCGGTGTGTTGCATTCGTTTCCTGTAAAGTCTTGATTACACACGCAAGTGGAGACATCATCTTTGTCAACGCATGTTCCATTTTGGCAAACCGTGGCATCACATTTAGGTTTATGAGACTCACAGTCTAACCCTGTTTTGCCGTTAGAACAAACACAAAAGTGAGAAGTAACTGTATTTATGCAGTATCCGCCATTGCAGTTAGCTTCCAAGCAATGGTTGATTGTTTCATTACAGTACCTGCCTTGAAAACCCACAATGCATTCACACCGGAAGTCTTCGTCGCCATTTTTGCACTCGCCTTGTGTGCAGTTTACACCCTCACAGTAGTTTTTCTTTTGATCACATAGAAAACCGTCGTAACCAAAGTCGCATTCACAGGACGGTCCGTTGGAAAACGATCTACAGGCTCCATGTTTACAGGGACTTGGTTCACAATAATTAATAAACAGAGATTCGCAGTTACTTCCGGTAAATGACGGCTCACATTCACACGTGTAGTTATCTCTTCCGGTAGGGATGCATTTACCATGTACACATGGGTTTTCACTGCATCTGCCAACAAACCGTTCACAATTTTTACCGGCCATGAATGGCGGACATTCACATCTGTAGTCGTTGATAAGGTCGGTGCATGGTATATTGTGAAAGCATGGATTATTTTCACATTCGTTAATGTTTGTTTGGCATTGCCCGCCAGAGAAACCTACAAAATTAAGAAAGAAAAAGCAAGTAAAATACATATTCATAATGTATGCCTGTGCCGTCAAAAGTATGAAGTAAAACATGATATTCACCTGAACAGTGTTGGTATGTTTGTCTGTGAAAATATGTTTGCTATTTATAAAGCTGTCATGTCCCGGTTACCTTAATCGGTAGTGTAATTTGTTTTGCAAGGTTAGATGCTTTCGCCGTACGGGTTCGAACCCCAGTAGGGCAAAATCATTTAATAACAGAAACTCTAGGATAAAAAATGTGAAGATTGATAAAACAAAGAGATCGAGTAGTTTCAGAGGAGATGGACGGACGCCATTTTACACGGTGACATTGGCCCACCTAGTCCGAAATAGACAACAGAGCTAACAATACGAGTTTTATTCGCTGTTATCATACATTTTTACATTTTCAATGCGTATTCACTTGTTATTCAACAGTTCCTTCGATGACCATCTAAAACACATTTGTAAGAGGTTTGTATATACCGTTGAACAATTTGAAGAGGAGGCTTTATCGAAGGATGATCTGGAGGTTCAATTGAAAGAAATAAATGTATCTTAGTCGTGATCACAATAGTACAGTTTTTTATTTAACTGTATTTACGACCTCAACGTGACACTAAGCACTGGCTTTAATGAAATGATATCTACCAAAATGACCAGTCTCCGAGGTCATAAACTTGTGAATAGAGACAAGTCTCAGATTCCAGTCTTCTGATTGGTTGAAAGTCAGCCTAGTCCCCAAACCGACCAATAAGATGCTTGAGATGTGTGAATTCAGGCTGTTTTTTTTAGTCTCAGTTTAATGATTGTGGACCCAGTCTTTTTATCTGCAAGATCCTTACACTAATCCTGGCCACTTTTCTTAGTGTGGCAATGCCTGACATGCTTGTTTTTTTCTAGAATGGCTGCAACGCAGCTTAGTTAAATCATTAATGAATGTAAATTGTGACTACGACAGCTTTACCTGGTGCACAAGTACATGTGTATGTCCTCTGATCAACACTAGAAGAGCATCGGGCACCATTGAAGCAAGGTTGGCTTATACACGGGTCTACGACAATTTCAGTGCAGTTAGTACCTCCCCATCCCTTTGGACACTGACACAGATATCGGTCTGCGCCCCTGGGGGTGCACTCTCCTCCGTTCTGACAGGGCTCTAGGTAACAAAGCCCAATGTATTTGTCACATCTTGTCTAAAATTAATTCATAACAAACATACCTTTAAGAAGAACGCCAAATTGCGATGGTAAATAGATATGTCACTCTTTTCTTTTACATTTATTAGGCGACAAACGCAAAAACAAACACGTACAAAAAATGAAAATAAGCTTTATGGTCAACAAACTAGGAATTAAAATAAAACTATTTTTACCTTTTTGAGACATAGGTGCAACAACAAACTTACCCCACCAAGCATGTTTGGACATGTGCATTTGAAACCATTTACAAGGTCTACACACGTGCCTCCCAAAAGGCACGGGTTGCTGGCACACTCGTTCACATTTGTCTCACAGTCTCGTCCTGTGAATCCTGGTACGCATCTACACGTGTACTGTCCGGCATTGGACGAACAACTGCCCATATTTTGACACGGTGAGAAAGAGCACGGATCAACTTCAACTGAAAGAATATTTTGGAAACCATGTACTCTGATTTTTCTTTTAAATTTAGCTATAAATGTAATTTTATTGTACGTAAATGGTCAATTGATGTATTTTTATGTAGCTTATAAGTAAGTCATGATAACATTCTAAACAGAGACTTGTGACCAAAATTGTTCAAAACTTCGTTCTATAAAATAAGCCTCTACTTACTTTAAGAAGAAACACAAACATTAAAGATGTCCGCCGCGCATGCGAAGTCCTTGCTTTCAACATAAGTCTATACTACTTGACTTTCTGCATAAATAAATCTTATTATATGTATTATGTTTTTTGAACTTATCTTAGACATATTACCCAATCTGGATATTCGCAATTTACAATTAAATCAAATGTCACAAAGATTTAGAGTAGTTGACTTACTGAAATCATAAACAGCTTTAAACGCAAGTGGAATGCTTCCGGTTGCAAAGTCGATGTACAAATACCCTTTCGAAGAGCGGAATCGCCGGTCAACAAAGTGGTCGGATGTACACAGTTGCGAAAGAAGAGAACTACTTTCGGAGCTTCCGTCATGGACCGATATCCCTCCGCGTTGATTTTCGCAGAGGTTGCTTTGCGAGAAGAAGGTCGAGAACACCAAATCAATCTGTTTTCCTTGAGGTGCTTCGATTACCAGGTGGCAATTTACATCTTTTACGGAAGCATACGGGAAATATGGGGATGCAATGGCTCTTGGCGAATAATTCCATGGTATAGTTGCATTGCATGGCCATGCTGAGAATAGATGAAGTCGTCGAGGTTATTTTTTATTAAAACGTATCAACACAGCTGCTTCGGATAAAAAAAAAGTAAGAATTTAAATATAATTCTGTTGTTCAGCTTATTAATTTAATATATAATTTAGCCAAAGCATGGTCGGGAAGACGACGTCACTGACATCTAAGCAGACGACAATAACGTATCGTATTCTTATGAACGGCAGTTTTAACATTTATTTTTAAAAAGTTATAAAAGAATTAACACATAATTATAGTAGGCATATTCTAACATAGCATTATTAGGAAAAACCTAAATTGTAAGGAAACATTAGGAATGAGTCCAGGAACTTAAACTAGTTATTGATAATCAGAAAGTGACGTGATGGCTCTTTTATTGAATCGCAGATGATGTTTTAGATGGGCCTACATGCGAGTTCAATTTAATTTCAGTAAATATTGCTCAGAAATGGAACCTAACGATATTACTTTTTTATACTGATAAATCGAATTGGAAATTTTTTGTCTCTCACGTGACTTTCAAGTAAATATAGACGATGCATAGAAAATAAAATATTAACCAATAAAACCAACTTGGAATTAACAACAAAATTTAACGTAATTGTACTTACAAGAAAAGTATTGGTAATGGTTATAGCTCGATGACGTCACAAGTTTTTGACCGTTATTCTCTACATAAAATACTTTACTGAGCCCACACACCTGAAATCAAAAATGAATATCCTTGTAGAAAAAAATACAGTGAAACCTCGCTGTAAAGACCGCCTCTGAGACTGGACAAAAGTCGTCTTTAAAGTAGGCTGGTTTTAATTTTGAGGTTAAGATTTGAAAAATTGTTAAAGGGACATTAACATAACGATCTTATTATCGTGGGTCTTAGGGTGTCCTAAATGTGGAGTTTTACTGAACTCGAAAAAATGAGCAAAATTATTGTAAACCAATAAGATAAAACATGGCCATTATTTGATCAGAATGGAAATCAGACTTGAGTTTGGTAAGTTAACATTGCTTTGAAAATCTATTTATGTCATTCTGTACACTTTCGCCTCTTTGCGAAGTGACAAAACACGACTACGACGCCACCTCCAAAATGATGTAACAAGAGAAAAACGCAGCGGACATTTCCGAACTGACAGCGGACATTTCCGAACTGACAGCGGACATTTTCGAACTGACAGAAGTTTTTGAAATCAACAGTAAAGGTAAGAGTTTTGTTTTAACCAATAAATGTTTTTTTTTCCAGGAAACAAATCATAGAAAATACCTTCACCCTCGGTCAAGTCTTATTTTGGATATATGGTGCAGTCGAGTTGTGAAGTACCGTGTAAAAAATTGTAATAAACGTTTGTATAAACTGTCCGTCAAATGCACAGATTAAACGTAACATCCTTTGGACGTTATTACAAAGAGAACGAAGTTTATTGTATTTTGTTTCCTTTGTCGGAATAGAAGATATTTTATTTTAATATTTTCTAGAATTAATGCATGGGCAAACTGTCAAATGCACAGATTAAACGTAAAGTCTTGGACTTTATTGCAGCAAAGCTTACACATGCGTAAGCCAAGAAAACTTGAATCTAATCTTAAAATAATTATAACAAGTATAGTTTTTTACTTACTTGCTTTGAAGGGTTATACGAGAATGACATGCACGTGTCACGTGTTTCGATAAGGCAGAAGAGCGCACATTTCTCGAGCGTCATGTTGTGAAACACGGCGAAATAGGTCTTCTGGTCCTCCAAAACTTGATTAGGATAGGGTTGGAACAAGTTAATATACTGACCTAAAATACAAACATGTAAAGGCACTTTAAAACAATCAAACGAGTCGCACTGTGTGATTAGTCTGCTCGTAAAATAGTTAGACCACCCTTCTGCATAATGAGTCAACAAACAAAACATCCTTATCCTTAAACGCTGAATTTTATCTACAAAGTAAAATATGGACTGCAATGCTGATGTTTGGGCTGATTTTCGGGGTGTGAAAGAAGTGTACATAACTGTCTATGTTCTTTTGCATCAGGTTGAGTGCAACTGTTCTAAAACTGAGAATGGGTCCATACCAATCTTCAGTATTTGCGATCTGGTTGGTTGAAATTGAGAACAGCCTCAGAATTTACCAATGGGAAGCTTGAGATCTGAGACTGGTGTCTGGTCTCAGTTTTGTAACTGAAGCCATGTCCCAAGGTTATAAAACTAAGAATAAAGACCAGTCTCAGATCTCAATATTCTGATTGACTGAAATTGAGAACAGTATTAGAATTGACCAGTGAGAAGCTTCACATCTGACTGGTTTCCAAACTCAGTTTACAACATTCAAAACCATCATAAGTCATCTGTGCGGCATTTTGCATTATGTTTTGTTAGAAAGAACGGAAAACAAGTATTAAGCATTTTACCTTTTGATCTTTCAAAGTAGTTCATGTTAGGATTATCAATGAGACCGAGGTAGCCTCCCTTTAATACCAAAGTGGTCATATTTGTTAGCATACACATCTTTGCGCTGGCCATGTATTCAAATGCGTAGCAGTGAAACTGGAAAAAAGATATAATTGATGTAGTAGATGAAAATCTGCATTTTAAACATCCATGACATTATGCAATCGGTGAAAACAATTTGATCACACTGTAGTTGATTTGATCGCACTGTGCTCCGGCGCGCGCAATTTTATCGGGGACTTTTTCAGAAGCTTTCAAAGTTTTTCCCGAAAACATGACACACATTTTTGTTTACGTACAATTTTGGAGCAAAATTGAATAACCAGTTTGAAGTTAAAGTAATCATCTTTAGTCAATGTGTGTATTTTCTGAACCCTTTTGGAACACAGTTATTGGTGTTTTCTTTTGATATAAATTGTGGCAACACAATTGTCGCAATATCACATAATGCATATTTCCCAGTTCTACGATTTAGATCATCAGTTTTTTAGAAAGTTGTCTAGAACCTGCGTAAGCGAAAACAGTGATGTGGTTTGAGCCTTTCTTTGTTTGGATGAGTTGTTGGGTAAGATTGCGATAGCATATAGAAATCCCGAGTAATGATATATTATTTATTAGACCTGGTTATCTAGGAGTAAATGAGTTACGTTCGTATATACTACTGCTGCTACTACTACTGCTACTTTTATGATTATTATTAATAATAATGACAATAAACGTATTTTCAACTATAATTACGTGGTAATAGAAATTAGTGGTGTTACTGATAACAACTAACCTGATTGAGATGGTATTGTAGAGAGCAGTCCGCGGCACACTGCTCTTGTGTTACATTCCGTGTTATTTTGAAGGAATTGGGTGGTATAGGTCCCGGAAGAACCTTTCTAGGGGCGGATATATAGGAGCTGATTACCCCCGGAGCTGAAAACATAAGTATGACTTATTCTAATAATAGGTGACTAATGTTTGCATCCTAGTCAAAATAACTATCATGCATTCGATACTTAGTTCATGGAATATGGCGGCATAAAGCCAGGTAATGCGTTTTATTGACGTTATGTGTATCAAAACTACTAGTATTAGAAAAAAGATAGATTTAGAAATTTCTTTCTAAAAAGGTGAAAACATAGCACTGCATACATCTTTTTTTCTGTGAGTGCCATAACTGCGTGCGGTATCAATATATTTCGTGGTGATTTAGTTTTCGCGTATTCTGCATAAAGAAAAGCATAGGAGCACGGAGTCAAGATCCATTCGACCTTCCGTCGGTTTAATTTATTAGAGTCATAGATACTATTTTATATTCTAAATGAATTTATAAAAAAACTCACTTTTTCTTTAAAACTTTACAACTGATATATATTACACGAGTATCGGTAGGGAGGAACTTTTTTGAAAGAGCGGGGATTTTTTTAGATATTCGTCTAGATTTTAAAGGACTAGTGGGTACTTCAATAAATAAAACCGACGGAAGGTCGAACGGACGCGATCTTGACTCCGTGGTCATATGAAGAAAAGTGCGAGAAAAGAAATCATAGCGAAATCAAATCGTTGAATATCTGGTCTTATATGAAAAATACAAGTTCGCGAATTAAGCCCCCCCCCCCCCACCTCCCGAAAATAACATCATATACCTTTTATGGGAAAATTGATCCCCGCGTAAATAATTAATCCCCGCGAAATTAGATGATACCACAGTATTAGTAGTAACATAAACATACTTACTCAGAGCACTTGCCGTAACCGGAAGCAGGAGAATGACAATATTAACCAAAACAGACATTTTAAGATTCACTAAGTTTAAGCTAATTTTCGGAAAAAAAATCCCGCACATCTTAAGACTTCAGTGGTTTTATACAATTTACCATGACAGTTTATAATCTGTCCTCTGAATGTCGATATTTCGTGCACGAGAATCTTGTCCAGCTGCCTATGAGATACGACATTGACAGGTGATTTGAACTTGCAGACGATAGCCTATCAAAGGAAATAAGGTAGCGGCGGAATTATCTGCGAAAAGAGATATAATATTCATAACTTGATAAGGGCCACTTTTGTAGACTCTAATTATTATTGTTTATGTTAACTTTTTTTTTAATTTTTCTAAACTGGCTTAAAAAATCTTTAACATTTGACATACCATAATTATTTATTTTTAAAACACATAACTCGTAATAAGGTTGATTCCTGGGCTTTCAAGTATGAACCTGCAATTGCCAGCTCTGGTGTCGGACCACATACCGGTACCCCTATATCACTGCTCCTCCACAAAGGCTTTTTAAATCGCTCAGTTTACAGCCTAAATTAACAAATCTGGTAGTAAAAAAGCCATGAATTACAAATTTTGGGAATCTAGTGCCAATAATCTAAGTATTTGATGCTTGAATGGTACATGGCATTTTTGTCTGAAAGAACAATATTTATTAAAAACTTAACATTCATTGTTTACATTTAATTATTTATTAGAGTCTCATCATTTTATATGGTACATAAATACATATGAGGGGTGTCATAAAAAATTTGTCTTCCAGGAATTTGTCATCAATTTTAGATGATGTGAAAGATCCTTTATTCATTTATATTTGACATCATTATAAGTCATTTCAGGAAATGAAGTCATAAGTGTCAGCAACACTGTTTATTGGGTATATCGCCCTATACTAAATGAATACTTCAGTTAAAATTTGTAACAAAATGCAAACTGTTTAGAAGAAATCAAAATATTCGGTTGTATTTTTTTAAATAGCAAAATAATCAGTGAAGACAGATTATCAGATGACACGACTCATATATTTACTAAATATTTCTGAATGTACAATGCCATTCATGGTAAGACCCAAAAGAGACTTTGTCTAATGCCTAAAAATTAACTGAAATTTTACAACCATTTTGTTCTGTAATTATATACATTACAAAACACTGGGACGGACACAAATCACAATAATTTATATAATTAACATAGCAGTAAACATGTCTGTAATAAAGTATAAACATAACATAAACAGCAACTGTTTATTAAACAACCCTTTCCTCCATATAAACATGTTTTTAAAATATCTGCGAACAGTGTAGATCCAGATCAACTGGTACATCCTTGACATCTGACCTGGATCTGCACTGGTCACATCTTGGTAAAAAATAACCTAATAAATCTAAAAGTAAACAGAGTAGATTCTGATAAGACAGCACAAATGTGCCAGGTGATCTGGATCGACACCGTTTGGCCATGCAATAAAGATGCATGTATGGAGTAAAGGGTTAACAACACAAATAAATTTACCCCAAATTTTTATGGGACTGTTTAACTTATTATATAGATACTTATACATAATCTGCTTTTTTAAATATAAGCAAGAATGATGTTATTGCAGTTAAGGGCTATTTAACCCTTTCCTTCATATATAAGCATTTTTAAGCATGTGCGACAGTGTAGATCCAGATGAGCCAGCACAGGCGTGCTGTCTGATCAGGATCTGCACTGGTTGCATTTTGGTCAGAAATAACCTAACAAATCATAAAGCGAACAGTTTAGATCCTGATCCGACGGTACAGATGTGCCAGCTGATCTGGATCTAAACTGTTTGCCCTAGCAATAAAGGTGTGTCTATGGAGGAAAGGGTTAAAAACAGTTATCTTTTTAATAATACATATTAATGAAGGCAAACAACAACATATACAACCAGTAACAACTGTTACTTTTCTATAAACTAACAATTTATAGGAATGATAAAATCTCGCATTTCCTGTTGAAAGTTAATCCTCAGACAGGTATAACATTGTAAAGTGTATCAGATTAACCGTTTACTCTAATATTTTCCCGGTGATCGATACTTGTCAAGAGAACATGGCAATACTAAATTTTTAAAACCATATCGACAATAACCTTTACTCTGTATGATGATCAAGACCAGACAGCACATCCATTCTATCTGATCTGGATCTACACTGTTACACTGTCAGGCATACCCTAATGAACCAAAAAGCAAACAGTGTAGATCCTAATCAGATGGCATAGATGTTCCAGCTGATCATGATCAGATGGCCTGTATGCGCCAGCTGATCTGGATCTACACTGTTCCAATATCGGATTAAAAACATATCTATGATGTAAAGGGTTAAATGTACTTGTCAGTCACATGACTGTCTATTTATCAATAACATACTACAAACACATTGCTTTATAGCACCATTGGAAAAAAGATCAGTACAAAACAAAGTATACTACATGTGTGTTCATGGTCATAAACCTCTGTAGTTAAGGTTAATTTCTCAGATTTCTATGTTTTCAATTTTCTATAATTTGTTGTGGTTAGGAATTGTTGATCAGCACCCCTAATAAATCACCGATAAATCATTAGTACATGACATAAATTATAATGAATTTACAGTACATGTAAGTACAAAAAGATTTTCGGTGTGACAAATGGAAACGGCATGTAAGATGTTTTAAACATTATGTGATGATTTGGCGAATTCTGTAGAAATGTGTTGCTCTCACTGACATTTTATTAGACTGAGCTTAAAAATATATTAACCCTTTCCTGTACAGACACACCTTTATTGCTAGGGCGAACAGTTTAGATCCAGATCAGCCGGCACATCCATGCCGTCTGATCAGGATCTAAACTGTTCGCTTCTTGATTCATTAGGTTATTTCTGACCAAAATGTGACCAGTGCAGATTCTGATCAGACGGCACGGATGTGCCGGCTGATCTGGATCTACACTGGTCGCACATGCGTAAAAATGCGTATATACCCAGGAAAGGGTTAAAGAACTTTCACAAACATGCAGAATATGGTTACATAGAGTATGTAAAAATGGCCTGACCAAGATGCGACCAGTGCAGATCCAGGTCATAAATGGATGTGGTAGCACACGTTAAAATGTGTATATATATGGTAAAGGGTTAAATAATAACTAAAAATACAAAATTCACAAACTTAGTGCTTCTGTTTGGCATTAGGAGAATAAATCTAAATCATCTGCATCCTCCTGGGTGTTTTCTTGAATATATTTCATTATGTCATCCTGTGTGATAGTTTCGACAGTATTAGAGTCACCGAATATATCTGTGATATCACCTGAACCACTATTACTGCTACTAACTGATACCTTAGTTTCACCTGGTTTAGGTTTCAAGTCTGGCTTTTTCCTTAATGCTGGTTTTGGTTTATCTTTTAATACTGGTTTTGGTTTGTCTGTTACTGGTGGTTTTGGTTTGTCGGCCAATGGTGGTTTAGGTTTTTCCCTTAAAGCTGGTTTTGGTTTGTCTGCCAATGGTGGTTTAGGTTTCACTCTTACAGCTGGTTTGGGTTTTTCATTCAATGCTGGTTCCTCTTTGACTACTAACACATCACTCTCAATGTCATCATCTAATACTTCTTCATCATTATTCTGTTCAGTAGTCATTTCTTCAACTGGTGTTGCTGTATCTGTAGAAACTTCTTCCAGTTCTCCTGTTTCAGTGAGCTTCATTTCCATGATCTTATCCAAATCGTCATTTTCACTGAAATGAAGCAAGTTTCATTTATTTCATATTCAATTTGATCCCTATTATATGTAGACAAGCTCTTACTTCATGATCTGACCTAAAGACATAATTTTGGCAACATGTGTTGGCAACAGTTCTTTATTTTAAGGTACTAAAATCTGGCATTCCACGAAGCATTACTCAAAAAATAGTGAAACAGGAGTTATCATTCTTGTTGTCACAGATATCATTGTTCATGCTAATTATATATTCTAGGTATTAAATGAAAAGGACAGGTACTTTTAAAGTTATAGGCAACATTTAGTTTCTTGATTAAGTTAGGAGATTACTAGACACTGTTGATACCTGACATTTGGATCCCTATGTGTCTACCTGCTATCGCAAAAAAAGAGATTTGGGTACATTTTTCAACTCAATTCATTAAGCCTTCCCATCAACCCACTGAATTTCTAATGTTCCTACCTGAATAGGTCATCATTTGGCTCCTCTGTTTCCGTTACTATGGATTTGACCTTGACCTCTGACCTAGCACCAGCAATAAACAACTCTTCACCTTCACCTTCTTGTAGGGCACCACTCAGGTCAGGCTCGTCAAATATTTTGAGATCACCTACAAAGTAACAAAAATTCATAAATTTCATAATTTGACTCATCAAATGGGCAACGAGTGTAGATCCTGATCAGCCTCCATATCCATGACATCAACACAAGTTGCTTTAAGATTCTTTAACAAGGTGACTATACTACGTCACTTTTAGAATGTCGTGCACACACAAAATCACTCGCTTCAGGTAGGTTTTTGCTTATTTCTCAGTAATTTCTGGACCGATTTCGATCAGATAAAGAGCATCATATTCCGATAAAAAGCATTTTCATTGACATGTAACCTTCAATATCAATAAACTTCTCAAACATTCAAAGACAAATTTTGTTTGAAATGTGTGTGCACAACATTGTTAAAGCCACCCTGATTAATTGGTATTTCCAAGTAAGAAGTGAACAGTGAAGATCCTAATCAGAATGTTCAGATAAGCAGACCACTTTGGAATCCACACTTGGTGCATATAAAACAAAGAACATATCCATTTAAAAAAGATAAAAGGATTTGACAGGGGCGTAGCTAGCTCTCCATTCATTTGGATTCATAATCGTGCTGGGAGACTGGGTAGGGTCTGGGGAAATGCCGAGTTTGCCCACCACCTCCCCAAGCAATATTTTGAAAACAATGGTGCACTGGCATGAATTATGTGGATTCTGCTGCATATCAGCATAAAGGCAATACGTGCCTGTCTGAACACACTGAGATACCGACCTGCAGCATCAGTGGTGATCTCGTCAGCGGCAAACAGATCCTCTTCAGCCTCGTCTTCATCTCCCTGTTCTGCATCACCGAACAAATCACTATAAAGAAACATGATATTTAGGTTCCAAGGCATAGCTTATATCAAAAACAGATATAGTTATGACAATTTTGCAAAGTTTAATTCTTGAACTATGTTAGTGGTCTCCCTTTATATCTATATGGTATGGTTTTTATTCTATGGTTGACCAGTGTATCAAAGAAAAAAAAATTGGCTGCATTGCCAAGTTGGGAAACATCACAGAAATGTTATATAAACCAACTTTATACACTGAACTCAATATCTATATGTTTTACTAGTTTAGCCAAATTTGTGAGAATTATTTAGACTGATAAACAACCTTTAATTAACTATACTCTATGGGATACAACTTGGCAAGCAACAAGTGTAGAAAGTGACCAGCCTGCACATAAATACAATCTGATCATGATGAACACTGATTTCCTTCTTGGTCAGAAATAACTTAATCCATCTATAAAAGCATGGATTTTCAAGTTAATCTGGACCTACACTGGTTGTATGTGATATAAAGTTGTATTTTGAGAAAAGGGTAAACATGATGTAAAGTTCTCTAAATTCAATTGCTTCCGATGAGTTATTGAATCTACAAATGGCATGGTTTGTACTAACTATAAATACAGGGTCCATTGACAAGAGTATCCCTATTGTTAGTGATGTAGTGGGAAAAATGATGTTCATATGCTTACTCTTTATCATTCAGGTCATCTTGGACAGGTGGCTCTTGCTGGCTTTCAGTCTTAGTTTCAGTGGCCTCATCCTCTTTGTTTACAATAGACTCCGACACTTCAATCTTCTTTAGTTTTTCTGCCTTGGCTGAATGTACACCTGAAAGATATAGACAGCTGCATGTTGATTTTATTTTTTGTTCTCTATTCATCATTCATGCCAATGGGGAGTAACAAAACTGAACGCACTGCATCACACGGACTCAATACATGTACTTTGGAATAATTATATTTCGCAAAGTTTTGTGCGATAGGCAGTGTTTGTAAAATCAAACCCCATCAAATATTAGCCATATAATACCTTATCCTATGAGAAAATAAACAACAGCACAAATTTATGTCTGCGCGAAAATGTTGAAAATATCATTTGCATCATATGTGTGAAAATTAAGCCCCGCAAAATTAAACCATACTACACTACAGTATTGGGTTATAATTACAAATGTATGTCCTAGTTAGTGCTGATGTGTAAAAAGATATTTATGGATAAAACATTAACAAGATCACTGTAATTCCATCACATTTACATTATATCACAGACTAGATTTAATTTTAAACCAGACTAAACAGCATGTATAAAACTTGTATTTAGTTCTTGTTGTAGTTGTGTTTTTTTTCAAAATTCTTACTTATGATTAACCGTTTGTGGCTTGGGCAGACAGTGTATATATCTCCAGATCATCAGGCACACCCGTGCCATCTGATCAGGATCTACACTATTCACTTTTTGATATATAAGGATATTTCTTACCAGAAGGTGAACAGTGCAGATCCTAATCAGATGGCACTGGTGTACCAGCTGATCTGTATCTACACTGTTCATGCGTGTTAAAAGGCGTCTGATATGAAGTAAACAGTTAAATGATATAACAGACTGAATAAAATTGAAACGTGACTTAATATCATGTATAAAACTGGTATACAGTTGTGTGTAGTTTTGTTTGTTTTTTCAAAATTTGCAGTGAATGATTAACCAGTACCTAAAAATTCCAGCAACAACTGATCAGTACATAGTTTTGGTGTGGAAGCCAGGAACTTCACAAAGAAATCGAGGCTGTTTCTTCTTTCTTTAGCAACACCTTCATTCTCTCGGAGAACTTTCTTTGGTAGCTGAGGGAATACTGTTCCACTGTACTTTATATTAAACTTGTTGTGTAGGTCTTCAAATTCACTTAGCTTTTTAAAAATCTGAAATGGAAATTCTTACCAGTCAGCATACTAGTGAATATTATACAAATAAATACTAATGTTGAGGTCGATATGTAGTTTTGCGGACCTGGGTAGTGTGATATCGACCGAGGACGAAGTCAAATATCTAAGCTCTAGGCCTTGTGGTTTCAGTCAAGAAGATTTTAAAAGTTTTTCCTATATAAGTCTATGTAAAATAAAGTGACCCCTGGGCGGGGCCAATTTTGACCCCAGGGAAATAATTTGAACAATCTTTGTAGAGTTCCACTAGAGGATGCTAAATGCCAAATATCTAAGCTCTAGGCCTTGTGGTTTCAGACAAGAAGATTTTTAAAGTTTTTCTTATATAAGTCTATAAAAAGTGAAGTGACCCCTGTGGCGGGGCCAATTTTGACCCCAGGGAAATAATTTGAATAATCTTTGTAGAGTTCCACTAGAGGATGCTAAATGCCAAATATCTAAGCTCTAGGCCTTGTGGTTTGAGACAAGAAGATTTTTAAAGTTTTTCCTATATAAGTCTATGTAAAATAAAGTGACCCCTGGGGCGGGGCCAATTTTGACCCCAGGGAAATAATTTGAACAATCTTTGTAGAGTTCCACTAGAGGATGCTAAATGCCAAATATCTAAGCTCTAGGCCTTGTGGTTTCAGACAAGAAGATTTTTAAAGTTTTTCCTATATAAGTCTATATAAAATGAAGTGACCCCTGTGGCGGGGCCAATTTTGACCCCAGGGAAATAATTTGAATAATCTTTGTAGAGTTCCACTAGAGGATGCTAAATGCCAAATATCTAAGCTCTAGGATTTGTGGTTTCAGACAAGAAGATTTTTAAAGTTTTTCCTTTTGGTTGCCATGGCAACCAGAGTTCTGCATGGAATTGATTTCTTTGAACAACTTTGGAAGAGCTTCATCCGTGGCAAGTTTCATCAATTTTGGCCCATGGGTTTAAGAGGAGATGTTGTTTAAAGCAAAAATTGACGACGCACGACGGACACAGGGCGATCCTAAAAGCTCACCATGAGCACAAGTGCTCAGGTGAGCTAAAAACAAAAGATATCAGTGCAACCGATGGATGGTCCCCGATCTATTGTGGGGACATAGGAATGGTGCTATTTTATAGTATATGTAGCTAAATCAATGGGCAATAACACAGTAAACACAACCTGTCACCAGGGTAGATAGACCCTGCTGTCACTTGATGCATTGTTATGTGCATCTTCATTAATAAGTAAGGACAGCTGGATGAAGCAGCAACTACCAGTACATGTATATGTTCCCCCCAAATTGTTTGGGTGGGGGCGGGGGGTGATAATTATCACCCATTTTTTAGCTGAATTACAAAATCTTCGTTATTAAACTTTTATAGCTTCACTGACCTATAAGAGGCTGGTTTGCAATGACTTTATATATTTTCCTTATTCATAACACAATCAAGCGGGCAAACTGAAAAAGTTCCAGTTGTATAATTTGGGGAAAATTTAACCCTTTACTCCAAATGTTATCATGTTGACCATGTGAAAATCTTATGGAGTAATGGAATATCGTCTAATGGAGTAAAGAGTTAACAATACTCACAGTAAACTGTACATTATCTGTGTCTTTGTGTTTGGCAGTCTTGAAAAACAACAGGTTAGACACCACCATCAGCTGATACTCGTATGATGAGACCAGATATCCTTTGGTCTCTTTGAAAGATGTCACAGACAAGTCTATCCCTGTATCTTTATTCTTTAACTCCCTGAAATCCCATATTTACTTGAAACAAAACAATAACTACATTCAACTCTTTATTCCATATATATGTGTTTATATGCCTGTGCAACCAGTGTAGATCCAGATCAGCCAGCACATCAGTACCATATAATTTGGATCTGCACTGATCGCAGTTTGGTCAGAAATAACCTAATGAATCAAAAAGTGAACAGAGTAGATCTTAATCTGATGGAACTTATGTGATTAACACTGGTCGCCCATATGATAAAGGAGTATATATGGAGTAAAGGGTTAAACACAATGTTAAAATGTTAGAATCACACATGACGTATTTGGATATAGAATGTGTGCTTATAATTATTGTTTATGTATTAACAAACATGTAATTATTTACTTGTACAACTATTTGCCAGTACAATGTAGTAATATATGATTGATAATTATTTCTCATGTTTCACTTTTCAAAACTTTTTTTGTGTAATGTCCCTTTCAAATTATTTTTATCTGAAATGTAATGTTGCTTGTAAGTTTTTAAGTACTTGTCCTATTCGCTAAATATCTGGAATAAGTCATCTGTATGAACACATCCATTTGTGACAACAACAAGAATGATAACTCCTGTTTGACTATCTTTTTAGTTATGTCCCTTTCAAATATACTTTAATATCCAAATATCCAAATTAATGTTGCTAATGACTTTGAAAACCTACATATACTGTAATATTAACTTAATACTTGGACTATATATTCTGCATGAATAAAACCATCTGTGGTAATAATAATGATATCTCATGTTTAATTTTATAAGTTAGGCTCCTTTCAAATGACTTTAGTATGAAACTTAATGTTGCTTATAACTTGGAAAGTATTTGTTATTTTGACACAATACATTGTACTTGATATAATGTTATCTAAATATAATTTGTTCTGAGCTATGCTCCTTTGAAATGATTTTAACCTGAAACTTACCAGTAATTTACTTATAGCTAAATTAAAGATACTGCCTGATCAATTACAAGTAAATCTTTTTGTGAAAAGTGTTTGAAAAAAAACTTATAAAATTTGAGCTAGTCTGCTCTAGAGTTTTGCTTTCATACTGATTATAATAAACTCATAGTTGATGATTACATCACTAGCAGCATGGATTTGGACTTAAAATGATTATACAAGTATTTTAGAAACTTTTGCCTAGGCTGCATCAGAGCTGAACAGTATTCTAGTTAGGGGTCAATTCAAGTTTAATTTAACATGTTTAACAGGTCTGTTGTTTAACATCTCTTTATATGAATCTTTAACCGTGACTCCATCCTCATAGCTCAGTTTGTAGAATAGTGATCTGAACATCTGATGTTCAAATTCTTGTTGAACCCTACCTATTTTTTCTACTTTCTCTTTCATTTGTGCAAATTAACCTTGAAACGTTCTACTGAGCAAAGGATCAGGACCCGAGTTGATTATGTAAGACATCTGGAATTTAAGTAGTAATGTCTAATCTTAAATGGAAAAGTATAGTAATGTCTATATTAATTATTAGGTGGTATTGTGTGCCAGCTGATAGTGATTCAGTGAAACTTGAACTTGGTACTGTACTTGGTATATAAAAGTAAATATTTATTGACAGTTGTAGATTCTGTGTACTCATGCATATTTTACCTCACTGTAACCGTTGCATGGGCCATTGCCTTCTGTCAACTTTGAAACAGCCTTTTTTAATGTTTTCACGCCCACCACATTATGTTCACATCTTATTTACGTTTGTCGGTTGTCACATGATCAGTCATGTGATCTTAGCGTGAAAAACGACCAACCGAAAGCACCGTTATTAAACTATCCAATCAAAAGAGTCATAAGTAATTGCGCTTGGCTAGTTAGCAATGATGGCGGCGATTTGTAAACTATTGTAAATTGTAAACTGAAAAACGTTAAATTTCTTCTAGCTAAGGTATTTTAGATAAATTGACATAATGATTTCGATTTTCACAAACGATCTGCCTCAATGCGAGTCGCTAGTGTGATGGCAATAGAAGGATTCAGCTACCCTCTTCTACAATTTTTAGAAAAAATAGAACTTATGAACACACATTTTCTGGCCAGTATGTCAGTAGAGCTCTTTAGGCATAACAAAAGACAAGTGCAAAGTGTGGCCATTTTAATCTTATAAACCAGGGGTTTTTCATCACTCCCTGTGCCTCCGTAAAACAGCGGTGTTCCCAAAGCAAACATACAATACATATTTTGTTTCCAAAATTTCGGCAAAAATTGCTTAAAGTATATAAAAAACAGTAAACAGCAGAGTGACTTCCCTTTATCTAGAAATTGCAAGCGTTGAGTGATGTAAGCACTTATATTTTCCTGACTTATTTTCAACATTATTGAGATAAATTACAGTCGTGTCCGGTAATCTTGCGCATCCGGTCATCTTGCGCAGTGGTCTACTGACATCCCCGGAAGTGTTTTACGGTCACGTTGTGAAAATATCTCAACAAACAATTATTTTTGGACCTAAATTAGAACATCTAAAAGGTAAACATGTTGAAAATTAATACCTGTCCAAGATATTTACATCATCGTAATAAATTATTCATGACCATGCCCACTGACCTATTTTCCGATATTTTAAGCAAATAATTCTTATTCCATCATCTAGTCCAGAAATGTGTGTCCCATGATAGACATAAACAATAAAACACATTTAAAAAAAAAAATTATACCATTTTAAACGTACAATTCTATTTTATTTGCAAACGTTGGTTAATTCAGACCACATTTCCGTCAGTTCCCGCCATTCTGTCAACAAAGTTCAAGGGCATAATCCGTGCATGATTTTTTTTCCTGCAGAAGCGTAAAGTGCCTTTTTTGCTCATGTCAAATAAACAGAAAACTTAATATAAAACAACGGGAAATTTTATGGTTCGTCAGAGACTCTTAATCTTTTAAAATATTTCACTGCTATGACGTCATTTCTCTCAGGTACGCAAGATGACCGGACATTTAAATGCTTGGGTAAAACATGGTGGTAAGGGTAAACATTAATAAATTCCCAATAGTTAAGGAGTCATGACCAAAACATTTTTTGTCATTACATGCATGAAAGGTTTTTGAAAACTGACAAACAGTAATGACACATTTGTCCATTATTGATCGGTAAAAATATAGCCGATAATGCTTACTGACAGCTTAGGTGTGCAAGAAGACGGGACAGCATCGTATATCAAAAAATTAAGAACCATTCTGCATAAGTTTGCAGCAAGTACCTGGAACTGCACAATATTCATTATAATCCAATTAGGTAGACACAATTCTTATTGTAATATATTTGCCCGACTGTGATGGCTTTGCATAACAGCAAGTACTACAGTAAAACAAAAGATTAACTTGTCTATATAGATAATACGCTACATTTACCATTAAATTTACTACAGTTTCACTATTTTAATAAAGAATTTCATATAATGAATAATTTAAATGAGAAAATTATTTTCTTAAAACAGTTGGCTTAATATGTTTAGTTAAAAGTTTTGCATTGTTTGTTAGAATAAAGACCAAAAAATGGTGAAAGTATATTGGTATTGTAAAAAAAAGACTGATTGAAGCTAAATAAGCGCATACTGAAATTTTCCAAAATGTACCATTTTATCTATGCGAAAATTCCCAAAATGGGCATTTTTGTCAATAAAAATTCCAAAAATGACCAGACTCCTTTTTCCAAAATAGGCAGAAAAACTCCTATAAACAGGCGATCTATATCACAAGATGAGTACAATCACTCAGAACAAAATATCCCAGTTTTATAGAATATCCCAGTTTTTTGAGAAAAGCATATTCCCCTATTTCCTTAATTTACTAAAGATTCCAATGTAGAACAGATCATGGAGAAAAACGTTATCCCAGTTGCACATCAATTTGAAAGACAAATTTGTAACTTATTACTTATTGAACAAATTTTGATTGCCGTTGATAGATTATTGTTTATCTCTCTGATTTTAGATGGGAAGTGGTTCAAGCAAGACAGAAAAGGTTGAGGAAAACAAAACAAATAACAGTAAAGATGGTCAAGGAACAACATCTTCGGTTCCAACAAAGTTGCAAGACAAACAAGTCCCTCCCACAGAGAACAAAATTATGAGTAGCTCAAAGCAAGATACACCAGTGCAAAATCGAGAAGGAAAGAAAACTGAAAATGTACCAACAAAGACTGTAGACAGTGAGGAAAAGGAAGAACAAAAGCAAGAAGTGGCAAAAAATGGTACAACTTCAGAGGTAGAGAAACATGATGTTGCAAAAGGTGGTACAACAGAAGGAACAACAGGGGCAGAACAGAAATCAGGGGGCCAGGTGGAGAGTGGGAACAAGGAGACAGGTGTTGTTGAAGAAGTGGTGATTGATGAAGGCCCAAAAGAGCAGCTGAAGTTTGACTGTGCTCTCAAGTCAGCTTGTCTACTGGTAACTAGAGAATTAGTATAATTATTATGCCATTAACCATTTACTCCATAGATATGGCTGTTATCCTGATACACATTGTAGATCAGAACAGCCTGTAAATGTCTGCTGTCCGATCATCTTAGATCTATACTTTTTGCCTTTAGATCCTTTAGATTATTTCTGAAATCAATGGTGTAGAACCTGAGACCACCATCAGGAACAGGCGGATCTGGATCTACATTGGTTTTACATGTGATATTATCCATATCCCACGGAGTAAATGGCTTAGTGAGTTTTAACATGAGCCACAGCTAAGATTTCTACCCTTATAGCATGAATATTGTGGGAAATGATGTCGTGGTTGGTAGTGCAAACAAGTGCATGGAATGGTATTTTATATAGCTATGTTCTTGATTTTGCATGACTATGAACATATCTTCAAAAGATAAAGAGAGAAAATATAAGATTATATAATTATTTAAATCAAGACCTGCATTCTTTGGTTTTTATTGTTAAACATTAAATTTTCATTACCAGGTACATTAACATGTATATTTCCATTATAGTAAAATTTAATTTGGCTTTTGCCATGAGAATTACATCAACTGATACATGCTTCACAAGAAACTTCCACATAATAAAATGCAAAACTCTTATTACTCTATTAATGCCAGTACACTGTGCATATTTCAAAAGAAAGTTGATCACCAAGATGTTTCCAAAATCAAAATTTGTCCAAAAAAATGCATTTGGTTGTGGTAAATAATGAGTTAGATTTTGTTCTCTTCCTTATCAATAGGGAGATAATTTTCAAAAAACAGCTGTTTTGTTTTTCTCTTTTTGCATGCCATAGATGTCTATACTTGACAGGTAAGAAAATTGTCATTTTAGGAATATGGTTATAAGGATGACCCAGATGAAACAATAACAACATATTCTCATATAAAAATATCACACACATCCAAACACCTTTGTACCTGTCATTCTCCTTATAAGGAGGCTAAAATGTCATTATATTCCCATTCATATTTTACTTTCGTAATGTTCACTTACAGCAGTACACATAGAAGATTTGTAATCTAACTATTTCAGGTGAAGCCAGAGAGTGTTTACAAGTGTATAACCAAAAATGTGACCAAGTTACAGCTAAATCGAGCTCTGCCGCTTCATTTCTCTCTACCAGACTTAATGCACAAACTGGAGAATCTCAAGGTAACCCAGTAAACACCCGACGTCAAAACGACATTGGAATTAGGTTGGATTTTGGTCGCGACGTCGGCAACCAAATCCAACGTTAATCCGACGTCGAAAATGCGACTTCGTTTAGACGTCGGAAAATGATGTCGGATAGATGTCGGTTTTTGGTCATATATTTGACTTCTTAACCCACTAGGAATAATTATTTTCGAATAATTATTTTTTTCCAAATTTTCGATACATATGTAAAAATTCAATTAAAAAATGCGAAAAAAAAATTTCTTAATTTGAATGGTTTGCTGTTTAGTGGAAGGGATATTATCGAAACCTGTGCAATTGAATCTAAATGTAAACAATCCGCGCCATTTGAAACAAAGAACTAAGACAAAGTCGCCAAACATTCACAGAAGGGGAAAAAGGAATATTTTATATTTGCCAGAGAAGAAGGGTTAAGCAAGTAAGTTTTTTCTTATTCTAAGTTTGTTGTTAAATTCTAGTTTTTAGCTCAACTATTCGAAGAATATGTCGAGCTATTCTACTCACTTAGGTGTCGGCGTCGGCGTCGCCTTCGCCGTCCCGCTTTGGTTAAAGTTTGCATGCAACATACCTATATCTTACAAACTACTATAGCTACAGCTTTGAAATTGGCACACTTGTTCATCATCATGTCTTGAGTGTGTGTGCCAAGAACCATAAATCTAACTTTCATTTTGATCAAATTATGGCCCTTTTTCGACTTAGAATTTCAGGTTAAAGTTTGCGTGCAAGCTACTGTACAAACACATAACTTCAATATTACTTATACTACAGCTTTGAAACTTGGCACACTTGTTCATCATCATGTCCCGAGTGTGTGTGCCAAGAACCATAACTCTAACTTTCTTTTTGATCAAATTATGGCCCTTTTTCGACTTAGAATTCTAGGTTAAAGTTTGCGTGCAAGCTACTGTACAAACACATAACTTCCATACTCTTTATACTACAGCTTTGAAACTTTCAGCACTTGGTCATTATCATATCCTGAGTGGATATGCCAAGAACCATTACTCTTACTTCCATTTTTTTCAAATTATGGCCCTTTTTCGACTTAGAATTTCAGGTTAAAGTTTGCGTGCAAGGTACTGTATAAACACATAACTTCAATACTACTTATACTACAGCTTTGAAACTTTCAGCACTTGTTCATTATCATATCCCGAGTAGATATGCCAAGAACCATAACTCTTACTTCCATTTTGATCAAATTATGGCCCTTTTTCGACTTAGAATTTTAGGTTAAAGTTTGCGTGCAAGCTAGTTTCTTTAATACTTCTTGTACTATAGCTTTGAAACTTTCAAAACTTGTTTACCATCATGACCCCGACTATGTATTCCAAGAACCATAACTCTTTCTTTAATTTTTAATCAAATTATAGCCCTTTTTCAACTTAGAATTTCTGGTTAAAGTTTGCATGCAAGCTAGTTACTTTCATACTTCTTGTACTATAGCTTTGAAACTAAAGACACTTGTTCACCATCATGACCCTGACTATGTATGCCAAGAACCATAACTCTTTCTTTGATTTCATTTTAAATTATTGCCCCTTTTCACTTAGAATTTAAGGTTAAAGTTTGCATGCAAGCTAGTTACTTTCATACTTCTTTGTACTACAACTTTGAAATTTGTTCTTTATCATGACCCTGACTATGTTTGCCAAGAACCATAACTCTTTCTTTGATTTTTATCAAATAATTGCGCTTTTTAGAATTAGAAATTAAGGTTTAAGTTTACGTGCAAGATGGTGAAACCTCATAACTTTCATTCTATTAAAACCACAACTTTTAAACTTTTTATACCTTTATTTTATCATACATCAGGTTGATGTTCAAAGGCCCATAACTCATCCTTGCTTTTTTTATTTAATTTTTGCCCTTTTTCACTTTGAAATTAGAATTAAGACTTAGAAATTATGGTTAAAGTTTCAGTGTTAGTGTTTTTCATAGGTAATGCTATAGAAAAGGTTTAAAACAGATTTACTTAACATACTTTGGATGAAAGTGTTGAGTGGTTATACTATACTGTACTATACTATACTATACTATACTATACTATACTATACTATACTATACTATACTATACTATACTATACTATACTATACTATACTATACTATACTATACTATACTATACTATACTATACCATACCATACCATACCACACCACACCACACCACACCACACCACACCACACCACACCACACCACACCACACCACACCACACCACACCACACCTGACCACACCACACCACAACACACCACACCACACCACAACACACCACACCACACCACAACACAACCACATACCACACCACACCACAACACCCCCAGCACCCCCCACCACCACCACCACACCACACCACACCACCATCACCCCCACCACCACCACATACCACCACTACAAACAACACCACCACCACACCACCACCTCCACACCACCACATACCACCACCAACAACACCAACAACAATACCACCACCACCACCAACAACAACAACACCATCACCAATAACAACACCACCAACAACAACACCACAAACAACAACACCATCAAAAGCAACAACACCACCACCAACAACAACAACACAAACAACAGAAGCAACAATAACACAAATAACAACAACAACTCCACCAACAACACTGACAACAACACCACCAACAAAACCCCCACCACCACCACCACCAACAACAGCAACACAAACAAGACAACCAACAATAACACAAAGAACAACAACAACACCACCATCAACACCACCACCAACTATACCGTAAACAACACCACAAACAAAAACACCACCACCAACAACACCATCACCAACAACACGAACACCACCAACAACAACACCACCACCAACATCAACACCAACAATAGCATCAACAACACCAACAACTAACAACACTAACAACAACACCAACATAACAACACTACCACCAACAACACCACCACCACCACCAACAACACCACCACTACCAACACCAACAACAATACCAACAACAGCAACTACACCAACACCACCAACAACAGCAACCAGCATACCATACCATACTATACTACACCACACCTCACCACATCACTTTAGGTGGGCAGGGATAGTGGGTTGATGGGTGTGGGATCAGGGGTGTATGGGCTGGGTTGTGTAAACACTCTTAAAAAACTACAATAATAAATTGAAGTGTAATTTATTGATTTCCTAACTTAGATTAAGAAACTTTTGTTCATGTGTGTGTGTTGGGTGTCATAAACTCCTGAATTACTTCCCAGTTTAAATGAAGCCCAGTTTAAAATGTGCTTAAATATGTCTGACTTCGAATAGTCGAGCTTGCAGTCGTTTCCGACTGGCTCTTGTTGATTAAATCTTGTTGAAATGCATGCCCACTACATGTATAAGACACGTGGAGTTGTTTTCTTGAAATATGTTTCGTCCCAAAAAAGTCTCGCTACCGGGCCATTGTTATAATACAGAGCTGATAAAACACATTTTGTTTAGAAGAGAGGTTTAATGATGAATTAAAAAAAACCACCTTGATGGTATTTTTCAAATAGTGTTATAACACTGATAGTAATAAAAGAAAGAAGGAAGATATTTGATTTTGGTCGGATTCTGGTCAGAATGTGGTTGGATTTTGGTCAGAACACGACGTCAATCCGACGTCGGGAAATGAAGTCTAAAAAACTTTCATTTCCAACCAAAATCCAACGTTGATCCGACGTCGAGGTCTGACGTCAATCCAATGTCTTTTCGACGTCAAATGTTTCCTGGGAATAATCATAAAACACTGTTCAAACTGCATGCAGTTTATTACTCATTGGATTGCTAAAGGAGTGTTTATATAGTGAAAACCCTGTTTAGCCCTTTTCTCCATAGTTAACCTTTATTGTGTGGGTAAACAGTGTAGATCCAGATCAGCAAGCATTTCCATGCCATCTGATTAGGATCACTTTTCACTTTTGGATTCATTAGATTATTTCTGACCTAGATGTGACCAGTCTAGATCGAGATCACACAGCTGAATTTGCTCGCTGATCTTGATCTACACTGGTCGCACATGGGTTTAAACGCATATGTATGAAGTAAAGGATTAAAATGTCTACTCTGTTGAGCCTCTTTCAAGGCTTCTTTTTAATGGACATTATATACTGTTTCCTAGATGCCAGGTGCCCAGCATGAGGCAGTAATCATTCTTTTTACAACTTTCTGGTAGCTTTCCAAATGGCCGCATCACAACTAGTCCCTAGTGGGACTCATCCATGCACTTGCTGTTCAGTAATGAACACCTGAACCACTAGGCCATGGAGATGCTTTTGTTAAGATTATATATCTAGAAATGATGTAACTCTTTTTCACTAAAAAAAACGAACTCAGAAGTAAAAATGAAACTAGAGCTATCACTGAAGGTGATTAATACCCCCGCAATACTGCTTTGTCAGAGTATACAGAAATGATGTTTGCATTTTTCATGGGTGAAAGTTGAAAAATAATTGAAATCCTGAAAATTTGTTGCAAAAGTTGTGTTTAAAAATAGCGACTTGGGTTTTCACCGGATGTAAACAAAACTGTAAAAGTAGTTGACGTCACAAGATTTTGTTGAATCGTGCTCCCCTTCTAAAAAATAATGGACTGATCCAAATGAAAAAAAAAATGTCATGCAAATCTAATCACAAACATATGTTAAAAGTTTGAAAACTGGAGAAGTAGTTTGTGTCATAAGATTTTGTTAAATAATGCACCCCTCCAACCAAAAATGGACTGATCCATAAAAAATATGTCACTAACATGCGCACTTCATGCAGAACATATGATTTCAGTTTTAAGTCGATATCTTGAAAACTGTAGAAGTTTGCATAACACAATTGTGTTAAATCATGTCCCCTGCAAAAAAGAATGGACTGATCCACATAAAAATTATGTCACACACATCTACACTTCAGGCCGAACATATGTTTAAAGTTTCAAGTCAATATCTTAAAAACTGTAGAAGTAGTTCGTGTCACAAGATTTTGTTGAATCATACTCCCCTGCTAAAAAATAATGGACTGATCCACATGAAACAAAGTATGTCATGGAAATCTACTCACAAACTTATGTTTAAAGTTTGAAAACTGGAGAAGTAGTTTGCATCATAAGATTTTAAATAAAAGATTTTGTTAAATAATGCTCACCTGGAAAAAATAATGGACTGATCCACACAAAAATATGTTGCTGACATACACACTTCATGCAGAACATACAATTTTGGTTTCAAGTCGATATCTTGAAAAGTGTAGAAGTTTGCATAACACAATTTTGTTAAATCATGTCCCCTGCAAAAAATAATGGACTGATTCACACGAAAAATATGTCACGCACATCTACACTTCAGGCCGAACATATGTTTAAAGTTTCAAGTCAATATCTTAAAAACTGTAGAAGTAGTTCGTGTCACAAGATTTTGTTGAATCATACTCCCCTGCTAAAAAATAATGGACTGATCCACATGAAACAAAGTATGTCATGGAAATCTACTCACAAACTTATGTTTAAAGTTTGAAAACTGGAGAAGTAGTTTGCATCATAAGATTTTAAATAAAAGATTTTGTTAAATAATACTCACCTGGAAAAAATAATGGACTGATCCACAAAAAATATGTTGCTGACATACACACTTCATGCAGAACATACAATTTTGGTTTCAAGTCGATATCTTGAAAAGTGTAGAAGTTTGCTTCACACAATTTTGTTAAATCATGTCCCCTGCAATAAATAATGGACTGATCCACACGAAAAATATGTCATGCACATCTACACTTCATGCCGAACACATGTATAAAGTTTCAAGTCAACATCTTAAAAACTGTAGAAGTAGTTCGCGTCACAAGATTTTGTTGAATCATGCTCCCTTCCGATAAATAATGGACTTATCCAAATGAGACAAAAAATTTGCACAAATGTACTCACAAACATATGTTTAAAGTTTCAAGTCGATATCTTGAAAACTGTTGACGTAGTAAGTGTAGAAGTTTGCATAACACGATTTTGTTAAATCATGTCCCCTGCAAAAAATAATGGACTAATCCACACGAAAAATATGTCACGCACATCTACACTTCATGCCGAACACATGTATCAAGTTTCAAGTCAATATCTTAAAAACTGTAGAAGTAGTTCGTGTTACAAGATTTTGTTGAATCATGCTCCCTTCCGAAAAAAAATGGACTGATCCACATGAGAAAATAAAATTGCGCAAATGTACTCACGAACATATGTTTAAAGTTTCAAGTCGATATCTTGAAAACTGTTGACGTAGTAAGTGTAGAAGTTTGCATAACACGATTTTGTTAAATCATGTCCCCTGCAAAAAATAATGGACTGATCCACACGAAAAATATGTCACGCACATCTACACTTAATGCCTAACATATGTATCAAGTTTCAAGTCAATATCTTAAAAACTGTGGAAGTAGTTCGCATCACAAGATTTTGTTAAATCATGCTCCCCTCCGAAAAATAATGGACTGATCCACAAGAGACAAAAAAAAATTGCGCAAATGTACTCACGAACATTTGTTTAAAGTTTCAAGTCGATATCTTGAAAACTGTTGATGTAGTAAGTGTAGAAGTTTGCATAACACGATTTTGTTAAATCATGTCTCTGCAAAAAATAATGGACTGATCCATACGAAAAATATGTCACGCACATCTACACTTCATGCCGAACACATGTATCAAGTTTCAAGTCAATAACTAAAATCTGTAGAAGTAGTTCGCATCACAAGATTTAGAAGTTTGCATAACACGATTTTGTTAAATCATGTCCCTGCAAAAAATAATGGACTGATCCACACGAAAAATATGTCACGCACATCTACACTTCATGCCATACATGTGTATCAAGTTTTAAGTCAATATCTTAAAAACTGTAGAAGAAGTTCGCGTCACAAGATTTTGTGAAATCGTGCTCCCCTCCGAAAAATAATGGACTGATCCACATGAGAAAAAAAATGGTTTGCGCAAATGTACTCACGAACATATGTTTAAAGTTTCAAGTCGATATCTTGAAAACAGTTGACGTAGTAAGTGTAGAAGTTTGCATAACACGATTTTGTTAAATCATGTCCCTGCAAAAAATAATGGACTGATCCACACGAAAAATATGTCACGCACATCTACACTTCATGCCGAACAAATGTATGAAGTTTCAAGTCAATATCTTAAAAACTGTAGAAGAAGTTCGCATCACAAGATTTAGAAGTTTGCATAACACGATTTTGTTAAATCATCAAGTCCCCTGCAAAAAATAATGGACTGATCCACACGAAAAATATGTCACGCACATCTACACTTCATGCCGAACATGTGTATCAAGTTTCAAGTCAATATCTTAAAAACTGTAGAAGAAGTTCGCGTCACAAGATTTTGTTAAATCGTGCTCCCCTCCGAAAAATAATGGACTGATCCACATGAGAAAAAAAATGGTTTGCGCAAATGTACTCACGAACATATGTTTCAAGTTTCAAGTCGATATCTTGAAAACTGTTGACGTAGTAAGTGTAGAAGTTTGCATAACACGATTTTGTTAAATCATGTCCCTGCAAAAAATAATGGACTGATCCACACGAAAAATATGTCACGCACATCTACACTTCATGCCGAACAAATGTATGAAGTTTCAAGTCAATACCATAAAAACTGTAGAAGAAGTTCGCATCACAAGATTGAGAAGTTTGCATAATGCTGCCCTCACACATACCTCGCGACCTTACTGCGACCTGAAAACTAGTAAAATAGCATTTTTCTTTCGAAAATCGTTTGGTTTTCTTTCAAATTTCCAAATTTCTCTCGCAGACGGTCCGGGGCTCTGCAGTCTTGTGTTCAGTACGTTTTCTCTATGTCCTCAATACGACCCTTCTACGTCCATGGCGTTTCCACTGCGACTATATTGCGTCGCCAAGGCGACCCCATGGCGATCATCGGCGACCCAGATGCGACTGTGCTACGTTCTCTGCGTCCTTACGGCGACTCTACAGCGACTATTGCGTTTGTCCGGCGACTGTCCTGCGACTGTACGACGACCCTACTACGTCCTTGCTACGTCTATAAAAATAATAAGGACGTGGTAAGGACGCAATAGTCGCAGCAAGGACGCAGTAGCGTCGCCAAAGGTTTCCGAGCAATTTCTTGTAATTTCATCGGCGACTCTACGGCGTCCTTAGTACGAGTGTACTACGTCTATTGCGTTCTTATTGCGTCCTTACTACGATGCTGCTGCGACTATGGCGACTCCACTGCGATCCCACGGCGACCTAACCAGGACTCAGCAAGAATGCAGAGTTTCTGCGACTGTTTTGTGCATGTTCAAAATATTCGCCGACGGTCTGCGACCTTGTGCGTCCTTGTGTTCCTCGCTACGACCTCGCTGCATCCCTGCTGCGCCCATGGCGACTGTGCTGCGTCCTGGGTCGTAGCAAGGTCGCAGTAAGGACGCAGTAAGGTCGCGAGGTATGTGTGAGGGCAGTTTAACACGATTTTGTTAAATCATCAAGTCCCCTGCAAAAAATAATGGACTGATCCACACGAAAAATATGTCACGCACATCTACACTTCATGCCGAACATGTGTATCAAGTTTCAAGTCAATATCTTAAAAACTGTAGAAGAAGTTCGCGTCACAAGATTTTGTTAAATCGTGCTCCCCTCCGAAAAATAATGGACTGATCCACATGAGAAAAAAAACAGTTTGTGCAAATGTACTCACGAACATAAGTTTAAAGTTTCAAGTCGATATCTTGAAAACTGTTGACGCTGTAAGTGCCACAGACAGACCGGGTCAACGAACCAACCAACCAACAAACCGGGTCAACGAACAAACCAACCAACGAACCAACCGGATGATGACTCCTATATACCCCCTATACTTCGTATGCGGGGGTATAATGAAAACATAGAATAGTATGCAAAGGAACAAATCAGATATGCTTGGTTTGAAAATCTGGCCTCCAGGGGAAACTGTTTCAACAACAACAAATGGACTGAAAGTTGTCATTACAGCATTTTCATCTAATAAAGTGCTTATTCAAGGGGCTGGATGCAAACTTTGGCAGTTTACCATATTCAGAGTACTGTCAGAGAAATTAAATAGGCCTGCATCACAGTCAAATCAATCTCACAGAGACCTGGACACTCCTACAACATCCAGGAACAACAGCAATTCCAAGCATTCATATACTCCACAGAACTTCAATCCAAGAGCTTCACCAAAAAATCTTCTGACCTCCTTAGCAACAAAGTTAAGCCCAGTGTTTATCTCTAGACCATCAAACAACCAACAAAATAGTAAAACAAAAAAAGCAAAGACCTATACACCAGTAAATACACTCTACAACCAGAATGGAATTAATACATCTTTGAATGGCTCCAATGATCAGACTTTAAGCACGGAGCCTTTGCCTGCACTGAATGCCAAAGTTGCTGATGAACAAACTCTACTAAAAGAAGTAACCACTGATGCTGGATCAACTAGTTCGAAATGCAAAACAACAAGCACACAGACTGAAATACCAGCTTCACACCAAACAGACAGTGAAATTCAACACTCAGTTGAAGAACTCATCCAAGCCTCAGAGAAATTAAGAGAAGAAAATTCAGAACTTGCAACAAAAATCACCAATATGTCTGAAAAACACAAACAGTTAATTAAGAAAAACCTTGAACAAGCAAATCAGATTTCAGTTCTATCGGAAAACAATCAATCACTTAAATCAGATCTTACCAAGAAAAATGGACAGTGCTTAGTGCTTGAAGAAGAAAATCAAAAGTTAAAGAAACAGTTAAAACAGATAACAAATGAAAAATCAGACTTAGTTAAAAAACTGATGAGCAAAGAAACAGAAAACGAACAGACAACATTCCTATATGACAACATTCAGGAACTTAAGGATGACCTGAAATTTGAAATTCAGCAAAGTGTAAATACCATAAAGGACAACATAGAGGAAAACAGCTTTACAAGGGAAATAGTGCTACTTAAGAATGAATTGAAAAAGGAAATTGCTAATATAAATGAACAGTTGAAGCAGCAACAACAAAACAAAACCAATCAAACAGCTCAAGAACATACATTACACTCCACACAAAGAAAAACTACTAAACCTAACACAAATGTAGAACCTCCTTCGTCCAACAACAAAAGCAATGTTACAGCTGAGATCCATAGCAACAAAAAGAAACAGGTCATAATCTTGGGAGACTCCATCACCAAAGTTCTAAGCAGACAGAAAATGAGCAATAACAAAGTAAATGTCTTCATAAAATCTCAGGGTGGAGCCAGGGTGAAAACAATTGAAAACACGGTTACTTCTATGGCCCAAAATGGAACTTTAGCTGAGAACACGGATGCAATATTAATACACGTTGGAATAAACAACATATCAGAAGCTGACACTCCTTCATCAGTAGCAGAAGACTTCCGAGACCTAATTGACGCAGTTAAACTTCATGCTCCCCAAACTAAGATCCTGCTCTCATCCATACTTCCAAAAAAAAGAGACAAACTTTCCCTAGAACGATCAAGTGATGTCAATGAAGCACTGTATGATATCTGCCAAGAAAATGGATACACATTCATTGATAATACCAAAGATTTCATCTCAGACAAGTCCTTGTATTTTGATGAAGTTCATCTGAATCCTAAGGGAGGAGCTGCACTTGGGAAGAACTTCAGCAAAGCCATCAGTAGGGTTCTACAAATAACAGAAGAATCAACTGAGTCCCATTTTCAGCAAGGTTCACGCAGAGAGACAAAAAACCATCATTTGAACAACCACCAACCACGGATGAGAATACGTTCCCCATGGAAAGGACCACAATCCCACTGGAACAGACCACAGTCTCACCACACACAGACACAACCACCTCCATTCCCGTGGGCGCAGATTCAACCAACATGGTATCAGCCGATGCCAGCACAGTTCTAACTAACAAAGACTTAAAATGGTTTTGTGAATCCGGCCTCCACATAGCTCATTTGAATATACATTATCTATATCCAAAGTTAGATCAGATAAAAAATCTTTTAAATGAACAAGAGAATATACATGTTTTTGGCTTAAGTGAAACTTTTCTTAACAACACATTTTGCAATTCAGAAATAACAATTCAAAACTATCAGTTATTCAGAAAGGACAGGAAAACCAATGGTGGTGGATTAGTTATCTATGTAAGAAATGATATAGTCTGCAGGCAGAGACCAGACATCGAAAACGAAAATGTGGAAGCCATTTGGCTAGAAGTGAAATATGGAAAACAAAAGCCGTTTTTGTTGGGATATGTATATAGACCTCCATCTTCTACACAGATCTGGATAGATAACTTTCAACAAATATTAGAAAACGTATATGCTGAAAATTCTGAAACTTATATTCTTGGTGACTTTAATTTTGACTATAACAATTTATCAAAAGTTAATAGAAACTGGTTAAATCTTATTGACAATATGCATTTGCATCAGTTAGTAGAAACATTTACCAGAGTGACTCAAAGTTCATCAACTATTATTGATCATATTTATACTAACAAGCCTTACAATGTTATTGAAATTAATACCCCTGTTGTTTCATTAAGTGATCATTTTCCGGTTTGTTTTACTAGAAAAGTTTCTTCTACAAGTCTTAAAAGTAATGAATCAAATGGTTTCTGTTACAATGTTATCAAGTTTCGTAGCATGAAAAACTTCAATGAAAAGGATTTTATTACAGATCTAGAGAATCAACCTTTTTCTGTCATAGACATTTTTGATGATCCATATGATGCACTTGACTATTTTTGTGATCTATTTCTTAATGTTTTAAACATGCATGCACCTAAAAAGAGAAGAAGAGTAAAATTTCCCATTCAGCAGCCATGGTTCTCAAAAGATATAACAGAGGCAACAAAAACACGTGATTATTTTAAGAAAATTGGTGACATTGAAAATTATAGGAAGAGTCGAAATATTGTTCAATCATTAATTCATGAAACTAAAAAATCCTACTTTTCCAAAACAATTAACAACAATAAAAGAAATCCTAAAGAGATATGGAAAAATCTTAATCTACTTTCCTGCAAGCCTAAAATTCAAGCAAGTCAGCAGCAAATCAATGATAATGATGGCAACTCAATAACTAACCCTGAAGCCATAGCAAACATATTTAATAACTTCTTTACCTCTCTGTCAGACTCCCTTCATCCAACTCAACAGCACAGAACAAAAACTCCTTCACAGACACTAATTGACTTTGTAAACTCAAAAATAGAAAATGCTGCCAGCTTCGATATACCCTTGTTGAAAAAAGACTTTGTTATTGAGCAATTAAAAACATTATCATCATCCAAATCAACAGGACTAGATGGACTTTCTGCTAAATTTCTCAAATTAAGTGCAGATGTTGTTGCAGAAAGCATTACTAAAATTCTTAATTTAAGTCTTCAAACTGGAATTTATCCCAAGCAATTTAAATTAGCAAAAGTTACACCCATTTTCAAGAAAGGTCTCAAACATGATGTCAATAACTATCGCCCAATATCAATTTTGCCTATAATGTCTAAGATAATTGAACGACATGTGAGCAACCAAATCAAACAGTATCTAAAAGCATACAATTTACTTCATGAACGACAGTCTGGCTTTAGATCTAATCATTCTTGTGAAACTGCTCTTACTGCAATGGTAGATGACTGGATCATGGCAATTGATAATAATCAGTTTTCTGGCACAGTTTTCCTTGATCTTTCCAAGGCATTTGACTTAATAGATCATGAGCTACTATTGTCAAAACTATCTGCATACAAATTTCATGAAAACTCCATTAAGTGGTTCCAATCCTACTTAGGTGGCAGGACACAAAAAGTTTCAGTTGCAAATGTTCTTTCTGAAAGCAAATCCATTTCATGCGACGTGCCCCAAGGCTCTGTCCTTGGTCCTCTTCTATTTATTATTTTCATAAATGACATGCCTTTATCAACACAGCATTCAACAACCAATATGTTTGCTGATGACTCATCAATTACTTATTCATCAGGCTCCATTTCAGATGTAACAAATGCCCTAAATGAAGATTTATCTCAAATTGAACAATGGTGCTCACAAAATTCAATGAAAATAAACACAACAAAAACAAAAGCTATGTTTATAACATCTCATGCAAAAAACAAAGCTGTTCTTAATTCAGACAATCAAATTCAACTTGCCAATGAAAACATAGAAATTTCAAACAGTGAAAAGCTTTTAGGTGTTCATATTGATAGTAAACTAACATGGCACATACATGTTGAAAACACTCTTAAAAAATGCAATTCCTTGCTCTATTTGCTTGGCAGGATTAAATATTATCTCTCTATTCCTATGCGAAAATTATACTTTAACTCATACATACTACCTCATCTTGATTATTGTTGTACTATCTGGGGGAACTGCAATTCTGAACTCATAAATAGTGTCATATGCTTTCAAAAAAGGGCTGCTCGACTTATTTTAGATCTTACTGTTGAAACTCCGTCTGAAACTCTTTTCAAAGAATTAAGGTGGATGACATTTGATGAAAGGATAAAATTCAAAAAGGCTATAATGATGTTTAAAGTATGTAACAAAATTGCTCCTGATTACTTGCAACAAAAATTCACCTATGTCTCTGATATTCATTCTAAAAATCTACGGTCCCAAGTCCTAAATTCAATTTATGTTCCAAAACCTAATCTTGAAATTTCTCGAAAGACTTTTACGTATTCAGGTTCCAAAATTTGGAATTCTCTACCAGATACAGTTAAGAATGCATCCACTGTTCAAGATTTCAAATCCAAATATTTAGATTTCACATATAACTTGCCATATTCATCGCATCATTCCCAAGGTAATTATTTTTGATTCTACCTATAACATAACCAGTTATATACCTGTATTTGTTTGTTTCTGCTTTTTATTTTTTGTCAAATAACATGCAGTATTCTTGCAACACTGCCAAGCTAATCATTTGAATTCTATGCTTGTAATATAACATATTCACATTTGAATTCTATGCTTGTAATATAACATATTCATTGTAACACTTATACAGAATTAGTTTAATATACTTGTAACATAACCTGTTGTTTATCTGTATATTGTTTGTTCTCTTTTGTTATGCAATGCTTCGTTTTGTACATAATTGTAAATGTAAATAATAGAGGACCACAGGGAAGATTGGGCTTGCCCAACTGTGTTTCCTCTCTAAATAAAGTTATTATTATTATTATTATTATTATTGGACAGTGACTTTGCAGAGCCTTTTTATCACCATAGATCCAAAACTTGCTCACATGTTGTATTTTCTGCACCTTGCATCACCACTGGGTACCACTGTGTTGGTCACTGGAAATACTTATCATAATTTACTAGATTGAGTACTGTGTAAAGCTGTGAAGGAACAGTGAATCTGTACTATACTCAACCTGCAAAATAACTTGTTGAAAAGTCTAATATGGTTAGAACCAGTCTTCTTATTGATTTCACCTACATATAGACAAGATTGATTTTTTCCAATTATGTTATGTTATGTTCAAAGGTCACATGTATTTTCAGGATTTAGACCTGTCCCACAACAACATGGGTCCGCAGTGCTTCAGGGCCGTATGCTTGGCCATGTGCAGCAACTCTTCCATCCTCAGTTTGAATCTCTCTGACAACAAGGCAGATACAGATTCAGCGGTAAGTGTCTAGCAATATGTTGCTGCCATCCCACCCCACACCCCTCCTTGCCTAAGAAAAATGGCAGTGTATTCTGTCAAAACTGTGAATTAAAGGACCTAAAAGTCCGGTGGCCCCACCCCCTCAAAAAATTGTTATTGGACATAAGCTTTGATTATTGCTTGAATTAAGACAAACTCTTCTTTTTTCTCTTTTTTTTTGACTTTATTGTGCATTCATATGTTGAAAAACAATGAATCATAACAAATATAGATATATTATAATGTCACACAAAATTTGGCATACAAATGCTGTTTAAAAGTACTAAGTCACAGCAAAAAGTGCATATTGAAAGCAATCAAATACACAACAAAAAGTCAATATGGCAACCACTGTACAAATGTTTTCAATTAAAGCATACAAAAATTGCCATTCGCGATTCTACGAATAGGCATCGGACCAAGCCGATTTTTCGTAAAATCATATTTTTCGTAGTATCGCATTTTTGTTTCTTTGTTTGGTTGTGGTGATACTGCCACAAAGTTTCAATGCGTTATACCTCGCTACATTTCGGACTATGTTATTGTTGTGATGTCAAGAAAAATTAATAAAAAATAATATGAATACATCTTCGATGTCATTTTTATAGAAAAATTACATGTTATGATCATCCAAATGTTTGTTCATCATACACTCACATATCAAATAATATACAAGTATACATTTACCTTTTGTCGTAAAATAAACAACCATAACACTTTTTTTTTCAAATTACACAAAATAATGCCTAGCATAGATTTTTAATTAAATAGTTATTTATCAACATAAAACAAATACTCAGTTCGCTAATTTGCTCAGAATGCCGATACCAATTTACTGAATTAAGACTGAGAAATGCCATTGAGATAATGTTATGCTGAATTAAATGGCAGAAGTAAAATGTTTTAAGCAATACAATTGTTTCAAATTTTATACAATTTTGAACATTTGACATTTAATCACTCAAACTGTTTTTGTTACAAGAAAACAGGCTTGCTGGTTGTTTACATGCCATGTCACAACTGCTTGAGTTGATAACTGCTCAACAATGCAAAGGATATTGCTCGCAGAGAGGTGTGAAAATCACCAGCCTGACCGAAATTCGTTAAATCACATTGTTTCTTTTAAGCTTTAGGGACTGTCATAATTATTTGCTTAATTGTATTTTTCGTTAAATCGCATTTCATTCAATCAAATCTTTTTCATATTGAATAAAGAAGGAATACGAATGGGACCAACCGCTTTGTTCGTAGTAAACTGTTATTTAATAAAATCACGATTTGTAATATCGCAAGTGGACTGTACATGAAAAAATATCATTAAAAAAATGATGCAAATAATATTGGTTCAATATCAGGGTGAGGCCCTCCCCGACCCACCAAACAATTAGAAATAAATAATTACTCTTTAAGTCTTAGACATAAGCTTTGAAAAAAGTTAAGAGAATAGCAGAACATTAGGAATAAAAAGGTTTTGGGTTATTTTCAGGTATAAGCTATTATGACTAAAAAATGTGGAACAATGAGTAAAACATAGGTTTCCCTTGCCCTCATTTAAAAAATTAAAACATAGCCTAGAACTTCCAAAGAATTACTGTAATCACCCAAGTATTGGAACAGTTAAAAATAATAAAATTTGTTTGTGTCCCAAAATTTAGGGTTGCAAAAAAAATATTTGTTCAAAAAAATGTCCTAATATTTTGGGTACTGTCGATTTATATGCAAGCACCAGTTATTATAAAAACATTAGGATGTTATCACAGAACGTATACGGATCGACCATTATAAATGATTATACGAAATAAAGTAATGTTAGAATACTTTTAGTGTCGCCGTTTCGAAGAAACGGCGATACATAGGGACTGCTTTGTCCGTCCGTCTGTCTATCACGAAAACTTAACGCTGGCTATAACTTTGCCATTTCTTAATATTTCTTCATCAAACTTTCACATTATATTGCTCATGACAACACCCTCGAGATGATACCAAATTCTCAAGGTCAAGGTCACATTTGATGGAGTTATGCCCCTTTTTATGCCCCCGAAGGGAGGCATATAGTAATCGGACCGTCCGTCCGTCCGTCCTTCCGACCGTCCGTCCGTCCGAAATAATCTTGTCCTCGCTTCTTCTCCAAAACCCCTTGAGGGATTTCTTTCAAACTTCACAGGAGTGTTTGTCACCAAGCCTAGTTGTGCATATCGTCAAGAATTTCTGCTCGGATTATTTTTGGCTGAGTTATGGCCCTTTTTAGCAAAATCTTGTCCTCGCTTCTTCTCTAAAACCGCTTGAGGGATTTCATTGAAACTTCACAGGAGTGTTTGTCACCAAGCCTAGTTGTGCATATCGTCAAGAATTTCTGCTCGGATTATTTTTGGTGGAGTTATGGGCCTTTTTACCTAACCCTAACCCTAAACCCTAACCCTAAGGTAAATTTTGTTAACGCAATTAGAGGTTACATTTTTTGTCCGATTGTCATGAAATTTGGTATGAATATTGATATTGATGATTTCTACACAAATTATTAAAATCATGTTGTTAAATTGACCAGGGGCCCCGCCCTGGGGATTTTAATTGTTTTCTTTTAAATTCTGTTTTTAACCTTTGATTTTTTACAGTTATTAACCAGATTTTGACACAACCTTTATACCATCTTAAAATTCAATCTTTCCTGAACAATTTATTCACTGGTTGTTCAGGGATAAAATTTGAAACAAAATTTTAGTAGCAGGGTGAAAATTTCAAGTGTCAAAATCCAATATTTCTACCTGTCTTCAGCTATATTTAGGTATGATGTTTACCAGTAGTATTACTGGTACAGTTGCTGGACAATGACCTGATGAACTTTGCTGCTTAGATCTGTGTTATGCAATATTAAGAACTTTGCTCTGGAAGATTTTATTGGGTAAATTTTGTCATTTTATGGATAGTGACAAATAAATTTTCTTCCTTTATAGCACTTTGAAAATCAGGCTTTTCTGAATATGTTATTCACTGTTTTTTAAGTAAAACAACAACAAGAACAACAACAACAAATCTGTAGCACATTCTCAAAATGTTGAGACTAAATTTAATAGAATTTTCTTGTTAAAACTCTAGCGGTCACATTTTTGCTCCGATTGTCATGAAACTTGGTCAGGATGTTTGTCCCAATGATTTCACAGACGACTTTGAATATGGGTCATCTGGGTCCAAAAACTAGGTCACTGTTACTAAAAATAGAATTTTCTTGTTTACACTCTAGCAGTCACATTTTTGCTCCAATTGTCATGAAACTTGATCAGGAAGTTTGTCCCAATGATTTCTCGGATGAGTTCGAATATGGGTCATCTGGGTCCAAAAACAAGGCCACTGTTACTAAAAATAGAATTTTCTTGTTAACACTCTAGCGGTCGCATTTTTGCTCCGATTGTCATGAAACTTGGTCAGGATGTTTTTTCCAATGATTTCTTGGACGAGATTGAATATGGGTCATCTGGGTCCCAAATTTAGGTCACTGTTACTAAAAATAGAATTTTCTTGTTAACACTAGCAGTCACACTTTTGCTCCGATTGTCATGAAACTTGGTCAGGATGTTTGTCCCAATGATTTCTCGGATGAGTTTGAATATGGGTCATCTGGGTCCCAAAACTAGGTCACTGTTACTAAAAATAGAATGTTCTTGTTAACACTCTAGCGGTCACATTTTTGCTCCGATTGTCATGAAACTTGGTCAGGATGTTTGTCCCAATGATTTCTCGGATGATTTCGAATACGGGTCATCTGGGTCCAAAAACTAGGTCACTGTTACTATAAATAGAATTTTCTTGTTAACACTAGCAGTCACATTTTTGCTCCAATTGTCATGAAACTTTTTCAGGATGTTTGTCCCAATGATTTCTAGGAAGAGTTTGAATATGGGTCATCTGGTTCCAAAAACTAGGTCACTGTAACTAAAAATAGAATTTTCTTGTTAACACTCTAGCGGTCACACTTTTGTTCTGATTGTCATCACACTTGGTCAGGATGTTTGTCCCAATGATTTCTCGGACGAGTTTGAATATGGGTAATCTGGGTCCAAAAACTAGGTCACTGTTACTAAAAATAGAATTTTCTTGTTAACACTCTAGAGGTCACATTTTTGCTCTGATTGTCATGAAACTTGGTCAGGATGTTTGTCCCAATGATTTCTCTGACAAGTTTGAATATGGGTCATCTGGGTCCAAAAACTAGGTCACTGTTACTAAAAATAGAATTTTCTTGTTAACACTATAGCGGTCACATTTTTACTCTGATTGTCAGATTGTAAAGAAACTTGGTCAGGACATATGTCCCAGATATTAATTGGACGAGTTCGAATATGGGTCACCTGGGGTCAAAAACTAGGTCACTGTTACTAAAAATAGAAAAATCTTGTCCAGGCTGTAAATTTGTTATTTCTCATTGGATTTTAAAATAACTTGGCTCAAATGTTTACCATGACAAGGTGTAGTTTCGCGTACAATACCCATGCCTGTTGGTCCAAGGTCAAGGTCACTGTTACTAAAAATAAAATTTTCTTGTTTGGGCTGTTAATTCCTAATGAATGGAGTGATTTCAAAATAACTTTACATAAATGTTCACCATGACAAGGGGCTGTGTTGCTTACAATACCCATGCCGGTAGGTCAAAGGTCAAGGTCACTGTTACTTAAAAAAAGCATTTTCTTTTCCAAGCTGTAGATTTGTTGTTTCTTATTGGATTTTAAAATAACTTGGTGTATATGTTCACCATATTGAGACGTTGGGTCTTGTACAACACAACTTTGTTGTACTCAGCTGAGTGATAAAGGGCCATCATGGCCCTCTTGTTCATATTACCCAAATCATATGTAGTAAGGTCCATACCTCTAATAATCATTTTCCAGGATAATCTCCCCAATAATCTTAAAATTTTCTAAAAAAATGTTATATTTAACTTTATTTAACTATATATTTACTGCAGACTTGAAACATATGATCCTTTCATCTTTCACATTATATGCATGCAGTATGCTTTGTCTTCCACAAGCATATTTTTCATTACATATGTTTATTTATTACATATGTATACCTATTCGATTTCAAAGCTGCATTTCGGGGGCATATGTCAATTTCAAGTGACAGCTCTTGTTGTACTTATATTTAGACACGAAAACTTACCGTTGGCAATAACTTTGCCAATTCTTAATATTTCTTCATCAAACTTTCAAATTATATTGCTTATGACAACACGCTCGAGATGATACCAAATTCTCAAGGTCAAGGTCACATTTGATGGAGTTATGCCCCTTTTTGTACTTATATTTAGACACGAAAACTTAACGTTGGCAATAACTTTGCCAATTCTTAATATTTCTTCATGAAACTTTCAAATTATATTCCTTATGACAACACGCTTGTGATGATACCACATTCTTTAGGTCAAGGTCACATTTATGGAGTTATTTCCCTTTTTATGAAAACTTAACATTGGCTATAACTTTGCCATTTCTTAATATTTCTTCATCAAACTTTCAAATTATATTCCTTTTAACAACACGCTCCTGATAATACCACATTCTTTAGGTCAAGGTCACACTTGATGGAGTTATTCATCTTTATATGAAAACTTTACATTGGCTATAACTTTGCCATTTCTTAATATTTCTTCATCAAACTTTCAAATTATATTCCCTATGACAATACGCTCAGGACGATACTATATTCTTAAGGTCAAGGTCACATTTGTTGGAGTAATGCCCCTTTTTGTACTTGCATTTTTATTTTGACAGCACCAGAGGGCGACACAAGTGCTCAACTGAACACCCATCTAGTTTAAATTGTTTTCTGTTTACCGTTTGGAGTGTAAAATGATTTATATTTGTGTCAAAAATTGTCGAGCATTATTTAATTAAATGGAAATTGACATTTTGTTTATCTCTTTGCATGTGTTTGATGACATAGCTTGCAGACTTGAAACTGGTGGCTTAATTTAGGATGTTTTCACGCCTTTGTCTGACATTGGAAAGGCTGTTTTCATAAGAATTAACTGCAACACTTAGAACTGACACTGACACTCGCCTTATCCTGTTATCTGCACCTGCATAATCAGTTTAGCGAGTTACTTACAATAAACAGATTAAAACAATCCAAGGCTCACAATAAAATAATTTGGACACTGGTATATAATTAATTGAAAAATAATGATAGCCATTATTTATACAGAGACATGTAAGTTTAATAAAAAAGAAGGTACATCGGTTCTTTATATATTATATTTTTTCCTCTCGAATCCCTAATTTTGAATATCTTTCAACATTAAAAAATTTGTTTTGCAATATACAGCATAAGATAAACTACGCAAAAGCATCGTAAATATTAAAGAGAAACATGGCTCGACTTGCATAATTACAGGTACCGAGCACATTTCCCGTGTCCCAAAATTTAGGAACACGAAAATACTGTTTCTTAAAGTGTCCCAAAACTTAGAGACACCAAAAAATACTGATCCCAAAAGTGTCCCAATATTTTGGGACGCAAAAACTAATTATTTTTGTGAAAAATAAGAGTGTCCCAATACTTAGGGTGATAACGGTATGTGAAAATTACTATTAGTTTATGGGGCTTCATTTTAGTACCTAAACCTGAACCCACATCCCCAACATAAAAAAAATAAGTTTTAAATAAGCAAAATATGATTGAAACTGAATTTTGAAGAACAAAAACATGAACAAGGGCAAGCATGTTTAAGTTAAAATTTTGTTTTCATCAATTTAAATAACAGGCCTTATAGCATCACACAAAGATATGTTTTCACTTTTCATGAGATTATGATTCTACTTCATTTGCTGGGGTATTATAGCATTTCATACTGTCACATTTATGTTTAATTCAAGAAGCCCCTAGTCTTCAACCCATTACATTAATGCAAATAATCTGTTTTCTTTCGAGGCAGTAGTTTAGTTGAAATTAATAGAATATACCTTTTCCTACAAAAAAACTAAACCCTTTCCTCCATCTATACACCTTTATTGCGTGGAGTGTAGATCCAGATCAGCCGACATATCCCTACCGTCTGAACAAAATCTACACTGTTTGCTTTTTTTATTTGTTCAGTTAAAACTGACTAAAGTGCGACCAGTGCAGTGTAACAAGATAGGTAACAAAATAGGGGTCAGGGCATTAATATTTTGGTATGTACAAGTTTAAACTTTTAGTAAGTCGCCTCTTTAATACCGTAACACTTTTGTTGCCTCTCTGATAGTAGCAATGCTAATTTACCTGGAGAATAATTTTCCCAGAATTATCATTGGCTATCACTGGCAGATTAAACAAGTCTGCTAGAGAGCGTCTACCTGTCAATCAAATTTTGAACAGGTACATAACACCTGGCAGGCCTCGGAAAGTTTAGTTTTTCGAAGAGTTTAGTTTGGGGTTTGATCTGGAAAGCTTAAGTTATGGAAGTTTTGGAAAGCTAGTCATGAAGAAGTTTTTAGTTTGGGTTAGGTCTGGAGAAGTTGAGTCTTAGAAAGTTTTGGGTACTTAGAGAATAAATCGCGGAATATTTTGGATGGGCTAGTAGTAACTTATAGAAGTAATAAACGGTAGAAACAGGACAGTGTTCTTTTATTCAAAACCCACTATACGATCAAGGACAAATAAAGTGCTACATGACGTATTCTATTTTGGTGCCTATATGCCCAGGATTTGTCGACTGTTTTGTCGCGACCAACTGACACTATAAAATGCTGGACATTGTCGTGTAAATCGTGAAATGCTGGACATTGTTCATTTTAGTTTCTAATAAATCTGGATAGCTGTATCTACTACAACCGTGAGTACGCTTTTATACTCCAGCAAATATGGCAGAACAAGAAGAATTTGTAAATATTTTTCGGTCTTTAGGGGATAAATTGACGGGATTATCCACCACTATGGGTGCACAAGGGGTTGCCAAGGTTGTTCCTTCTTTTGATGGGGATAGTAAACAATTTAAAGAATGGATCAAAAGTATTGAAAAATATGCTCTCTTGGTTGGCATGACTCAAGAAAGTATCAAATTAGTGGCAAACCAGGCAAATAAAGAAATATTTTTTTAATATCGTTTGCGAACTTAAGGTTGATAGTAGAAGCCAAGACTGTTAGGTCAAATTAAGGTTTAAAATTAAAAACACATAAACATAGAAAAAATGTAAAAAATAAAAATAAAAAGTAACGAACGAATGCTTTGTATAAGTGGATGCAACTGAATATTTTTAATGTATACCCTACGTTTGTATGAACCGTATATAGGATAAAGGTCTAGGATTAAGACCTTGGTATTTCGTGAGGTATGTTTCCTCTGTAACGATATACCGGTAGCGCTCTATTTGGAGGGCATATCGTAATATGTCTACAGCGATGCTTACGCTGACGCTACATATTTGTACGTGTTCCAGTCTTGGAGGCATGTCATTTTCATGCCTACAGCGTTAATTACGATGACACTATAGAATTTCTGTGAACAAATGAGTTGCATAATTGATTAAAAATGTTCTTAATTGTATTTTTATGATTGTGTAAATAACCTTATTTGTAATTTAGAATCACTGTGGCTTTGAGGCTAATCGTTGACAAAGTACCGTGTTCATACGCGACTATGCTATTTTTATATAATAAGCATGTATTTAAAATTGAAAGGAACCCGTACCGCGAAAAGGCAGATCAAAACTAATCGCCCTTTAAGATCTACGCAATATGTTGTACATCCTGTCAGTAACGAATCAAGTTCTTCCGACACGAATGACGAAGAAAATATCCCATTAGCACAGTTAGCCCGAAAATACCGCAAACAAAGAGAAAATTCAAATAACGAATCTGACATAGCATTGATAGAGTTAACGAAAAGAATAAACAAGCGAGATAATTATGATCATTATCCTTCTGATAACGCATCTAATTCTGACAGTTATTTTTTCTTCTCGATCAACTACACCTGTTTCGCAGTCATTAAACATAAATGGAACTTCTGTTTTCCCAGATAAAACAGTGAATGAAACCTGTGTTATTTCCGATAACACTGTAAATGAGGCGTCTATTGCTTCTGAGAATACAAATAAAGAAACGTCTGTTATCAACGGTAAGATTACGCCAGCTGTTGTAAATTGTAAACAGCAACACCCTAAGATAACAAGACGTGAGAAGATGAAGAATTTATTGGACGCATTGAGTGGTTTGCTTTAATGGCTTCACTAATGTTCATTTTGTACATATTTGTTTTTGTAATGTTGAAGTCTCAAGTTATTTTCTGTATTTGTCAGAAAATTAGAACATTCATACTTGGCGTTTAGCTTGTTTGCTTAACAGAGTCTGTTCTTATTAGGCAGAGCGTTATCTTTCAGAAGATAAATGAAATTTCAACAAGTCGTGCAAGATGGCTCGCAAGCATTGTTGTTGATCTTAAACCTTTCGATGAATTTTTGATAAAAGTTAAGGTCGACGTTAAGAATGCCGCTGAGCTTGTTAGTGCCATAGTTAAATGTTATGAGAAATCTCGCCAAGTTGAGTATGTCAATGCATTTAAGTCTTTAGACAAAAAAGTTCAATATTTGGATGAGACACGCGAAACTATTGTCGAGAATTTCTATGATTTGAAAATGCAACCAATTAAACATAGAAATCGCCTTAGTTTGTTTCCTTCCAAAAAAATTCAAAATTACACTTCTATTCAGTTGCCTGAGAAATTAAAAGAAATCCGCCAGATGCCACTTGATCACCTTATTAATGAGTTACATAACTTAGACCAGGTAGACGAAAGCGAAATTGAAATTCCAAATTGGGGAATATCATTTGGCACTTTCTTGTTGATAACGTTGGCAATTGCCTTGTTGTGCCTCTGTCGAAAATGGGGATGTTTTTCAAAACTCTGTTCTGCTAAAGGTTTGTGTGAGTATGAATCGTCAAAGACCAAGAACATTGAACTGAACGAGATGCCGGCTCAGAATTCCGGGCAGAATGTTTCTTCTGCAGAGGGACAAACAACCCTCTCATCATCATGTAGACCAGTGGATCGAATGATACGTCTGATATATCCACGTCTGTCAAAAGAAGATAAGACAGGAACTGAGACAATTAACCAGACTCACCTGTGAACATTGATAACTTATCATTAGCAAGTACACTAATGATATGAACATTTTATTGTGTGTTTATCTAGCGTAGATTTCTTCAGTCTGGAATAGCTGTAAATATTAGTAGGAAACCAGAACTGCTATTGAGAGAAAACAGTAAAGCAATTTAATGTAGTTCTGTCGAGATTGTATATATAGCCCAATAGGCCAAGAAGACCTGTACCCCACTGAGGATAGTAATTAGAACGTTTAAACGTCAGCAACAACAAAACTAAAGCAAGAACGATTATGATATCCAGATGAATGATTGAATACCTGCACAAGTTATTACGGACAATCTTGATCTTCTTGGAGATGAAACAATGGTTTCCCCCTATCAGTCAATGCCACCAGTAAACGGATTTATGTTATTGGTTTTCGGGACTTGTTGTTAAACACGTGTCGACAAGAAGACCGGAAGTAATTGGGACATTTCCACGTTCGAGACGGATCAAGACGAGGATTAACTTGTGATCATGAAGTGCCTTAGTGCGTTATTTTAAAATAATTTATTTAAGCTTATTCTCGTTCATTCGTGTGTTATTGTGTAATTTAAGTAAAACCGTCGTGAGTAGAAAGACTAACAGGCACAAACTCTTTTTATTATATACTAGTGAACGGACTTATTTAGTTTTAAAATAATAAATTAATATTCATTATTTCAACTTAGTGGTGGACGAATGTAACAAGATAGGTAACAAAATAGGGGTCAGGGCATTAATATTTTGGTATGTACAAGTTTAAACTTTTAGTAAGTCGCCTCTTTAATACCGTAACACTTTTGTTGCCTCTCTGATAGTAGCAATGCTAATTTACCTGGAGAATAATTTTCCCAGAATTATCATTGGCTATCACTGGCAGATTAAACAAGTCTGCTAGAGAGCGTCTACCTGTCAATCAAATTTTGAACAGGTACATAACACCTGGCAGGCCTCGGAAAGTTTAGTTTTTCGAAGAGTTTAGTTTGGGGTTTGATCTGGAAAGCTTAAGTTATGGAAGTTTTGGAAAGCTAGTCATGAAGAAGTTTTTAGTTTGGGTTAGATCTGGAGAAGTTGAGTCTTAGAAAGTTTTGGGTACTTAGAGAATAAATCGTGGAATATTTTGGATGGGCTAGTAGTAACTTATAGAAGTAATAAACGGTAGAAACAGGACAGTGTTCTTTTATTCAAAACCCACTATACGATCAAGGACAAATAAAGTGCTACAGCAGATCCTGAACAGACAAAAAAAATGTGCCGGCTGATCTGGATCTACACTGTTGGCATTGCATAAAAATGTTTATATATGGAGGAAAGGGTTAAAAAACCGGTTTGGTCAAGATCAGGGCCAAAGACAATAAAACTGAGACTAGAGATCATACTCAATTTTCAAGCATCTTACTGCCGAAAACTGATACTAGTCTCAGAAAAAAATCAAATGCTTGAGTTCTGAGACCTCCAATTAACTTGCCAGTTTGTGTACATACACTGTATACAGCTGAGACCTCTCTTAAATTTAGTCTTAACATTTTGAGAATTTGCTACAAATTTGTTGTTGTTGTTGTTTTACTTACAACAGTGAATAAAATATTCACAAAAGCCTGATTTTCAAAGTGCTATAAAGTGAGAATGTTTATTTAGTCAGTATCCATAGAAAATGACAAAATTTACCCAATAAAATCTTCCAGAGCAAAGTTCTTAATGTATAACACAGATCCTAAGCAGCAAATTTCATTAGGTCATTGACCAGCAACTGGAGGAATAAACTCTGATAAATCTAAGATTGAATCTAAATATAGCTGAAGACAGGTAGAAATATTAGAATTTTAACACTTGATTTGAAATTTTCACTCTGCTACTAAAATTTTTGTTTCAAATTTTATCACTGAACAACCAGAGAATGAATTGTTCAGGAAAGATTGAATTTTAAAATGGTATAAAGTTTGTGTCAAAATCTGGTTGATAACTGTAGAAAATCAAAGGATAAAAACAGAATTTAAAAGAGAAAAAAATTGAAATCCCCAGGGTGGGGCCCCTGGGCAATTCAAGAACATGATTTTAATAATTTGAGTAGAGATCATCAATATTCATACCAAATTTGATGACAATCAGATAAAAAATGTGACCTCTATTGCGTTAACAAAATTTTTGCTTTCATCTGACCTAGTTTTTGACCCAAGATGACCCAGTTTTGATAGGGATTGACACACCACCAAGAGAAACATTCTGAACAAGTTTGATGACAATTGGTCAAAAATTGTGGCCTCTATTGCGTTAACAAACAAAAAGTTGACGGACGACGGACATCTGGTCCCCCTCTGATCACAAAAGCTCACTCAGAGCCTTTGGCTCTAGTGAGCTAAAAAATTACAGTTATCACCCTTCCTAAATGTCAGACATTTCCTTTAATAATAAATTTCTGTGAGTTGTACACCATCTTGAATCCTGCTTAATGCACACTTCAGGTGATTCTTGTTTATTTCTACTTATAACTACAGTTTTTATTTATTATATAATAATGTGTCATGTTTAAGACTTAAATATTGCTTTTAAACTGACTCTTCAGAACTCCTTACTGATATGTGACCAGAAAAAACATATACAAGTTCAGAGTATAATATTTTGTTTGGCAACACTTCATTGGACCTTAATTGTCATATCGCTAGAAGTTTATCAACTTTTCTTGATTTAAATGTACTTGTTATCACAATTCAGTGTAATAAAATATATATATTTTTTTGTTTAATTGAAATCCAAAGAATATTCCTTGATGTTGTTAATGTCATTAATGTAAAGTTTGTTCTCAGTGCTGGAGTAGGTAATTTCATTCCCGTAAACATCATCTATGAGAACCTGGACCTTTATAAGGTCGGCAGTCAACTGCTGAATATTGTGTGTACCGATGTCACGTACATATACGTAGCCATGCTTGTCGACAGTAATACCCTGTGGGTCCTTCAGGTCCTTATCAGTATAGACAGCCTTGACTTTCCCATCCAAGGTCAAACTTGTAACACTGTGTTGCTTACTGTCAGTTAAATAAATTGTTTGCCCTTCAGGACTAAGAGCTATTTGATTACCAGCACCTTTGTCATCTGTTCGGATTGTTCTTATGACCTTTCCTGTCATGTTGAGTATATTAATCCTTTTACTTAAATCAATAAGTCCATATATGTTACCTTTATGATGAACCATATCTCGATACCAGTTATTTAAATCATACAGCTGTTTAGTGGTCTGTATGACTCCAGATGCTGACACAGAGAAGAACTGGATTTGGTGTTTTAAATCTGATAATGTTACTGATACAACAACCTTGTCATTATTTACAGATGATGGACCAAATGCAACGTGCTTCAATGCAAACCTCTGAGGTCACACATTTACTTTTTGTGTCAACCACCTTAATGGTTTTGTTAGCATTGTCAGCTACAACACAGTAGTGTCCATGCATTATAGTGACACAACGAACACTTGGTTTTGCTTTATCTTTACTAGTCTGTATGTCAATCACTGACTCGAGTCTGGCTGTAGCCATTCTGCAGATCTCTGTAGTGGTCCTCATCATAGCCTGGATCTGTTCTGAAGGTAGCAGTGTATACCGTTGTATTCTTACTTCATTTCTAAGTTTGTTAAATTGATCATCAAAGTTCATCATTTTCTCCTTGCTCCTTTTCATTGAAATAAACAACTCACAATTTTGTCCTGATTTCTTTGACTCTATGCCATTCTTTATTTGATCTAGATCTTTTTTCATAGGCTTCAGCATGTCAGAAGCTGATTTCAGGGTGTTTTTGTTTCTTCTCGCTATTTGTTGAATCTGATCATCCATCTTTTTTTCCAGTTCATCAAAAAATTTGTTCACTTCAGCTCTCTGATGTTGAAGTTCTTGTTTTGCAAGTTTTTGCATTTCATGGTTAGAAGTGACATTTGCTTGTATTTTTTGTTCAAATTCAGACAGATTATTGGCAGCAGACTTGATGCCTTCATAAAATGCCTTCAACTCTACACTATTTTCCAAGTCTTTGGAAATGTCAGGGATATGTTTCACTTTTTCACACTGGCGATGATGAAGTGTGACACAGACATGACACCCAAGTTTGTCACATGTCTCACAGAAGAATTCTGTTACTTTACCAGAGTGAATCGTGCACCTTTCTTCACAAATATCCAAAACTCTTCTATTTGCATCAGAAGATATCGGCATTGAGTCCTTGTCTAGAAGCACATGGTTCACTAAAACCTTGTTTCTTCGATGAGTCTTGTAACACTGTGCACAGAGATATTCAGGACAGTCCACACAGTAACCCTCGGCTATCGCTACATTCCCATCTCTTTGACAAGGTTCACAGTAAATGTCCTTCACTTTCATCCGATGCTGCAAGCACAGAACGACTGTATTTCCGTGACTCTGCCATTTTAAATGTTTATCTGTTAACTCTCTCAACTTTTGCAAGTAATTAATATATTATTATTGTTAATTACACTGCACAATAAGTATATTATTATTGTTAATGACAACAAACAATTTTCAGGATTTTTTTTATGCACTTAATCATGCCAATGTATTTAATTCATGATAGAAATGGGAATACCCAAAGAATACCTGAAGCAAACACAAATATTTAAACCTTTGTATTTTTGTATTTTTACTTCCTTGTGTACAGTCGCTATGCATCGAGTGGTTGTAAGGCTTGTAATCAGATAGTTTAACCTAGTTTTATAACAAAATGTTTGTATTGGTAAAATTTACTTTAGAAAAGCTCAAATATTTATGTTACTTTTTTCAAGTCTGAATTGAGATCACTGCTGATTTAATAACACTGCTAAATCAATACCACTGCTGGTTTAAAAAATACTTCTGATTTAATATGGAAGATGATTTGTTATCACTGTTGAATCAGTATCACTACTGATTTGATATCACAATGTATTTGATGCCATTACATATTTGATATCACTTCAAAATTTGATATCACAACTGATTTGATATCCTTTATGTTTTGATATCAGTATTTATTGTATGACATGGCATATTTGCATAGCATGGCTGATTTAATAGCACTATTGAATTGATGTAACTGCTAGTTTGATATCACTGAAAATTTGATATCAATGTTCATTTGAGATCAGTGACAATATGGTGTTATATCCCACACTGAATGCAGAAGGATAAAATTGTTATCTGGACATAAGCTTTGAATGTTGCATGATTTAAGACAAACTCCACTTTTTTTTCTTTTCTTACTTTATTGAGCCTTAATATGATCAAAAACAATGACGAATACATTACGATATCACACAAAAATTGGCATACAAATGCTGTTTTAGAGTAATAAGTTACAGCAAAAAATGCATATTCAAAGCAATCAAATACAAAATAGATAATCAATACACATTCATCCACTGTACAAATGTTTACAATTAAAGCATACCAAAATTGCAGAAACAGTTTCTGTATCTCAAATACATGAAAAAATGGTACAAATAATGTGGGTTCAGTATCATGTGAGGCCTTACCCCTCCTACCAAATAATAAGATGTAAATAAATTACTGTTTGATGTATTAGACATAAGCTATGAAAAATGTTATGAGTATAGCAGAACATGAGGAAACAGGTTCTAGGTTAAATGTGGAATTGTGGGTAAAGCATAAGATAGGTTCCTCTTGCTCTCCTTCAAAATATAATAACATCGCCTAGAAAAAAATTAAAATTGCTAAAAGTTTATGGGTCAGCAGTTCTGGATCTAAACCTGTACCCCACCTTAACCTAACAAAAAAGTTTCAAATAAATCAAATCATGAATGAAACAGAATTTTGAAGAACAAAAACATGAACAGGGGCAAGCATGTTGGAGTCTATTTTTTTCAATTTTTAAAATCCCCTAAATTTTTTTAATTAATATAAATTTCAGTTTAAAATAAAGTCTCAATCTTGGAAAAGTAAATCGGAGACAATGGTCTGACCATGTTGACTTGCTTTTTGTCAAAGTTGCAGTTTTCATACTTGTACTATACTTCTACTTACTCGGGAACCAATTTTCAAGTACTACGCAGGATTCGGTGTTTTCTTAAATTATGAGTACATGTACTAATGCAAGTAATGAGGAGAAATGGTCAAGAGTGCTTTACATGTACTATCTGAATACTTTCACACTTAAGTGAAATACATGTAATATGAATATATGAATGCAATAAAAATAGCTTTATGAAGTATATATAAAAGGAATGGTAAGAAATAAATCTTATACCACATTATGGACTGGGAAATTTATCTATACTGAGCAAATCTAAGAGGTTCCAGTCTTATGCTAAAGTTTTATTAAAAGTATTATTGCTTTTAATGAGGAACACTTTGAAAGGTGTTTTATGACTTAATATCAGTTGTTTGTGAGTTTAACTGATAATGCTAAAATATGCACACTAACAACTTCATTTTTCCATGAAATCACAATTTATCAATCATTTCAAAACACTTTATTTTCAATTAAAATAGAGGTAAGTGGAAATAGTTGGACATTCTATTGCTGTTTATTATGAACCAAGTGTTTTGCAAATGAAAGTTATTTGGTTTAATTGAGCATGCAAAATTAAGAAATTTATTTTTAATTAACTCTAATATTCTTTCTAACCACTCATTTAAGATACGCATTTTATCACATTGGTTACCAGTGTATATTCAGATCAACTAGCACATCTGGCCATCTGATCTGGATCTACACTGTTCTCTTAATGAATCTGTGAACAGTGTAGATCCTGATTAGACTGCTCAGATTGCTTCTTGAAGTTCTTACAGTAAAAACTCCCCAAACTGGTGGCCTTCGGATCTGGGGAAAAAGTCCGGTTTAGAGAGGATTCCAGTTTATAAAGGATTTAAACTTTATCACCATTTTTGACAAGTGTTGTTCTAATCATTGTTTTATAACGCCTTTTCTTAATCAAACTTGAATGTTTGCTGCTTTGCCACTTTTGACATATTTTAGAGAAAAAAAATAACAATCAAATTTTATTTTTGATTTTTTCTTCTTAGAGCAATTCCACCCTTCTTCTTTTAGCAGGATGAGCAGACATAATTCATGTACAGTGCAGATGAATAAAATTCGTATGTTGCAACATTGAAAAGCAGAATAAATGTGATTGTGCAACATTATAATTGCAAAGTACTCGGATTTTATAAAAAAAATATTACATGTATTGGTTAGTTTAATGTAACCAATCATGTTCATCTAATTAAAATCAAAATAATGTTATGGAATCATAAGCATGTTTTTTACAGCGCTCTTTGAATCGCCGGCTGATCAACCAATTTGGCATTATTGCAGCATTAATTACAAAAGAACGACAGTCATGGATGTTTCAAACAATAAATTGAACAGACAATTACCTAATCATGGTCTTCTCAACTCTTGTTTACACAACAATTACATGTCCCTGTCATTAACCCTTGTAATTTTCATGCATCTTTCAAATAATGTGAACTCCTCTAAACGAAAACAACAGATTATCTGTTTGATACGCTTTCAAGACAATACACAAGCCTTTGACAAGACAACCAGAGTTCATCACTTTTGATGGCAATTATCAAAAAGGGAACTTGAAGATCCACAATAAATATGAAAATATTACAGGCTTGGTTTGATTGAAAGATCCGGTTTTCAGAGGTTTTATGAAGAGCAAATAGGAAATAAAATCTTAAAAATGAGGCCGGTTCCCGGAATTTGGAGATTCTGGTATTCGGAGGTTTTCGTTTCAATAAAATAAGGAGGAAAAAACGGGACTGTGAAAATTATGCAGTTTTAGGAGGATTCCTGATAACAGAGGATCCAGTTTAGGGAGTTTTTACTGCATAAATAAGCATCAGTTTCCAACTTTTTATAAGTTTGAGACTAAAATAAAGTTCCAGATTTTAAAAATTAATCTTGGACATTTGCCATACCATGTTGACTTGATTCTTATTCTATGTATATATTATTGATTAATGTTTTCAAAAGAAAATACTTTTAATGATCAAAGACCTTCTTGTTTGCCAGGCCCCTGCCTACCCCTCACCACACTCCCCATCACTTAAAGATTATTTAAAATCATATTCATAAATTGTGTCTATGATTCTGTGATCTCACTGCCTGGACTCCATTCTCTACATACAATATTACCGTAATATTTTTTAACACAATTTTAAACTGTCTGACCAGTCTGTTATGACCTCTTTGGTGCCACTCCGTGACTTTAAATAACGAATACATTTTTACAAGTCACAGTTAACACCCTTTCTGAATGTTGGGAATTTCCATTTAAAGTAAGTACATTTGAATTTGTATACCATCTTGAATCAGCTACCACAATCCTGCTTAATGCACACTTGAGGTGATTGTTATTTACTATAACAGTTATTATTTATAATAAAATAATGTGCCATGTTTTAGACTTAAATATTGCTTCTAAACTGACTCTGCAGTAACTCTTTACTGGTATGAGACCAGAAAAACATATATTAAAATGTATTTCAGTATGCAACACTTTATTGTATCGTAATTGTCATATAGCTAGAGGTTTAGCAACTTTCTTTATTTCAGCATACTTGTTACCTCAACTCAGTTAAATAATTATTTTTGTACACGTTTTTCTTTTGTTTATTTGAAATCCAAAGAATATTCATTGATAATGTTATTGTTGTCAGCGAAAAGTTTGTTCTCAGTGCTGGAGTAGGTAATTTCAGTCCCATTTACTTCATCTATGAGAACCTGGACCTTGCTAAGATCGGCAGTCAGCTGCTGAATGTTGTTTGTACCACAGCTACGTACATACACATAGCCATGCTTGCCCACAGCAATACCCCGTGGGTCCTTCAGGTCCTTGTCAGTATAGACAGCCTTGACTTTATCATCCAGGGTTAAACTTATAACTTTGTCCTGTGCACTGTCCGTTACATAAAGTGTTTGCCCATCGGGACTCAGAGCTATTCTTTCCAGATCACCAAACAGATCATCACCTTTGTCATCTGATTTGATTGTTCTTATGACCTCTCCTGTCATGTTAAGTATATCAATCCCATTATTTAGATCACAAACTCCATAAATGTTACCTTTGCAATGAACCATGTCCCCATACCAGTCATCAACATCATATACTAGCTGGTCAGTGGTCTGTATGACTCCAGATGCTGACACAGAGAAAAAATGGATTTGATGTTGTGTAAAATCTGATAATGATACTGATACAACAACCTTGTCATTATTTACAGATGTCAATGACCAGATGTAATCTGCTTCAATGCAAATCTCTGAGGTCACACATTTACTTTTTGTGTCAACCACCTTAATGCTTTTGTTTTCATTATCAGCAACAACACAGTAGTGTCCATGCATTATGGTGATACTACCCACACTAGGCATTGTTTTGTCGTTTCTAGTCTGTATGTCAGTCACTGATTCCAGTCTGGCTGTAGCCATTTTGCAGATTTCTGTAGTTTTTATCATCATAGCCTGAATCTGTTCAGAAGGAAGCAGTGCATAGCGTTGTATGCTAAGTTCTTTTTGCAGTTTTTTTAATTGATCATCAAAGTCAATCATTTTTTCCAGACTCCTTTTCATTGAAATAAACAACTCACAATTTTGTCCTGATTTCTTTGCCTCAATGTCATTCTTTATTTGATCCAGATCTTTTTTTATAGGCTCTAGCCTGTCAGAGGCTGCTTTCAGGGTGTCTTTGTTTCTTTTCTCTATTGTAAGAATCTGATCATCCATCTTCTTCTCTAGTTCATCGAAAAATTTGTTGACCTCAGCTCTATGACGTTTAAGTTCTTGTTTTGCAAATTTTTGCATTTCATTGTTGGAAGTGACATTTGCTTGTATTTTTTGTTCAAATTCAGTCAGCTTATTTGCAGCAATCTTGATGCATTCATGCAGTGCCTTCAATTCTTTACTGTTTTCCAAGTCTTCGGCAATGTCAGGTATATGTTTCACTTTTTCACACTGGCGGTGATCAAGTGTGACACAGACATGACATCCAAGTTTGTCACATGTCTCACAGTAGAATTCTGTCACTTTACTAGAGTGAATGGTGCATTTCTCTTCGCAGATGTCCAAAACTCTTCTATTGGCATCAGTAGCTATTGGCATTGAGTCCTTGTCGAGTAGCACATGGTTTATTAACCCCTTGTTTCTTCGGTGAGTCTTGTAACACTGTGCACAGAGATATTCAGGACAGTCCACACAGTAACCCTCGGCTATCGCTACATTTCCATCTCTTTGACAAGGTTCACAATAAATGTCCTTCACTTCATCCGATGCTCCAAGCACAGAACAACTGTACTTCCCTGACTCTGCCATTTTAAATTTGTGTATCTGTTAACTTTTGGAAGTTCTTAATATATTATTATTGTTAAGGACACACAAATGTCAGGATGTTTTTTTCTTAAATCCAGTGAAGGCTAAGTAATGCAAGCTTGCAATGTGAATACCTGAAGAATACCTGAAGCAAACACAAATATTTAAATCTCTTTTTGTATTTTTACCTCCTTGTTTACAGTCGCTATGCATTGAGTCCTTGTTAGGCTTGTTATCACATAGTTTAAGTGCTTACCACACTGCTGCCCTGCACATTCATCAATAAAAAGAAAATTATCAAAATCTCAATAATGGCAACATGCCATTCAATGAAACTTTGCACAAATGAGTGTTAATAATTTATCTTTATTTTGCATATGGTAAGACACGTTAGAACAGTTAAAATATACATAAATTCACAAAAACTAAACAACACAAAACATCATTTTAAATGCCCACATAAGTAATAGTATACTGACAATCTTGGGTCCTCATGACTTTCATAATTATGTAAACTTTATGAGATGTTAGTAAAAGTGTGTTTGACGTTCAATTTCCTGGTCGCTTCCTGGTGGCATAAACAGATGACAATAATTGATTTCACTTTTAGAAGTTGAAAGTTCTTAACCAAGTACACAACATTTTCTTGTCAGTATCATTAAACTCACGTGGGAATTTAAAATTGTGTTTTGTATTGCATAGTTTTTGTGAATTTATGTAAATAGAATTTAAAGGAATTTTTAGGTCTAGCTTATTTTTCTTTTCTTTTCTAACTTGTCTTAATGTATGCAAAATAAAGATACATAAGGAACATTCATCTGTGCAAAGTATCATTGAACGACATTTTACTGTTATTGAGATTTTGATAATTTTCTTTTTATCGATGAACATGCAGGGGAAGAGTGTAGTGGGTCCTTAACCTAGTTCAATCAAGTTATCTAAATGTTTGTATTGGTAAAATATACTTTAGAATAGTTCAAATGATTTATAATGTTATTTCTCTTTATTTTCAGTTCTGTATTGGGAATAACTGCTGATTTATTAACACTGCTAAATCAACATCAATGCAGTAAATACTTTCGACTTGATATGAAAGCTGGATTTTAAACGGTTGAATCAATATAACTAATGATTTGGTATCACAATTGATTTGGTATCACAATTGATTTTTGATGTCATTGATTATTTCATATCACTGCATATTTGATGGTTTGATATCACTCCTGATATGATACCCTTCTGTTTTGATATCAGTATTGATTTGATGGTATTGCATCACTCCTGATTTGATATCCCTCCTGTTTTGATATCAGTATTGATTTGATGGCATTGCATATTTGCATATCACTGCTGGTTTGATATCTCTGTTGATTTGATATCAGATCAGTGCCAATATGAGATTCCTGCTAATATCCCACACTGAATGCAGAAGAATATTGTTTGGCACTGTCCATCCATCAATCCACTTGTCCATCCATCTGCATGTTCTTTGACCTTTTTGGTTATCTGCACAAATAAAGCTTTATCTGACAATAAAAATG